>CM068583.1:69549730-70149730 GCA_035048485.1 Pteria penguin
GTGTAAATTATGTGAAGTGGAACTGACATATACCGGGGGAACTACCAATATGTTGAACCATTTAACATTCTTGTTTGTGAACTTTTTGACCTTATTAATGGCTATTTCCCTAGGCAGTTGCAACGTGTTTAACTGGGAATGTATAACTGCACTCTTTGTATTTTTGATTTATATCACGAATGAATTTCACTTAAATTAAATTTCATTTGCACTACTTGATTTCCATTTGTCTGTTTGAATAAGTTTGTCTACGAGTATAATATATGCAACAGACGTTGTTTATGATATAGAAGGCCCCCGATAGCTTACATGAATCATACCTATATTGAACAAAGTCTACTTGTAACCAGTAACCAGTTACTCGATCGGAAAAAGTACCGATTAACCGGTTAGTGAAAAACGTCCGATTTGACAACTCTACAAAATACAAAGGTAACTGGTGTCAAATGATTATAGCACTAATAATATGTGTCACTTCGGACAATCACGGACCCCTGACATTCAGAGCTAAGTTGCCATATAACATCAGGAAAAAGTATAAAAACACTTAAGTCAAACCCTCCGCATGGAACTTTTCTACGAACTCAACGCTGCAAAATGATTTATAAATGTGACATATGTAACATATTGAATGGAGATATTATGGTGCACACATTATTTTTATCATATCTAAAGAACATTGCTACAGTTATCATATTATAGGTATTCAATTTCAAATAGATGGTTATGATGATCAATTATAGGTATGATAATTAATTGATTGATTGATTGATTGATTTTTGTTTTACGTCACACCGCGAATATTTCACGTATATGGTGACGGCATCTGCCTGATGCAGGGCATACAAATTTTGACCTTTGCAACGGACCCACCCGAAGCAGTGAGGGATCTTTAACGTGCCATGCATACCACGACACGCGGCCTCGGTTTTTACTGTCTCATCCGAAAGGCTGGACACCGGCATGACCAGAGCGGGAATCGAACCCCGGCCTCCCGATCAGGAGTCCAGCGCAATACCACCAGGCCACGCCGGCTTGGTACGATAATTAAAAGGTTATATGTTCTATATTTATTATAACCACAAGGCCGGTGTCACTGCTGGTGGACTAATAGTAACCGAGGGCATCAGAAGTCTAGTTTTCAGTGCTTTTGTACTGACATGAAATATATACTTTAAATTTTCAGTCCCTATATTAACTAAATCACTCTTATACTAAAGAGTATCTCCCTCATCCATAGCCCTGTCCTTAGATAGATTCTTTGGTTCACTATTCGGTCATTTTGGTTTCAACACTACTCTTCAAATATTTATATATTACGAGAGTTTCAATCATTCGGCCACGAGCATCACTGAAGAGACATAAGTTGTCGAAATGCGCATCTGGTGCACAAAATTAAAGGTATATATGTTCTATATTTATTAGATACCTATGGTGATCACCTAGAATATTGGACGGACATTCTATCTTACCTCTATTTATGAAATGAATTTGAATTATAAATACTTGCCACAGGCCTGATATAGCTGCAAAATAAAATGCTGAATTTTGGTCCACTCTACGTTGCGATTCCTTTATAAATCGGCCTGTGGCTCCATACGCACGGATGCTGCTAGCCCCAGATATGGACTCTGAGTAATGGTTATAAATAGGGGATCGCGTAATGGATTCGATCCGCTTTAGTTGCCTTGCGGTGGGCAGATATAACTTCTATACAAAATATATAGTTGTTGAAATATAAAAGAGACATTAACAGAAAATATCTAAAATTGATTTAACGATAATAAAATAATGGAATGTAACATAACTGTAACTATATATATATATATATATATTTGAAGAAAGTACAGAGAAATAACGTACAAGTGCGATGACATATAAAACTCCCACAGGAAAAATGGCCACGAGGAAAGCTGGAGTATAAATGCTGATGACGGCGAGTATTCCAAGTAATGAGAAAAACATGGAAAACAATATACGATATGTTCGTGGTAAACGGTTATCGAGAATATCAATATCACTGGAAAAACGATTCATTATCCGTCCGATAGGTGTTGTGTCGAAAAACGACATAGGCAACTTCATTACAGAAAGTAACATAGTGGAATGTAAAACTCCCGAGGCTCGAACAATACGATGAAGACCGAGGATAGATAATACTATCAGGATCAGAGCTGTAACGACAGAACATTGCGTTCGTATGATTAATAATTATAACAAAGCATGGAAAACTCGAAATCCAATTATACATTACTGTCAAACGTCAATTATAATTCGAACAATAATTCAACATTTTCTGAAAATCCTGCATAGAGAAAACTAATATGATTATATACATCCAAGGTCAAATACATCAAATGGGCACATATATTATGTTCGATGTTGCCATTGAACTTCAAGAATGAATGCATAAATATCTCTACTCAGGCTAGGCCCGGCCATTGTTACTATTTCGCATTAAAAACCCCGAAATCTATCAATGTAAAATTCAAAGGAGCTGATGAAGAATCATTGTTGCACACACAAAACGTACCACAGATAACTAACTTCATAATGAAAGTCGCCGCGAACATGCAAAGCAAACATGAAGAAGCACCTTTTAAAACATCAGAGAAATATTTGATGCCATTATCTATTATTCAGGGTCCTGGTTCTCTGTTATTCAGGGTCCCAGGCACTCTATCATTCAGGGTCCCAGGTACTCTATTATTCAGGGTCCTAGACACTCTATCATTCAGGGTCCCAGGCATTCTGTTATTCAAGGTCCCATGCCCTCTATTATTCAGTGTCCCAGGAAGTCTATTATTCAGGGTCACATGCACTCTATTATTCAGGGTCATAGGCACTCTTTTATTAAGGTTCTCAGACACTTTATTATTCAATGTCCCAGCCCAGGCAATCTTTTATTAAGGGTTCCAGGCACTCTGTTATCCAGGGTCCCAGATACTCTTTTATTAAGGGTCCCAAGCACTTTATTTATCAAGGAACCATTTACTCTATTATTCAGGGTGCTAGACACTCCATTATTCAGTGCCCTATGCGCACTATTAATCAGGGTCCCATGCACTCTATTATTCATGGTACTATGCACACTATTAAGACTGCAGTTTGGTACCGAATTGGTATTTTCAATTGATATGACAAATTTTTTTTTACTGGTGTTTTAAACATATCAGGTTTGTCTAACTAAGGCCTTTGGGAATATTAAGTCACAGACCGTTAGGTACTAAGGATTAAGAGGATTAAAATTAATCATACCAGGTACAGGAAAAGTATAAGTATACAAACTCAAATACTGAAAATATAAAGAAGAAGAGCTGAATGATCAACCAGTATTTTTTCATTTAGAGTCCATGGTTTTTGTTACTGTTGATCGTCTTACTTTATACATGTATATTTGAATGTTCTAGAATAAATTATGTAAATACTCCTTTAAACGTTTTGAATTTTAATCTAATGTATCCGTCTAATGTAAAACTTTATCTACTCTCAGTACATTCTCTTGCATGCAAGTTAGATTAGTTTTTAATTTACTTTGAAGGATGCCAAGAAGAGTATAAATCCCTAGATAATATAAATTCCTGTTTCTGTATTCCTCGGTATCTGATAAGGTCGTGTTCCGCACTAAATCATCCTCGGTCCACAATGTAAGGATGAAGTTACCATATATATTCAATCCTTGGAAAATAGTCATGAACACTACAGGTAATATCGCCCCGAACATCCCCATGGCTCTCAAATACGACAAAAATACTGTCAGCCTTACCTACAACATACAATGCTGAATAAACGCGTACAGTTGGTATGCACGAACAATGAAATGTAGAGATGATGGATAAATTCAAAGCTTAAGTCCAAAAATCATAAAACCAGAGGACATACAAAATCAGTGAAAATGAAAAACAAATGGAAAATAACAAAATATGTCTACTTGAAGAGCATATGTGAACCCCTGTAATGGAGTGTGATCAGGTGCCCGGGGAGAGTGAGCATCTCCTGTTTGCTAGCAACACCCGTCACATATACCCAGTAGAAAGAGTCAGATCGTGTAAATTCCATATGTATTTATATATGGAGAAGTCGAAGTAGGTAACCTTCTAGAATAGAAGGTGTCAAATCTGTGTAAAATGATCGGAATCGGTCTCAGACCAGAATATCATTTAAAAGTCTGGATAACGAGATATCATATGGAGTAATAAGATTCTCGTAACGACCATAGAGTTTCCTCAGTGACGTTTCTAGTCTAGCACATATATAACCCTGGTTGAGCAGCTTAACTGAAAGTCGCCTAGCCCTCAGAACAAAGTCACTGCAATTTGAACATGCTCTGGAATAACGTATTAACTGAGATATGAATACGCCGTATGCGGGCGATGATGGAATGTTGCTACTTATGAAACGAAAGTTTGTGATAGCGAAATTGAAATCGTCACGTTTGTCATAGAGTGAGGTGTTCAAATGACCATTAATGTCGAAAGACAACATAACATCTAAATACGAAGTAGAATTACTACTTTCTGTGGTTTCTTTGACCTCCAGTTCACTTGGATAGATGATGCTAAGGTAATCCGCGAATGAAGGATTATTAATTGAAAGCAAGTCATCTATATATCTGTAAGTAAAATTGAAGCCAAGAGCCATTTGTTTTTTTCCTTGCGAAAGCAAAGACTGAATGAATTCAGCTTCGTATGAGTAAAGGAATATGTCAGCCAGAAGCGGAGCACAGTTAGTGCCCATTGGAATGCCGACAATTTGTTGAAAAACCTTACCTCCAAAACTTGGAAATATCAGGTTTATATTTACAATCAAATGCCGATATGAGACAATCAGATAGCATGTACAATTAAATGCTGACTTGGAACATCTACAATCATGGAGATACAGTTAACCAGTTAACTGAATAGAACATCACATATTTCTGACAAATATCTTCATTGCATGTGAAGGCCTGCACATTAGGCAATAAATGACTGTTGATAATGACGATTGCAAAGGATAATCACATTGTACAATGTGTTCCATAAATGCACTATAACGACAATTAAATATACAAATGTATATCATAGTAACAACTTTCTGTTTTCTATTGATTAATATCACAGAAACATAAATTGATGAAATGCGGCACTGCTGTTTTGCTATGGATACTTACAGCGCCTTCTACTGTTGTTTCTTTCTGTGTCAAAGCAGCAACTTCATTACTAACATCTTTCTTATTAAATGATAAGACACGCTCATTAGACACAGGCACGTGCATTTTGGGAATGCTACCTTTCGACATGTAATTCGAAATGGCTTCTGTGTTATCCTGACACTGAGAACTACCCCTTCTGGATGTACTGGAGGCCATGGGGTCAGGGCTTCTCATCCCGCATACTCTACTGTCCTGTGATTGTTCAGTCACTGAGGAGGTTATTGTTGCTCCCCTTGAATAATAGACTTTGTTCTTAGCAAAAAATATATCAAACTATTGCATTTGATCCAATAATACGACATATTTGTATTAAGATTTTGCTTTTAACACATTTTGACATCAACCAATGTCAATATGTGTACACCAGAGACATGTATACATGTGTACATATGTCTCTGATTTACACAAAGAATTGTGTTAATGCTGAAGGCGATGACAGAAGACATCTGATCAAGCTGTATGGCACAAATCACTGAGGACACGCGCATAAAATATGATAAAAGTCAAATAAACACAGAAAACATTATTCTATTGTAATACAAGTAACTAGTGTTACCGGATTATGGCAGTAACAACAATGTACCATGGTGAACATTTACATTACAATACCAACATAGGACGCTGAAATAAAGTAACAAACGTCATTCAGTTGGTAGAAATATATCAATTTAAAGTAGATATGTTCTATATTTATTATTAAGTTGCACAGGGTGCATATTTCGTTCTCTCACGTTATGCTTAAGTCCAATATGTAGAGCAGACGTATTACCAAACCCAAATACCATCTAACGGAACTGTCATAAGGAAAACAAACTTCTACGGAAAAATATATAAATTCGTATAAATATCGGAGAATTGAAAACTGAGCTATTGATACACTAGGAGGCAGACTGTCCATAAACAGCCGTATTGTTCATGTTTGTGTTCCACTCTACCGTCGAGTCATTGTGGGAGATCTATCATTCGACTTTCCTCATGTCAAAGTCCGGCTCCTCCGCACGTAGAGATTACGTCCATTTTATATAACTATTGTTATATATACTTAACACCAACATATACAATATTCATGTAAGAATCACGGTCTATATAAACACTAGAGATGTTAAGGAGCACACCCGATAACAAATACATACCAATGGTGTGGATGCACATGTCGTATGCTATTCTGCGGTGAGATGCTCTCCTCAGGGGAACCTCCACCATAGTCTGAAATACCGTTTTCCACGTTGTCCAGCACCCTATTCTTAATTTTAGAGACTGAAAAAAATTACATCTTTAAGTTACTGTTTCCATTAGATGAGTGAGATTTTGAATAAATCGTATTGTAAATTATGAGTGATTGAGACACATTGATTGATTACTGTATATAGTGACGGCATCTGCCTGATATATTGCATAGAAATTTATACCTTAAATTATATATTCCTATCAAAAGCCGAGCACCTCAGCCTGTGAGCCACACCGGCTATGAAAGAGAACACAGAAAACATCTGACCAAGCTGTATGACACACACCACCAAGGACATGCACATAAAATATTGTAATAGTCAAATAAACACAGAAAACATCTGACCAAGCTGTATGACACACACCACCAAGGACATGCACATAAAATATTGTAATAGTCAAATAAACACAGAAAACATCTGACCAAACTGTATGAAACACACCACCAAGGACATGCACATAAGATATTGTAATAGTCAAATAAACACAGAAAACATTAGAAAAACTATCGATTGTACTGCAGTTACTGACTCAGGACGGTGAATTCAAGTAAAAACGTTATTAAATTGGTGTGACTAACCGGTTTCAATACTGGGCCGAAAAACCGCTGAGAATCCTGTTTATCTCTGATAAAACTCCGCAACACCCTGAAAAAATCTGAAAAACACTGAAACCTACCCTGAAAAGCACTGAAACTCCGTGACGGCCCTAATAAACACTGAAAAACTGAAGTCTTACTCTACACTCAAAAACACTGACGACCCTGAAAAACACTGAAACCTACCGCGATGCCCTCCGGCCGTGCAGTCGCGGTCTCGCGTACTTTTATACGGTCCTTAAAATGATTCGCTGTAGCCTGTCTATGACCTTTAATATATATTAAATGTGATCACTCTATTCGCGGGGAATTCGAAGAAAAAAAATCTCATTTTTTATTTTACCAATTTTAAACGAATTATTTAAACGATTTAAATTTTACTAATTATATTGTTCTTATTCTGACTTACGTTTGTAACATGATCTATACATATGCACTTTAATAAACCACAGACTTTATTTATTGATTTATTTATTAATTAATTAATTTATTTATTTATCGTATGTAAATTACATGTAATGGAATAGAATGACACTTTATACAACAGCTTTACAAATCTCACTTTTCGCATGTATTCCAAAATATTGCTATCGTCAGAGGAAATGCGGCAGAAATCGAACTTAAATGATTGATGTAATTTAGTTTATGATGTAAAAATAAATAAATGACCGTGCACGTGTGTAAAACTATTTGTTTCACTTTTGAAGTGTGAAAATCAATTTCTGTCATAAATTTTATTAAGTCATTTAAAATGATGTTTTACTTTTGCCAATAACACATTGAACATTGAACTGTATCAACTGGATATGTTTCAACCTGTTACTAAATATATCCTGTCCCCTCATACGTACTAAGGTACTTTTCATTACGATTCCCAATTTACATCATGATAGTTAACATCTATGAAATTACGGGCGATATTTATCGGGTCAAACAACCGGATGTTTGTAACGTAATAGAGAGCTCATAACATGTAGAAGAGCAAAGGTAAAAAAGACATGTCGCTTTAAAATAAAGCAAATGTGCCGTTACTATCAGATGAAAGTATTCTAGTATAAAAAAAAATATATATATATATATATATATATATATATATATATATATATATATATATATATATATATATATATATATATATATATATATATATATATATATATATATATATATATATATATGTATATATATATATATATATATATATATATATATAAACACAAGAAAGCAACAAACGACACTAAAATAAAAAAAGATATGGTCAAATTTTCGAGGCGATCTGCCCCTTCTTCAGGACAAAACAATATAAAAAAAAAACTACATGAATAGTTGGATGTCTACCAACTGAACAAAAAATATTAAATCCCTGTTCTGTTGACTTTGTGCTTACACCCCCACACCCTTCTTTTTTTCTATTTATTTATTTATTTATTTATCTTCTCCGTGTTTACTTATTCATTTTATCCTTTCTCATTCAACTTTCATTTCTTAGCTCTCCTATTACACTTAGTCATATTACAACATGAACGGGTCAAGGCAAACTGCACACTAGGTGTCGCCCTATTCCCCTATGACCACAATATCGGATAAAGCCTAGTCATTTTACATTTGGACAGCGAACTACTAACAAGCAAAATGTAGCTGACGCCCGATATCACCGCATAATTAGACTAGTGCTTTGTATACAGCTTTCTTTTTTTCACATTTCTATTCATGTAGTTTTTTTTTTATATTTTTTTGTCCTTAGGAAGGGGCAGATCGCCTCTAAATTTGGCCATAATTTTTTATTGTTGTAAATTTAAACCGTGCGGCGGCTTCGCCTAGCCTACAAAGCATGCCGCTTATAACATCACGCCACGGAGACAACCCCAAAAAGGTTGTTCCAAAGACGTACATATATTACGGCATGCTTAGCAGACACCGGAAGTGAAGTTATGATTTGCAACCAATTTCATAATTTTTTATTTTAGTGGCTTTTGTCGCTTTCTTATGCTTTTATATTTCACCTCTTTTATTCTTTAGCGACTTGCTTTGACCCACGGTTGATCCGACATTTTTGAATAGTGAATGTTGTTGTAGAAATAAAGACGATTTAGACAAACATGTAAAGCACAAAGACACTACAGCTAACAAGGCACCCTATATTTCACTTACATTCGTTCTACGACGGGGGCTCGAACCCACGACCTATGGTACCGAATCACCTAGCTGTCATGCATCCGACCGTCCAACCGACTGAGCTACCCGAGCTCTACAAAAATAGAGCTTTAATAGCCAACCATTAGCTAATCATATGTTTGTATTTGTGCTTAAATGCTTGTTTCTTTTTCAGTGATTGTATTCTTTAAGAGGACCCGCCTGCGTTTACGTTGGGTAAATCCCTGCAGTTTCCACGGCATCGTGGTAGGTGTCAGTGTTTTTCAGAGTTTTGTAGTGGCGTCAAAGTTTTGTAGAGTTTTTCAGGGTCGTCAGCGTTCTTCAGAGTTTTTCAGTGTAGACTTCAGAGTTCTTCATTGTCCTCCGAGTTTATCAGAATTTTTAAGTGTAGGCTTCAGAGTTTTCCAGTGTTTATCAGGACCGTCAGGGGTTTTCCAGGGTAGGCCTCAGTGTTTTTCAGAATATTTCAGGGTTTTGTAGAGTTTTTCAGAGGAAAACCAGATTCTCAGGGGTTTTTCGCCCAGTAATGTTTACGGACGCCCATCCTTTCTACTCACCACAAAAACAGCACAGTCAAAGGACACACATTTAAAAACTTTAAATGTCAGATAGAATATCACTCTGAGATTAACAATAACCTACCATGATGAACATTTATTGGTGTCAGATATTTGGCTAGTCACACCCGCTATAAGTGCAGTTGACGACAGTATTAATGGTATTCAATATCAGAAATTCAGGAATGTTGAGAAAATTGTATAAAAGATTTGAAGCACATTGCTGTACACTCTTTACATATGATTTTTTGATGTGGTATCCCACGTTGATCTATAGCTGAGGGCAACGACTTTGTTTGATTTATCATAGATGAGTTGCTAATCCTCAATTTTATAAAATGAATTCAATGAAACATTGATATCACCCGAGTTTCCACTGGAATGGAGGTTATGTAGTATCCAAAAAGAAAAAAAAAAAACTGTTCCTCACAATCCTCTATTAAGTAGTTGAATATTCATGGAAACTTGGTGGGTTTTTATTGCATAATATATTATCAATTAGAATGTTTGCCATTAAACAAAACTAAAAAAAAAAAAAAAATGGAGGGGGTTGCTAATATATTGTAATAAGCTTTTTCATGGTAATTGGTATCATCTCTGAGTTTAGGAATCAATGAGTGCCCCTGTTGTAAGGTTTTAGTGCCACATTTACATTACTGCAATTAATGTTTTGAAAAATCCAAAATAATATATACACATGCCATTGAAATGCAGGAGATATATGCATAAATTAACTTCAGTTATTAGAATATTAGTTTAAGTTAAATTTAATCGGCTATTAACTGCGTCATCATACCATCTAGATCCTCTTCTTCTTCAGAATCTTTATTTGAGACCTGGATTAAATATATCTGAAGCAACTCAGCGAACATTCCTTTATTCTGCAATAACTCTTCATACGACCCCATTTCGCGTATTCTTCCGTCATCCATCACTACTATGGCATCCACCATCGGAAGCCAATGCATACCATGAGTTACTAAAATCCTTGTCTGAAAAAATTCTTTAGTGTTGTCATTAGGTCTATGTTCTCTACTGACTCGAAATATTTATCGTCAAACAATGTATTTAATTATTCTAAAGTTATGTCGTATCTCCTTCATGTAAAACTCAATTATGTTATTAGGTTCTCCTTCTTTAGGGCAATTTTGCAATTACTTCGCTCTTCCAATAATTTTACTTTCCATTTAACAGTGTATTGCATTGAGCATCAATGCAAAGACGTAATTTGTCAAAATGCGCATAAGTGTCTTGAATTCATACACGTAAATAAATGAATTTACAATATTTATTTGTAACTTTGTCCCACTTCCTTGATATCATATTCTGATAGTTTATTTTATTGTAATCGATTGTTATTCTGATTTCTTTAATAATTTACAACAATAGAGATTTTTATGTTGCACAGACCTTATTTCTAAGAAGACCCTGCTGTCCTATGACTTGGTTGAAAAGTTGTTTACCCACATGGCTATCTACAGCAGACAGAGGATCGTCCAAAATATAGATATCCGAATTCTTATAGACAGCACGTGCTAGACTTATACGTTGTTTTTGGCCACCACTCACATTTATACCCTTGAGAAAATCATGCACTTTAAATATTGAATTATGGGAAAGAGAAGTCAGATCCGGTCGATCACGACAAGGAAAAACAATAAAAGTCAAAAGTACATAAAGAACGTCACAAGATATTGGATTGCAATACTGATGCCGACTTGAGACATTGAGTTAGAATGGTGTACCTCTTGGTTGATCTTACTTCATATTCATAGAGTGTTATCAGAAAAAAGGCAAGTTCATTTCACCATGCTCATAATGGTATTCTTGATGTAGATTCTAATATCTTTATAATATTTTAGCCATTTTACATTCAATCATCCGAATTTACCCAATTGCTGAAAAATGACACACACACACACACACACACACACACACACACACACACACACACACACATATATATATAACCCTTGTATAAATATATATATATATATATATATATATATATATATATATATATATATATATATATATATATATATATATATATATATATATATATATATATATATATGGTATATCATGAAAAAAAATATATATATATATGGTATATCATGAAATATATTGATTCTGATATTTCTGGTATGACATGTATTTACCTTTTCTCCTATCTCTGTTTGGTCACCCGCAGGTAAAAATGCTAAATCTGGTAACAATGCGCATGCCTCTATTACTTTGCGGTATTTCTTTTCATGGTATGTATTCCCGAATAGTATGTTTTCTTTTACGTTTATATTCTGTATCCACGCCTCTTGTGGAACATATGCTACAGAACCCTTGTATTGTAAAACAATGATTGTGTTGGATTACATGATAAGAATAAAAAATACTCAACAATTACATATTAATGTAAGGGAAAAATATTAAAGAAAAGAAATAAAAAATAGAACAGTTTAAAATCATATTGATCTACTAATCGAAAACGTAACCATAATAAGTATTGTTCACTAGAAACTCAAGCTACATGGCTAATTGGAGTTTGCTGTGTTTGCCAATTGGGTGTGTATTCAGGTTTGTGATACATTTTTTACCTTTCACAAGGGACGTTTTAATAAGTTTACCTTGACATTTACTTTGCCTTTAATTTTCACTAGTTCTCCGAGAAGAGCAGCAACAAGGGATGATTTCCCAGACCCCACCTGTCCAACTATAGCTATTAATTTACCTTCCGGAACCTTGAGTTCAATACTAAAATGAATAGATAAATCAACAAATAAATAAATACGCAATGGACTTTGATATTTCTAGTTTTACAATAATAAGATTATTTGATATAATTTATATATTCAACAATAAGATATTTGAACATTTTATTCTATAGTTAAGTTATGTATGTACTTTTTATATCCTTATCATTTGGTCGTATATGATGTAGAAGACGTTCACTCCCCCTGGGCACATGCATGGTTCTTTGGTATGAGCGCTACACTCAGAATACCAGATTCTGTCTTTTTACATAATTCGTTTTTATATTTTCTGAACCGACGTCTAAGGTGTTTCACTCGTCGACGGTTGGAGTTTGGTCGGTGTCCTGTTTTTCGGGTGACAATCAAAAGCGCGGTTCTGTGTCGGATTGGCTCGTTAGGTACTTAATTTTTGTTTAATGAATCAGGCAGATGCCATCACCATATAAGTGCACTAATAATTCTGTGACTTAAAACACAGAAACAAATAGTTCATTTTTATTTAAACTCTAAACGTCGTGGTCGCATTGTCTCAGGGTTTGTACAAAAACAAAACAGTTTCTATATATACTTGAAATTTCATTAAATTTTCAGAAATATTATACATCAGTCTAAACTAAGATTTATCTCCCTCATACATAGCTCTGTCCTCGGATTGATACTTTGACTCATTTGCTTGCCCACTTTGTTTTAATTCTGAACTACTGAGATACTCTAGATTTAAAATGAAACCCGCCTCTGTTACTTAAACATTTTGTAATTTGTAAATGATATTATACAATTTGAATTATTTTAAATTGGAAAGATAACATGAAAAAGTTAACTTTCCTATTATGTTTTTGAATAAAATAACAAGAACATACTGATGTTTGAATCTCTCGGAGAATAAAGTATGTTTCAACTTGTATTATAAATAAATATACTGAAAAATATCGTTGCCATACATACCGATGGGTAGGAAACAAGAAAACCTAATATGTCTAACACACCTACACCAGTTAATGAACATACTTAACACAACGGTCGATTAAAGTAACAAACATAACCTATTTGGTGTGGGTAATCGGTTTCACTTCAATCTGTGTTTAACTGTATAATATATTTCGCTTTATGACAGGTAGACAGAATAATTTTACATGTAAGAAAAAAGAGGAGTTACTGGCTCAGTTATGTGGCAGAAGTCACCATGGAGCTATACAATACATGAATATAAATAATATACTAGCACATATAACACATTACAAAAATATTTGATTGTAGTGCAATTACGATACCGACTAAGGACGGTCATTTAATTTGACAAAAGCCAAACAAATGGTGTGGTTAACCGGTTTACGGGCCCACCTTCCCAATCACCGTAACAGCAGAACAATCAAACGACGTACATCTAAATATTTATAAATAATCCTCCGTGTAAAAAACAAGGGTCAACAGCTATCGCATATTGAAAGGTCATAAAATATAAACACGTAAGGTATTGTAAAACACATAATGATATAAAGATATATGCGACATCAACATTATAAACCGTGCTCTGCCAGTCTGAAAGCAAGCTAAGACCCTAGATCTGTAGGAGTCCCGACTAACAGTCAGAGGGGCGAGGTTCAGGACCATGTCTGCTCTGAAAGAGGTATGGACAAGGCCCGTCATATAGTCCCCACCGCCCTGTTAGTCAGCGTGCAACGTTCAAGTAAAAGACTGCATAAGGCTGTAGAGGGGCCAAATACAAGACCTATAGTCTTTTTGATGATCTCAATGTCGTATTGCCTATTTAGAAGACGTTTGGCTATTTTATTAAATGATAAAATAACGTTATCGGAGCCTTTTACTTTCTTTAGTTTATATACGAGATCACCGTAAAAATTAGGATGGGAAATTCCATTGGATACATAGTGTTGAAAAGAAATATTTCCAAATTTAGATAGAAGTTCTCAATAAGATCTAAAGAATTTGCCGAATGTTTTTCTAAGCTTGTGATATCTGTAACTGTATGTGTAACAAAAACAAAACATTTTGCTTCGGGCTTAAATGAACCAACATTTGAAAGTACACAACATGAGACTGAAGTGAAAATTATAGAATTAGTGTGCAAAGGACAAATACTTTTTTCGTCATAATGTATATTCAAGTGTTTTGGTAAAAACTGATGCAAATGCAAGGTGGACAGACAAAATAACGTGTGTGTGTGGTTTTTTTTGTAGATCAATCAGAAGCAAATACAGATGTACGGAGTGTCAAATGGTATTTTCAGAATTATGAAAGACGTAATTGCATACAAAACATAGAGAGAAACTACATTTGTTAAAATCGTACTATGTGTTTTTCAAGCAAACGTGACCTCAAACACCACATAGGTCAGTGGATAGTGGAAGTTAGAAACACTTTCGGTGTACGGCGAGTGACAGTTGTTTTACTGATAAGGCAAAATTCAAAGACCATCTAGAAATCAATACAGGAGCAAATAAAATATTTTGTTTGTTTGTTCCATGTCATGTGATACCAATTACTTACGTACTTCACTTTATTTCCTTTTTTCGTCATTTCTTTCTTGTTTTGAGTAGCTTTGTTCTATTTGTTTTTGTTTTGTTTTGGTTTGTTTGTTTTTGTTTACTCATAAATACTCATGAATACTCATAAAGAAGAACATGCCCTAGGATACTCTAGCGTTTAAGTTGTAAAACTTAAAACGTCATAGGCAGGCCAGGAGGGTGTGCTGCTACTCAGAAAGAGAAATTTTGTTATATGAAAGTTGAAATGCCACGTTTATGTCCTTGATGTCAACGTTTTCGAAATATATATGGTAATCTGAAAGTTTCGATTATTTTTGTACAGAACTTGGTCAATGTTCCTAGGGGTAGCGAAAAGGGGTAATCACGAACTCCGGAGGAGGAAGAAGAGGGATGAGGTTCAACTTAGGAGAAGTGATATGTTGAAATGCCGGGGATATCAAATTAAAGCTGAAACTGTTTGTTGGTATTATTATGCCAAAGCATCAAATAAATTGAGATGGTATTATTTTCCGACTTCAATGTCTTTCATCTCGCTATGATTATAATATTTTAAGACACTTCTAGAATGCTTACTCTTTCAATGTTATGTTGACATCCTCTTTATCCCACGTGAACGTTCCATCTTCTATGGAGACGGCAAAGGCTGAAGAACGAGATAGCCATATTATTAGGAATATACTGATGGCATAATAAATCATAATATATAGTCCAGATTAGCCGAAGAGTGAAGTACAAGGGATAGGATACGCTCAGAAATATTTTATGGGATATAAAATGTAACTAGTATCTGATGTAATCACTAATGATATTCTCATTTGTTTAAAATCTCAAATTGCCCATTTAATGAAAAGGAAAACAAGATGTGATGTTATCTATCATAGATATAAAAAAGAAAACAGAAGACATCTGACTAGGCTATATGACACGAATCATCAAGGACATGCACATAAAACATGATAATAGTAATTTAAACACAAAAAACATTACAAAAATCCTATTTGTTTAATATGTTATAGCGCAAGCATGATTCAGCCATACAAACCTGAGTTAATGGAGTTTGAAACACTGTCGAATTCAAGATCGTCTTGCCATAAAAATGTCTGAATTCGTCCCACAGAAACATAAAGCTGTAATTAAGTCGAATATACGTATATATGCATGCATGTATGTATGTATGTATGTATGTATGTATGTATGTATGTATGTATGTATGTATGTATGTATGTATGTGTTTGTGTGTGTGTATGTATTTATGTGTGTGCGTGCGTGCGTGCATGCGTGCGTGTGTGTGTGTCTGCCTGCCATTCTGTCTGTATGCGTGCATGTGTTACTATTTGTTATTATTATTAATATTCTTGTGAAAAATAGTATTGATTTAAAATTATTACTATGATTATCATTTTCATTATTATAAATGAAAAATTGCTAGAATAAACTGATAAAGCAATAAGAGTTGTTGACAGTTTTTCAACAATAGCGGGTAGAATTACCATTTATCCACGTCAAAACTTCATATCAAAGGTAAAGTTTTAAAATGTCCTAAAATCGGTATAATATGTTATCGAATATATGCTTAGAAATCCTTATTCAGGAAGTTAGAAAAGTATAATCACATTACCTTATATCAACGTGTAGCCACAGAAACACATTATCAGTAAAACTTTCAGATAAATAAATTTAACAGACGTACCTGTGTAAGTCCACTTATTACATATGGCGTAAATGTAAGTGGATACCGTAACACATTTATAGTGGATAGAGCGACAAACACTTTCTGAGCGCTTAAGAAACTACTTGAAGAAGCCAGTACATACAAGAACAGAATGGTATAATTCATCTGAAAGAGATGTACATTTCTCAATGTATGATTATATGAACGATTATCTGGTATACTGATTTTCTGAAATGTCTTTATGCATGTTTTCATATCATTACATTAAATACTGATATTGTTTATCGTTTAGATGTAGTAGATTATTATTTCAAATACTATACTAATCGTGACGTTTTATCTAATATGACTTCGGTATTATACCGTCAATTGAATGTAATTTCTTCAGTTTAAAATAACCCTACTTATATTATGACGGGTGTGGTCGATCGCCAGAGGATGCTTACTCTGCCATGTCACCTTATCCCACTTCTGGACTTTTCTGGGGGTCCGTGATTGTCTTTACCCATTATTTTCTGGGGGTCCATGATTGTCTTTACCCAATATTTTCTGGGGGTCCGTGATTGTCTTTACCCATTATTCTCTGGGGGTCCGTGATTGTCTTTACCCATTATTGTCTGGGGGTCCGTGATTGTCTTTACCCATTATTGTCTGGGGTCCGTGATTGTCTTTACCCATTTGGGGGTCCGTGATTGTCTTTACCCATTATTGTCTGGGGGTCTGTGATTGTCTTTACCCATTATTGTCTGGGGGTCCGTGATTGTCTTTACCCATTATTTTCTGGGGTCCGTGATTGTCTTTACCCATTATTGTCTGGGGGTTCGTGATTGTCTTTACGCATTATATGTCTGGGGTCCGTGTTTGTTTTTACCCATTATTTTCTGGGGGTTCGTGATTGTCTTTACCCATTATTTTCTGGGGGGTCCGTGATTGTCTTTACCCATTATTGTCTGGGGTCCGTGATTGTCTTTACCCATTATTGTCTGGGGGTCCGTGATTGTCTTTACGCATTATTTGTCTGGGGTCCGTGATTGTCTTTACCCATTATTGTCTGGGGGTCCGTGATTGTCTTTACGCATTATTTGTCTGGGGTCCGTGATTGTCTTTACCCATTATTGTCTGGGGGTCCGTGATTGTCTTTACCCATTATTTGTCTGGGGTCCGTGATTGTCTTTACCGATTATTTGTCTGGGGTCCGTGATTGTCTTTACCCATTATTTGTCTGGGGGTCCGTGATTTGTCTGCGGGGTCCGTGATTGTCTTTACCCGTGATTTGTCTGGGGGTCCGTGATTTGTCTGGGGGTCCGTGATTGTCTTTACCCATTATTTGCCTGGGGGTCCGTGATTGTCTTTACCCATTATTTTCTGGGGGGTCCGTGATTGTCTTTACCCATTATTTTCTGGGGATCCGTGATTTGTCTGGGGGTCCGTGATTTGTCTGGGGTCCGTGATTGTCTTTACCCATTATTTTCTGGGGGTCCGTGATTTGTCTGGGGGTCCGTGATTACCCATTATTTTCTCTTTTTGTATCAATATTCCAACGGAACATTACTCGATATCTTATTGTTGTACATATAATCGATATCTTATTGTTGTACATATAATCGTAGAAGAGGTTAGTTGGTTGGTTGATTGGTGTTTTACGTCGCTTTGAACAACATTTCAGTTATATCGCGACATGGAAGCAGGAAGTTACAAGTCTCTGAAACATAGTGGCGCAACCCGGGAATCGAACCCGGATCGTCGGCCCTGCAAGCCAAGCGCTTAACCACTACACCAAGCCTGCCCATCGTAGAACACGTTAATGGACATTGACATGCATATCGTAAAAGAAAAGATGTCTAATTTGGTTGCGTGAGGAAATTTGCCATGGACATGCAGAAAATGCAAGAATAGGCACAAACATATTCGATTTTTAATACTTGTTGTGTTTGTTATTAACAAGGAAAGGTAAATAAAAGTGACAACCGTCAGTCATTGTTTTATATGCCCACCTTCTCACTGACAAGAAAACCAGAATGAATGAAGAATACACATCTAAATATTGTAAATAATACTTCATATAAATAACATGGATTAACGGAATAGATAATCAGCACTAATTAAGTATTGGGGTTTTATTTTATAGGTTTTATGCAAAATACGAAAATAACTGAGATCACATGACTATGGCACTAACAACAATGTACCACAGTGGACATTCACAGACCCATGAAATTCAGAGGTGAGACCAGGTGCTAATAAGAGAGTTGACCCTGATTTTCTTAATGAAATATTAGAATGAAATTTGTGTAAGATACGCTTAGTTCATAATTATCATTAAGAAGACTTTTAACTCCTTACTACATCACATTGATAATATAATCATGTGACTTGACTGATGTTACATGAATGTCGAAGAAGTACCAAACCGTTAATCATTCTCAAAATCCAAGGACAGATACAAAATCGTGCAAATTTCAAAAAGGAACTGTTGTGAACCCCGAAATACTGAAAAATTACGAGGTGAGACCAGGTGCCCGGGGAGAGTAAGCGTCTCCTGTATGCCAGCATTTTATTATAATAAAATGGTTCATTTAAAGGAAGAAGTGAATGTTACTTACGAAGAAAGGACTGTGTAAAGAAAAAACAAAAGCAAATGCGCAAACAGTAGCTACTTTCCTTAGATATTTCATTTCGTCTTCACGGATGTTTAGTATCTTCTTGGTGAACTCCGGCTCCCATGTGTACATCTTCAACACCTGGTTATCAAACGTATAGAATACAGCAAGCAGTATGGTGCGATGGTTGCACCAAAATAAGTAACTTTAATATTTCTTAAATTGTAGGTTGTGTTACTCTAAAACTGCATTTTATTATAAAAAATCGCGATTATTTGAAATGTAACTGTATCACTTCATGCATATTCTGTCTTAAGTGTACCAATTAATAATAAGTTTGTTGTATCTAAAACGTCAAGTCAAGTGTCGATCTAACTTTTCATAATTTATGATGACAATTTGAAATTGTGAAGCTCCGTTATACCATTAGATTGCGAAATGTGATAGAAATCGATATATACTGACCTTATGTTAAATGTCTGATAAAATATACTATAATATTGACAAGAAATTTATTCGCATGCACTGGTAAAAGCGTATGTATAATAGCAAAGTTTAAATGGCATTGTACCTCTTTTCCTGCATAGAAAAACATTGCAATATCAGATATAAATACTCTGCTGAACAAAATGTAAGTACATGTAGGATAGGCACAGGGACCATATCACACTATTCATACAGGGTACTGTACCTTTATACCGCTGAGCACTTCCTTTAAAAGTCTGAGTCTAGAGCTCTTGAGAGACAATATAACTATTTGATAAATCTGCTGCAGTTTACCAAACCATATATTCAAAGCAGAAATAACTATGATGACGACTACACTGCCTACAGTGGCCACACCCATCTCATACCAGACCAAGACCAAACCCAACGTCATCACAGTAAAAAACGACATAACATTGAACTGAAATTGGAAGGAATCCTGGATTCGCTGGCAATCTACCGATATCAAATTTACGATGTCACCTACGGAGTAATCTTTCTTTGAAGCATTACTTTTTGTTAAAGCCTACAAGAAAATACCAAACATGCTTATTTTGAATAGAAAGTGAAGAAATATATTTTATATATGATGTCAATTTGAACTGTACTACAAATTACAGTGTCCTCAGTTCTTTACGTGAAAT
The DNA here is from genome assembly GCA_035048485.1 of Pteria penguin. Lineage (NCBI taxonomy): Eukaryota > Metazoa > Mollusca > Bivalvia > Pterioida > Pteriidae > Pteria > Pteria penguin. The sequence continues at coordinate 69,570,120 of CM068583.1, forward strand.
GAATTCCATTTTGATTTTTAATTCATACAAATGTAATAATGTTTTACCAAATAAAAAAAAATAAGACATAGATAATTATAATCTAAAGTATGCTGTTGTAACAAAGTAAACCAAATCTAAAAAAAAAAAAACCAAACAAACAAAATCTAGAATGGTCATACTTTTACAAATTTCACGATTAAAATGGCACCAAATGATGATGGCATATTTAGAAAGTTTTTGGATTAATAGTGTTCTGACAAAATTATATTTGTACTACCTTTTGATATATTAGACCAATTACTGCTGTTTTGATCTGTAATCCGAGTCTCATCATTTGAAATACCGCTTGACTCAGGAAAAATGTCTGGCCAACTCCTGCTAAGCAAAATGTTACAGCTAAAGCATATCCACGCCAGTCTGGAGAATCGCTAGGCTTTTTGTGTTCAATAAACTGTATAATGTATCTGTAACATAAATGTAGATTATAAATTTAAAAAAAATGTAATGTACAAGAAATATCTAGATATAGTGAATTTATTTGAGGGAAATGCTTGCATAGATGTAAAAGTTATATACTGTACATTGTGAATTTCATATAAAAATGTGTTAACACTTTCAGTAAGGACCTCTTTCCATATTCCAATCCATAGAAATTAAGTAAATTTGACCCAAGTCCTTCTTTCCACCCTCTGTTTTTGTTTTGGCTTGCTTATTATTATTATTATTGTTATTATTATTGTTATCATCATCATCATTATTATTATTATTATTATTATTATTATTATTATTATTATTATTATTATTATTGTTGTTGTTGTTGTTGTTTATTTGGGTTTTGGTTTTGGGTTTTTTTATATTTATTTGTTTATTTTATTTATCTATTTTAGTTTATTTGTTTGTTTTTTTTTTTTTATTTTTTCGTTTTAATAGACCGTCCCTAAGTCGTCTTAATTGCAGTACAATCGAACATTTTTGTAATGTCGTTTTCTTCGTTTATTTGATCATGTTTTATCTTGATGTGCACGGTGATTTATGTCATACAGCGTGGTTAGATGTCACCTGTCTTCCCTTTTTGATAAAACGAAGTCCACTTTTCTTTGATATTCTGGGGCACGATTGTATACAGTGACTTTCTCTGATATTCTGCGGCACGATTGTATACAGTGACTTTCTTTTATCGATTTGTCTAATGATTAATATGACGCAGAATACGTTCAGACACCTGGTCACCTGGCATTTTGTATTAGCAATTATGCTTATTGAGTTTGATGCCCGTGAGTGTTTGAGGGATATTGAAGATACTGTAGTTTACATCTTATCAGGACGGGTTACCGCATTGCAGTTTCCAATACTTACAGTTGTCATGCGACCAAACACAAGACGGCTTGCCACGACTGAGATGGCATATATTCATGTATTCCAATTTTTATCTTTAACATAAATTACACATTTGCTATTGCATGTGTACATTTGTTTCTCTGTTACAGCATAAGCACGAATAACGATATCAAATACCAATAACAGTACTATTGTTTCTTTTTCACCCATCTAAATATAAATCACACTTCAATAGCTATAATATAAGGAGATAAACACAGGTATTACTTCAGTGCACCGTATACGCATTTCGACAACAGCAGTGTTCAGTAATGTTCGTGGTCGAAACTATGGAAATCAAAGTATAAATATTTGCAGAGCAAATATTTTGAGTGGCTTACCTAAATGGAATTGCTAAAAATCAACCACAGGACAGACGTTTGCATAAAAGAGTTACTCCTTAGTTTAAGAATGAATTATAATTTTGTGCACCAGATGCGCATTTCGAAAACTTATGTCTCTTCAGTGATGCTTATGGCCAAAAAATACGAATTTTAATAATATATCAATATTGATTTGAAGAGCAGAGTAAAAACCGATGTGGCCGAAAAGTAAACCAAGGAATCAGTCTAAAGACAGAGCTACATATATGCATGAGTGAGACACTCCTTAGTTTTAGAGTGATTTACGAAATTTCTCGACTGGCAATTTTAAGAATATACTTCAGGTCTGTACAAACGCACTGAGAGCTAGACTTATAATGTCCTCTATATCTTCTGTTACAATAAATTTGAAGTATAAACTACGGAGTCGGTGCAGAAACACTAAAACTGGGTTTGTGCTTAATAGCATGTTCTACACGCTATACATGGTGCGCGTTAATAATATGTTCTGGTACATGACTGCTTCCTCCCTTTTGCTTCAGATTTGCTTTTCATTTTTTCTATTTGATTACAATCTCCAACATATGACCTATTCTAATTTTTATTTCGTTACATTCATAGAAATAAGAAATCATATAGAGTCGAGGATAAGACGTCTTTTTTCTTTTCAGGATAAGAAATAACTACAACATAGAATAAGGTTCAGTGTGATATTATATATATGTTTATGTACTTTACCGTAAAATTAACGGCTGACCTACAGCACATACATCATCAATAGTTTTCAAACAAGCGGCAAACATCCACTGTTTCCAGTAAGTTCGCAAAAGGACTTTGTACAGAGATGGCATCTTGCGTTTTTGAGGTATTGTTGATTTGGAAATATTTGTAACATCTGTACACATTAATGGTGTTTTTTCATTTACAATATCGTCATGTCCATTTGACATACCATTTCGTTGATAAATCACGGTATGCTGCTTTTCATTATTTCTGTAAACGATAAAACACAAACAAATTAAGAAAAGATTTTTCCAATTTGTTTACTGCAACAAAATGGACGACACAAATACAGATCACCGCTACAAAGATTAAAAATCATAACTCAATCGTTTGATATTAAAATAGAATACAAAATACCCTGTACATTACCGTTTACATGTCTCTTCTTCTCTCTGCCATTGTTCTTTTAGTATTGAAACACATATGTCGGATTTAAGCTCCGGAGTTTGTTCCCATAAATCAGCCATTCCGATCGTTCCCTTGTAAGCTCTCAGGACAAGACTACAATTGTAATTTCACACATAATACCGCCGTAATTTAATGCTACGTTGATATTGTACATATGTGTTTCTGTACAATGACAAAATCAGTTGCTAGATCACACTGATATTATACATGTGTATGGTAACCAAAATCAGTGGCAGTAGTGTTTTTACGCTAGAAAACATACGACAAAAGGATATGAGATGGATGACATGTTAGACTTTGTAGCAGACCAACTAGTTAATGCAAAACAGCATGATAAAAATAATTTCACCGTGAAGGCATAAAGGAATGTAGAAGACATCTGATTTCGCTGGATATATCAAGCCATCAAGGTCTTGTAAGGCATAAAATATTAAGCACAAAAAGACACCACACAAATAGTCATTATTCAAGGAATGGTATTTCATGGTAAGGTCAATTGAAATGACAATTGTCACTCCGCTTGGTTAACCAGTTAAAGACCCGACAATACCGCTCAACATAAAAGTCAGCACAGTCATACATGTAAAACTACAAATAATCTGTCATATAGATAACAAGGATCACCCGTTTACGCATGAGGAAATGTCATCAAAATAGGATATGGATTATTGCGGAATAAATGTACATATCAAATTATTAAATAACATGAACATTGACCAAACGTGCACTGTCCTTCTGATTTCCTATTGTAAACGTGCACTGTCCTTCTGATTTCCTATTGTAAATTTTCCTTACTTGGATGGCGATGTCCCTCGACTCCCATCATATGGTATGCATATATCTCAATTAGTTCGATTTGTCAGAGGCTGCACCGATGTTTTGGACTTTCATAAACGAAATTTAGAAATTACTCAGGGTTACAGATATCACAAGCTGAGAAAAAAACATTCGGCAAATTCTTCAGATCTTATTCAGAACTTCTATCTAAATTTGAAATATTTCTTTTCAACACAATGTATCCAATGGAATTTCCCATCCTAATTTTACGGTGATCTCGTATATAATAAATATAGTATATATATACCTTTTAATTTTGTACACCATATGCGCATTTCGACAAGTTATGTCTCTTCAGTGATGCTCGTGGCCGAATAATTGGAATTCTCAAAATATATCAAAAATATGAAGAGCAGAGCTGAAGCCAAAATGACCGAAAAGTGAACCAAAGAATCTATCTAAGGACAGAGCTATGTATGAGGGAGATACTCCTTAGTTTTAGAGTGATTTACTTAATTTGATGACTGGATATTTGAAGTATATATTTCATGTCAGTACAAATGTAAAGATGATGGATAAATCCAAGCCACAAGTCCAAAAATCATGAAACCAGAGGACATACAAAATCAGTGAAAATGAAAAACAAATGGAAAATAACAAAATATGTCTACTTGAAGAGCATATGTGAACCCCTGTGATGGAGTGAGATCAGGTGCCCGGGGAAAAGTAAAGAAAACTAGACTTATGATGCCCTCGGGTACTATCAGTCCACCAGCAGTGACACCGGCCTAGTGGTTATAATAAATATAGTACATATATACCTTTTAATTTTGTACACCATATGCGCATTTCGACAAGTTATGTCTCTTCAGTGATGCTCGTGGCCGAATGATTGGAATTCTCAAAATATATAAAAAATATGAAGAGCAGAGTTGAAGCCAAAATAAACTCAGGAAAGTAAAAGGCTCCCATAACGTTATTTTATCATGTAATAAAATAGTCAAACGTCTTCTAAATAGACACTATCACATTGAGAACATCAAAAAGACTATAGGTCTTGTATTTGGCCCCTCTACAGCCTTATGCAGACTTTTACTTGAAAGTTGCACACTGACTAACAGGGCGGTGGGGACTATATGACGGGCCTTATCCAAACCTCTTTCAAAGGAAACATGGTCCTGAACCTCGTCCCTTCTGACTGTTAGTCGGGACTCCTACAGATCTAGGGTCTTAGCTCGCTTTCAGACTGGCAGAGCACGGTTTATCATGTTGATGTCGCATATATTTTTATATCATTATGTGTTTTACAATACCTTACGTGTTTATATTTTTATGACCTCTCAATATGCGATACCTGTTGACCCTTGTGCTTTACATGGAGGATTATTTATAAATTTTTAAATTTACATCTTTTGAAGGTGGGCCCGTAAACCGGTTAACCACACCATTTATTTGGCTTTTGTCAAATTAAATGACCGTCCTAAGTCGGTATCGTAATTGCACTACAATCAAATATTTTTGTAATGTGTTATATGTACTAGTATATTATTTATATTCATGTATTGTATAGCTCCATGTTGACCTCTGCCACATAACTGAGCCAGTAACTCCTCTTTTTTCTTTCTGAAAGCCATTTTAAGTCCTAGATCTGTAGGAATCCCACCTAACAGGGAGAATCATGGAACAAAGCCATCGAAGGACCGAAATCCAAAACGTATTTTGTTTAAGATAATCTCGGATCATACTGTAAACGTTGGAGGCAAACCCGATTAAATAAAACAATCGGACCTTTTACTCGCCATAGTTTGTATATTACGATACTATAGAAATGGGAATAAGAGATTTCGCTCGATATCTTAACACTTGACACATGTTGCTAAAAAGTCATTTTAATTAGTTACAACATCTGATTAAACTCTGTAAAATTCATGTAAAGTTTATGATATATATATAAGCGTGAGTCAAAAGTTTCAAAGTAATTTGTTGACGTTTAAATGGACCTTAGTGCCATAGTCATGTGACACCAGTTACTTTCGTATTTTGCATGAATGTCACACTTATTCCCTTTGCAGTGTGGAGCTCGTGAAAAAGTTCCCCGCGGAGGGTTTGACTTAAGTGTTATTATATCTTTTTCCTGATGTTATGTGGCTTTGACACTTTCTATACAGTGTTTGTTCACATTCATTTATATATACAGTGTTGAATTATTGTTGTTTCGTCTGTGTGTAAGGACATTCGCGGCGGGTGTGGCTAGCCAAACAGGGGACGCTCACTCCTCCCGGGCACCTGGTCTCACCTCTGAATTTCAGGGGTCCGTGAATGTCCACTGTGGTACATTGTTGTTAGTGCCATAGTCATGTGACACCAGTTACTTTCGTATTTTGCTTTAAATCTTTGATTCATGCTCCAGCACATTGAACAAATGATGAAATATAAATACAATATGACTGGACTCTAGGGACAACACCATCTAATCAGAGAGAATTTACCGTAATGTCGGAGTGTATACTTTTGTCAATAATTTTAAAGTATATGTCTCAGAGAACTATTTCACAATGAGATATATTGGCTCTGTTTAATAAAAGTTTCGGTGGATGAATGTAATGTAAAATGATGGATAAATCCAAACCATAAGTCTAAAAATCATGAAACCAAAGGACATACAAAATCAGTGAAAATGAAAAACAAGTAGAAAATAACAAAATATGTCTACTTGAAGAGCATATGTAAACCCCTGTGATGGGGTGAGATCAGGTGACCGGGGAGAGTGAGCATCTCCTGTTTGCTAGCAACACCCTTCACATATACCCAGTAGAAAGAGTCAAATCGTGTAAATTCCATATGTATTTATACATGGAGAAGTCAAATAGGTAACCTTCTAGTATAGAAGGTGTCAAATCTGTGTAAAATGATCGGAATCGGTCTCAATCCAGGATATCATTTAAAAGTCTGGATAACGAGATATCATATGGAGTAATAATAGTCTCGTAACGACCGTAGAACTTCCTCAGTGACGTTGCTAGTCTAGCACATGTATAACCCTGATAGAGCAGCTTAACTGAAAGTAGCCTAGCCCTCAGATCAAAGTCATTGTAATTTGAACATGCTCTGGAATAACGTATTAACTGGGATATGAATATGCCGTATGCGGGCGATGATGGAATGTTGCTACTTATGAAAGGAAAGTTTGTGATAGCGAAATTGAAATCGTCACGTTTGTCATAGAGTGAGATGTTCAATTGACCATTAATGTCGAAAGACAATATAATTTCTAAATACGAAGTAGAATTACTGCTTTCTGTGGTTTCTTTGACCTCCAGTTCACTTGGATAGATGATGCTAAGGTAATCCGCGAATGAAGGATTATTAATTGAAAGCAAGTCATCTATATATCTGTAAGTGAAATTGAAGCCAAGAGCCAATTGGTTTTTTTTTTCTTTGCGAAAGCAAAAAAAAAAAAGTCTTGTTCGTATGAGTAAAGGAATATGTCAGCCAGAAGCGGAGCACAGTTAGTGTCCATTGGAATGCCGACAATTTGTTGAAAAACCTTTCCTCCAAACACCATAAAAATGTTATCGATAAGAAAGTTCAGCATCTGAATGTATCTAGGTGAATCATTACACATGTCATTAAAGATGAAATGTTTTGAATTTTAGAGTCAAAACATGTACGGCCTCTCATAACAATAATAAAACGGGCCCGCTATGAGGGGGACACAGTTATTGCCCATGCCAATCTTAATAATTTGTTGAAAAAAAATTGTGATATTGTATATAATTATTATACATTAGAACGATTGTGGTATTACACAACCCACTGCAAGTCCAATATGTCTAGGAATCATGTAGTTTAACGGAGAAAAATCCAGAGTTAACCTGAAGGTTAAAGATTTGACTGTGTGAAACATTTTAGAAACAGTTCTCACTGAGGACGGTCAGTGGTGGTTATTAGGATCTGGTGTAATTTCAGAAACCGCTTTCAACAATGTTCACTGACGCTTTGGGATCTGGTCATACAAACTTAGCATCTTGAACTTATTGACTAAACTTGATTTGACATTATATGTATATGCATACAGCCATTTGTTCATGTGCATTTTCGACACCAGAATTTCAGTTCAACAGTATTTCATACCGCGAATAGCATGATTTGATTTGGAGTTCTTGTCTCCTCCATGTGTTCATGTGCATATGTATTTGTATTTACTGCCTGAACTTGAAGAGTTGTTGAAGGATGTTTGCGGCGGGTATTTCATACAAGCAGGGACGCTTACCCCTCCCTTGTACCTGTTTTCACCTCAATCTAATTGTGGCTCGCATTTGACTGAATATGATATTGTACACGATATTATCGTTTTATTTACTGGACTTAGAAATGTGGTTAACATTTCGATTCTTCGTCATTGTTTACTTAAATTAAATCATGTGGAGACATACTCAAGGTAGAAAAATTGAATGTATCGACTTCTGTGAATTGAAAACTTCGAGAATGGAGTGTCTCTATGGCATTGCCAGTTATTCTTTATGTTCTATAGTAATGGGATGCTACCTTTGTTAAATCACCATATTGTATAATGTTTTTTTTTTTCTTAAACAGCAGATGTGTTTCGAAGTAATAATGGTTGTACAAACATTTGCATTGGATATAAAATCTACAGATTTTTTTTTTATAAATTTGGGAGCCATTACATTGTAGCAAAGAAAAAAGAGGAGTTACCGGCTCAGTTATGTGGCAGAAGTCACCATGGAGCTATACAATAAGGCCATATACTAAAAGCATTACCGTGATGCGTGACCGATGGACAGGGGATGCTTACTCCTCTATGGCACCTGATCCCATCTCCCACCATACGTTAGGATTTATTTTAGCCGGAAATCTATCAGTTCGACATCTGATCTCCAGGTGCCATTTGTACAAAGATTCGTAGATTTACGAGCACTCGTGGAGTTTACGAGTAACTTACGAAAAATGTTACGAATTCGTTATTCATATGTACACAACAACTCGTACACCAGTTACATACTCTTAACTTTACGAGTACTCTTACGCATGCGCTGTACATATATTTCCCAGAAACAAATGACTTTTCAGATATTCCAGGAGCCCGTTTCATCAAGAAAAATAAATAGTTTAGAGAGATCTACATATTACATTTCCAGTAGGCTATTTGATGTTTTGTGTGTTACGTGTTTATATAATCTAGGACTACAAGTATTCTATTGAAAATATTTCTATAATAAATCTATTTAATAAAGTTTTCAAAGTTTCTTCCGAGGAAGTCAAAATTCTTATTCATAACATCAAAAGTAAACTGAATGATTAACAACAATTTTCGAACACATTGACAGCAAAGAAGAAGGAAAAAGAGTGGTTTGTCATTACGGAAAAGTACGTATCACTAAATCACTACTGTACTCATACGCCATTATTTTAGAAACTAATGACTTTCGAGTGCTACTATAGCACTCCTAGATTTACGAGTAGAATCACTCGTAAGTTACGTTACGTAACTTCGTACATATGACGTCACTGGTAAATTTACGCTACGAGTGACTCACAAGTACTCGTAGGGTTTACGAAGTTTTGTACATATGGACCCAGCTGTCGTTTTACACACAGTTTAGTAGACAGTATGATATAAATTCATAAACGAGTTTACAACATAAAGTATATAGCAATTAAGAGCTTTACAAAGAGGTTACAAGAAAACAGGGTATCAACACTGTTTCCTCCTTACAACAAGGTAGTTTAAACTCAAAACAGTGGTGGAAAATATGTAAACAATTTCTAAAACAATCTAATAATGTTGACATCCCGGTAATGACACTCAACAATAAAGTTTCAATACCTCGATTGATAAAGCTAACGTGCTGAATGACACCGGGAATTTCAGACAGGCAACATTTCTTGCCTTGAATGGGAAATTTGACTTCGTGTTCTCTTTCGTATGTTCATGAGTGTATATTTATGTATTTACCTCCTCAACTTGAAAGGTTGTGGCAGAACATTTGCGACGGGTGTTTCATGCAACCAGGGGACGCTTACTCCTCCCGGGCACCTGGTCTTACCTCGATTTTATTGGGGTACGCATTTGTCTGCATATGACACGATATTGTCCCCTTTATTCCATGGACTATGAGATATGGTTAATTCTTCGATACTTCTTTGTTTTTTACTTTTTGTCTGCTTGCAAAATAATATAGATAACAGCCACGTCACCCTCCCTCCAACTATATTACTAACATATACATTTGATACGATTAGGATCACTGACCTTGATATCGAGGACGTATTGAATCTATTAGGTACGACCAAGGCCAGAAAGAAGGTGCATCTGTCCTGTCTTCCAATGTATGCATGTTATGCAATATATCGCTCGAAATATGCCTTTTCCCGTCTGCATGGAAACGGGCAAATATTATACCCGTGCATAAAAAGGGGAACAGGACCGATCCATCAAATTACATGCCAATCTCCCTTCTGAGTTGCATTGGGAAAGCATTTGAAAAGTGTATTCATAAATATTTGTTCAATTTCTTAAAATCGAATTTTCAGTCATCAAATTCAGTATTCACTCTAAAATTAAGGAGTATCTCCCTCATGCAGAGCTCTGCCCTTAGATAGATTCTTCGGTTCACCTTTAGGTCATTTTAGTTTCAACACTGCTTTTCAAACATTTATATATTTTGAGAATTCCAACATTTGGCCACGAGCATCACCGGAGAGACATAAGTTGTCGAAATGCGCATGTGGGGCACTAAATTAATAGGTGTACTATACTGGTGGACTGGTAGTTCCCAAGGGCATCATAAGTCTAGTTTTCAGTGCTTTTGTACTGACATGAAATATATATTTCAAATTTTCAGTCATCAAATTAAGTAAATCGCTCTAAAACTCAGGGGGCAGGCTTGGTGTAGTGGTTAAGCGCTTGGCTTACGGCGCCGACGATCCGGTTTCGATTCCCGGTTTGCGCCACTATGTATAAGAGGGTGGTTACCTCTTGCTTCCATGTCGCGGTATAACTGAAAAATTGTTGAAAGCGACGTAAAACACCAATCAACCAACCAACCAAATAAAACTAAGAAGTATCTCCCTCATACATAGCTCTGTCCTCAGATAGATTCTTCGGTTCACTTTTCGGTCATTTTGGTTTCAACACTGCTCTTCAAATATTTATATATTTTGAGAATTCCAATCATTTGGCCACGAGCATCACTGGAGAGACATAAGATGTCTAAATGCGCATGTGGTGCACTAATTTAATAGGTATATATGTTCTATATTTGTGTTATTATTAGTAAAGTGCAGTCAGGATTTACTTCACGTGACTCTGCCATCTTTCACTCCTTGACATGTATGATACATTCTGTCGGGCCTTAGATGATGGGAAAAAGTGCGAGTGGTGTTTTGTGACATCAGTAAGGCCTTCGACAGAGTGTGGCATAGAGGTAAAACAAATAGGCATATCTTGTCTACTTCTTAATTGGTTTGAAAGTTGTCGATCGGATCGGCTCCAGAGGGTTGCACTTGAGAGATGTGTCTCTGACTATAAAGACATATTAGCCGGGGTACTCCAGGGGAGTATACTTGGGCTGATAATGTTTTAATCTATATAAATGATATCATCGAAGGTATCAATTCTAACTTAAGGGTTTTGCAGACGACACATCCCTTTACCTAATTGTGGACGAACCCCAAACAGCTGCTGAAAAAATGCATGCTTAATCTACAGTTTGGCAGGTTAATTGCAACCCTAACAAAACGTAGGAACTTTTGTAGACCAGGGAAGCTGTGCCACCCATTCACCAGCCGGTATACATGAATAATATCCCAATTAAAAATGTAACATCACACAAACATTTGGGGCTTACCATCAATAAAGCCTGTACTTGGCATGGTCACATTACCGACATTACATAAAAAGCTTGGAAACGCATAAACACTTTTCAAAATCTTAAATTCAAACTGGACAGGATGTCGCTTGAAATTATATACCTTTGTTTTATTCGGTCAGCTTTAGAGTATAATTATACTGCTTGGGACAACCCCCCCCCCCCGAAAACAAATTCAAATCGAGGCAGCCAAGTAGTGACTGGTGCGACGCAACCCTGTTCTAGTGCTAAACTGCTACAGGAGACTGAGTGGGACAGCCTAGAAAAATGAATATATAATCACAGATGAATTACGTTTTACAAAATGGTTATCAATTATTTCCCATCATATTTATATTCTTTGGTTTGGAATTCATTACCTAAATCTACAAGATCCCTTAATTTGTTTTCCACAGTTAAAGCTTATTTAGAAAAAGACAATAAACACAAATACATATGTATATAATGATTTAATGTGTATATATGTTTGTATGCATGTATATCCAAATATATATATATATATATATATATATATATATATATATATATATATATATATATATATATATATATATATATATATATATACATATATATTTGTGTGTGTGTGTGTGTGTGTGTGTAAATGGTTGAAATCAAATTCATAATTTGTATTTATTTGACAATATACATGTTTTATGTGCACATCCGTGGTGATTTGTGTCGTACAGCCTGGTCAGATGTCTTTTCTTTTTGCACGCTTTGAAAAATTATATTTGATTAAAGTTATAAAGTTGTCATCGCAACAATGTTCAATGGGCATAACCCTAGCTCTCATTATGTATAATAAAAATAGACGACAGAAATATATGTATGAAAGTAAGTAAGAACTAGTTATGTGGCAGAAGTCACCATGGAGTATGGCTTAACTTTTTTTTTACAATTTAATCTTAATGAATTTAATAGGAATTTAGAAGGGGATGGTATCTGATGGAAAAATTGTTCAGTGAGAATGCAATATTCATTTCATCTGTACATAATAAGTAAAGTTCTGAGATCGGTCTCATGCAGGCTAAGTCTTAATAATAGGGTTACCGGAATAGACGGTCGGGCAAGTTGAATGTTAAGAACCACTGTTATTTTTTTCTGACTATCCGCCATAGACCTTCAATGACCTCTTTAATCTATTATGACTTCTAGTTTGCCTTTGTGGCAACATTACACTGACAATTATATTGGTATCATGCAAAACACTTATACATAGTCTTGACGATAAAATACATTCATTGCCATAAACATATGTTAGATATATACCTGTTCATCCACCAAAATGTTAGTTTGTTTAAAACTGACGAAACCCTTTCCGGACAAACTTTATTCTGAAATAAGAAGTCTAATCGTCATTTCTATGTATTCACAATTCTGGCTACAAGATCATTGATTTATATTTCTTTATGTGTGTTATTAACTTATTAATACAACAATCTGAACCATATCATTCATATCTATTTATTTTAAATCAGTTTAGATTAGCTGACTCTGCCCTTCAGAGTGATTTTCAATAATCTCATTTCAAAAAGTACCAATCATTTGAAGATATTGGAATTAAGACTATAGAGACTTACTCTGTACATTAATGACATCTTATACACCATAATGGTTTACATATGTGTTATATTATGATAAAAATCACCATTCTAAGACACAATAACAAGTATTTCGTAGATATTGATGTGTTATCTTGTATAACCTCTCCTAGATATCCTACCGTGATATTACACTCATTTCACCTGGAACTGATAAATTATTCATCTTTGCTTGATATGGATATCCTATCCTGGTATTCATCTCTCCTAAATAAAAAACTCCTTTCCTTAAATTACACGTATTTCTCATATCCTTAAGTTACACTTATTCCTCGTATCCTTAAATTACACTCATTTCTCCAAGATATTGATATCCTCACCTTTCATAAATATAATAATCCTATCCCAGTTAATCTTTCGACATAAATATCGTTATCCTTTTCTTCTGATAGCACACTCACATTTCATGCATATTGCTTTGCTATCTTGATATGATAGGATCCTTGGCTATAAAAATTGATGATATCAAACCTTGATTCACTTCTCCTAATAATTTATATCCTGTCCTAATTTGATGATAATATTTCACAGATTGTAGTATTTTATTCTAATGTGACACCCACCTTTCATAGATACTGTTATCATAGATCACTTCCCCTAGATTTTATTATTCTATTGGGATACATCACTCATCTCTCTAAGATATTGATACCGTATCCTGATACAACACTAAGTTCTCTAGATATTAATGCCCTATTGTGATATATTACCTACTCATTTACCTTAGATATTGATATTCTGTCCTGATACAAAACTTACCTGATCAATATATTGATATCCTAATCTGGTATCTCTATCAGAGAAGGAGTGAAGAACGCATTGTATAAACACACCGGTGAAGTATACGTAATAAATAATGCTACTGGGACACGACGGCTACAATGAAAAACCAAAATGACATTAATGTGAGGAACGATTAATAACAAAATATCTGCAAAAATGCGTTAAAAGGATAGTGGAAACAGAACAAAATTACCTTGTACCGGAATGCTACATGAATGAATTGCAACAATATAATGTGTTTTCTTTAATTAACAATAATAAAAGTTATATAACTAAACTTTCACGAGAACATGTCTTGTGTATACCAACTATAATGTACTATAAGTGGATGCATCGAATACTACTACAGGCAGATGTTTCTGTGGAGAGAGAATATTATAAACCGATTGATATTATACTTATCATTATTTATTTCTATTCAGAGGAACTTTTTGAACTTGGTGATAATTTGTTGTGTGATACTTGGGTAAATATGGTTGAATTGAAGTGAGAAGTTATGATTTATGGTGCTTGTTATGGGTGTATGTACTTACGGAGTATTATGAACTTATTGAATATGATATCATGGGTATGTTTCTGTGTGGACGGAATATTCTGAACGTTTTGTGTGATAATTTACTCCACTGTATGTGTCCTGGGAGAATATTTTGCGTGATAATTTACTCAACTGTATGTGTGCTGGGAGAATATTTTGCGTGATAATTTACTCAACTGTATGTGTCCTGGGAGAATATATTGTGTGATAATTTACTCAACTGTATATGTCCTGGGAGAATATTTTGTGTGATAATTTACTCAACTGTATGTGTCCTGGGAGAATATTTTGCGTGATAATTTACTCAACTGTATGTGTCCTGGGAGAATATTTTGTGTGACAATTTACTCAACTGTATGTGTCTTGGGAGAATATTTTGCGTGATAATTTACTCAACTGTATGTGTCCTTGGAGAATATTTTGTGTGACAATTTACTCAACTGTATGTGTCCTGGGAAAAAATATTTTGAGCTTACTTGGTATGATATTTTTGATTGTAATGGTATGATGGAGCACAGGAGGAGGATGATCCAGAAGGTATATAATATACCCGAACTATACACCCGGCGTCGACGGACCACCTGGATCACCATGGCAACCATCACCTGTATAAAACAAATAACAACATTGCTAAAAACAAACAAATTCAACTCATTAAGTATCTTGTAATTAATTGTTGCACGTTTAAAATTCTTCACCTACTAATTAGTGCTTTACACGTCACACCCTTTACTTTAATTTAAACAGTAGCTTAAATGCTTGACTCGCCATAGAGAAATCTAGAGTTTGTGTCCCTTGCGTTTGAGTTTTATCTTTCACCATACTAATTCTATATCCGTTTTACATACAACAGGATTTGCTGGTCAGTAGAAGACTTCTAATGACAGAGTCCCCTGAAAGCGAAATTACATCTACAATATGGACAATGCATACACATTTCAAGTGTTGAATTCTCATTAATAGTCTTAAACCAGAATAAAGTACGTATTCAGCACATTGAAAAGAAATAACTACATGTATGTTAAATATTTCTATTTACTCTTAGGTGTACGTCAAAGACAAAGTTTAAAAAGATACATGCATAATATCAACGACAAGCTCTAGTAACAAGAAATATGTATGCTATATATATGAAAGTCATTTATCTTGCTATTCAAAACATAAAGTCAAAATAAATGTGCTGGAAAGTTAACTCTTGGGGTCAAGGTCAAAATATGCTGTACTAGTTGAAGTAATTTCTATGAGGAACTAACTCCAACCTCAAATGACCTTAAAATTTGACCCGGTTGCTTTTGCATTTTGACGCTGAAAACAATATTACCTCATTGGCATTTGTTTACGTATACAAACTAAAACATCAGTATCCAATACAAAGTATGGTGAGATATAAAAACAAAGATAAAAATATAACAGAAATGTTTTAATCTTAAAGTTAAGTATGTAAAACCTCTAACTCACATGGAACATGAGACGGATACTTGATCCAAGGTAAAATGAAGGTGGCACAATGTCAGCAGTGTTACACAGGAAACCGTTTGCGTCGTTGGCCAAAACTTCCATCAGAACCAGAATGGCTAGGACAACGCACAATATCTGTACGTGAGAGCAAATAAAAATATTCAAATATTTACACGTCAACATTAAGTCATTCTAAAATTGCATCGGTAAATAAGTCAAAAACTGTATTTTTATCTCCATTGTTATTAACCTTTATATAAGTATCGCTTAACCATATACGATTGCCTTCAATTTCTTTTTGCAAGTCTAATAGAATAAATAGACACTGTCGAAATAAAATAATGGGGGCAACCATAAACCCATGGTAGAACCAAAGGTTTGTATGATATCGATCATTGATAAGTCTAAAAGAAGAACCAAAGGTTTGTATGATATCGATAATTGATGAGTCTTAAAGATCGATTGGGTGACAAGGAGTAGTAAGCATCCTTTATCGATCGGCCACACCCGCCATGAGTCTGTGGGATCGGGTGGGCGCCAAGAAATAGTTAACATCCTCTACCGACCGGTCACATCCGCATTGTGTCTATAGGAGTGGATGAAGTAAGAATCCCCTGATGACCTGTCATATCCTCGGTGAATTCATACATATATTTAAGCACATTTCAGTTGCACTTTTATACAAATTTAATGATATAACAGCAGTCTTAATCATAATGCATTCGATATATAGGACGTACTAGAAACATTTTGAGGATACACAGATAATGTTATCCTAGTACAAGTAAAGAAATGCAGTAATGTTATGACGTGCCTTAAAATGACATGCGATCACTTACTGATTTTGCTGCACTGAAGGCCGTGAGAGGTAGACTGAATCCTGGAGGTTTCTGTAGAAGATATCGAAGATAAAAAGGAAGGCATACTGCCAACCAGCCAAATGGTATGTACACAAGTACTGTGTCTTGGAAACATGGTGTAAATGCTGGGGCTTCCTGTGTTAGAACAGCATCGCTCTGTAAGTACACAGTAATATATTCATTAGAGTCAAGCAAATGGCAAAATCCAGATAAATAGATAAAACGAAACGTAGAAGAGGACTTCGAAGATGTTTCATTACATTGCATTTACATGGCCGACTTCGGATGCTTTGTGACAAACACTTAGAAATGTTAACTGAATTATCTGTATTATATTTCTTAACTATGGGTATTATATTCCCATTTCTATTAATCAGTTAAATATAAACCTCCAGAGAAAAATAGTTACGCTGTTATGTTATTTAATAATTCACCCTTCCGCAAAACGCCATTTTTCATTGTGATGATGTCATCTGAGGTCCAACAAAACTCCGTAAAATAACGTATTTGTTTATGACGTCATAAGTAGAACAAATGAAAATAGTCTGAATGTCACGTTCTTTTACGAACCGTGGAAGGGTGAATTTATTGAGAGAATGTTAATATAAATGTTGGGGCTTTTTTTCTTCATGTTTATACACAGTGTATGTTCACATTCATGTATATATACAGAGCTGAATTATATTGTTTCGTCTGTTTGTCAGGGCATGTGGGTGTGGCTATCCAAACAGGAGACGCTCACTCCTTCCGGGGTCCGTGAATGTCCACTGTAGTACATTGTTGTCAGTGCCATAGTCATGTGACACCGGTTACTGTCGTATTCCACATTCATGTTTGTGCGAAACGAAACAAAAAAAGAAGTCAGAAGACGTCTGACAAAGCTGTATGACAAAAATCACCAAGGGCATGTATACAAAACTTGATGATATTAGAATATACACGGAAAATAATATTACAAAAATATTAGATTGTGCTGCGGTTACGATACCGACTTAGGACAGTCAATTTAAGTAAAAAACATCACTAAATTGGTGTGGTTAACCGGTCTACGGGCACCCACCTTCCCACCCACCGCAAAAGCAGCACAATCAAAGGACACATTGAAAATGCATAAATAATCCTCCATATAGAGAACAAGGATCAACAAGTTTCTCAAAACGAGAAGTCATAAGAATTTTATTACACACGAAATGTTTATGGAATAATATGCTGCTATCAAAAACATGTAAGATGACTTCAACATAAGTAAACCGTGTTCTGCCCGTCTGTAAGCGAGGTCAGATCCTTGATCAATAGGAGTCCCGACGAAGAGTCAGAGGGAACGAGGGTCAGGACCTTGTCTCCTCTGAAAAAAGTTTGGAAAAGACCCGTCATAGAGTTCCCACCGCGTTAGTCAGCGTGCAACGCTCAAGCAAAAGTCTGCATTGGGTTGCGGAGGGACCGAATACAAGAACTATGGTCTTAACGACTTTGGGGTCATACTGTCGAGGAAAAAGGCGTTTGATAATTTTAGAACCCGCCGATATAAAATTATTGGAACCTTTGACCCTCCTAGCTTGTACACTAGATCTCCGTAGAAATTGGGATGGGAAGTTCCGCTGGATACGTATTGTTGAAAACTCACATTTTGCGAATTTAGATAAAATGTCAGAATAATATCTGAAAGCATTATTGTTAACATGTAACACAATAAAGAAACTTCATACTGTTCGTTTTCGAAGGAACGAGTTGGCAAATAAACGAGTCGATGGCACGCATAAAATGGGAGATTATGAAATATAAAAGGATACGGCAGACGTACAGTTATATGTGGTATCAACAGCTAAGCTTTGATATATATTCTTTAAACACCCCATCTCTCGCCAGAAAGGACCTACTTCAATACCCTGTACATGTATACTATGTAGAGGTTTGGACGTGACCCTCCTTCAAAGACTTACTTCAATACCCTGTATACTATGTAGAGGTTTGGACATGACCCTCCATCAAAAACTTACTTCAATACCCTGTATACTATGTAGAGGTTTGGACATGACTTACTTCAATACCCTGTATACTATGTAGAGGTTTGGACATGACCCTCCATCAAAAACTTACTTCAATACCCTGTATACTATGTAGAGGTTTGGACATGACTTACTTCAATACCCTGTATACTATGTAAAGGTTTGGACATGGCTTCCTTCAATACCCTCTATACTATGTAGAGGTTTGGACATGACCCTCCATTAAAGACTTACCTCAATACCCTGTATACTATGTAGAGGTTTGGAAATCACTTACTTCAATACCCTGTATACTATGTAGAGGTTTGGACATGACCCTCCATCAAAGACTCACTTCAATACCCTGTATACTATGTAGAGGTTTGGACATGACCCTCAATCAACGACTTACTTCAATACCCTATATACTTTGTAGAGGTTTGGACATGACCCTCCATCAAAGACTTACTTCAATACCCTGTATACTATGTAGAGGTTTGGACATGACTTACTTCAATACCCTTTATACTATGTAGAGGTTTGGATATGACTTACTTCAATACCCTGTATACTATGTAGAGGTTTGGACATGACCCTCCATAAAAGACTGACTTCAATACCCTGTATACTATGTAGAGGTTTGGACATGACCCTCCATCAAAGACTTCTTTCAATACCCTGTATACTATGTAGAGGTTTGGACATGACTAACTTCAATACCCTGCAGTATACTATGTAGAGGTTTGGACATGACTTACTTCAATATCCTGTATACTATGTAGAGGTTTGGACATGACTTACTTCAATATCCTGTATACTATGTAGAGGTTTGGACATGACCCTCCATCAAAGACTTACTTCAATACCCTGTATACTATGTAGAGGTTTGG
Organism: Pteria penguin; assembly: GCA_035048485.1. Taxonomy (NCBI): domain Eukaryota; kingdom Metazoa; phylum Mollusca; class Bivalvia; order Pterioida; family Pteriidae; genus Pteria; species Pteria penguin. The sequence goes on from CM068583.1 coordinate 69,589,777, forward strand.
ACATGGCTTACTTCAATACCCTTTATACTATGTAGAGGTTTGGACATGACCCTCCATCAAAGACTTACTTCAATACCCTGTATACTATGTAGAGGTTTGGACATGACCCTCCATCAAAGACTTATTTCAATACCCTTTATACTATGTAGAGGTTTGGACATGAACCTCCATCAAAGACTTTCTTCAATACCCTGTATATCATGTAGAGGTTTGGACATGACCCTCCATCAAAGACTTACTTCAATACCCTGTATACTATGTAGAGGTTTGGACATGACCCTCAATCAAAGACTTTCTTCAATACCCTGTATACTATGTAGAGGTTTGGACTTAACGTACTTCAATACCCTGTATACTATGTAGAGGTTTGGACATGACTCACTTCAATACGCTGTATACTATGTAGAGGTTTGGACTTGACCCTCCATCAAAGACTTACTTCAATACCCTGTATACTATGTAGAGATTTGGACATGACCCTCAATCAAAGACTTACTTCAATACCCTGTATACTATGTAGAGATTTGGACATGACCCTCCATCAAAGTATAAGGTAATAAATACTCTATTATTCCAAGCGCAACGTGTAAGACTATGAAGAGACCAAAAGTGATATGAATGGAAATTACCCGTACCATAACACATGATGTGGAAATTAACCATACTATGTCACATGATAATGAGTGGAAATTAATCGTACGGTGACACATAATGGTGATGAAATTTGCCGGTGCTGTAAGGCATGATGGTGAGTGGAATTTAATTTTTACCTGACACATGATGGTGAGTGGAAATTACCCGCACCGTGACACATGGTGGTGAGTGGAGATTAACGATACCGTGACAAATGTCAGCTATCACATTACAACGGTTGAAAAATGTTATATATGTATAAATATTTATTGTTATTTTTTCAAAGCAAGCTTAAAACAGAAAGTTATTATAACTATAAACCTACAGTGAGACGAATTTTGTCACCTATTACAAACGTTTGCAAGTCAACATCAGCGTATAGACTCATTAGGTTACATGTTCTGAGTTGTTGTGTAATTCACATATTGAGGGACCAATTGCCGAAGAGTAGTACGTGTTTCCTGATTTTAGCTAGCCACTTCCAGTTGATACAAAAATAACATATATTCTAAAACTATGCATTAAATGGAAGTGGGATAACACAATAGAGGAAATTTCATAACTACTGTTGTTGGGACTCCTATAGAACAAATATCTTAGTTCGCTTACAGGTAGAGAGAGCTTTGATCACCCGCAATATATGTTGCTTTCGCTTATCATACTTTTGATACCAGCATTTTATTCTAAAAAATGTTTCGTACTAAGATTTGTATGATCTTTCGTCTTTAGAAACCTGTTGATCCTTCTTCTCTATATGGAGGATTATTTATGCATTGTTCAATGTGTGTCCTTTGATTTTGCTGTTTTCACAGTGAGTGGGGAAGTTAAGCGCCCGTTAACGACACAGATTGAGTGACGTTCTTTACTTGAAATGACTGTCTTAAGTCTGTGTCCTCATTATCCGATATTTATATAATGTGTTTATGTGTTTGTCTTTATTAGACACATGCTCTCGGTGATTTGCGTAGTACAGCATGGTCAGATTTTTCTGTCTTCTCTTTGCTATCCACAGAGAAAATGTTACAATCACGTCAGATCAAGTGCATAAAACACTTAAAACCCTTATTGCAAAATTCATCCCGCATATTATGTCAAATAATAAACAAAACTCCCGAAGTATAATAACTAAACAACAATTTAACTTACCCATAAATTGGATCCTCCACAGAATGAGGTGTCTGAGGTATTGTTATAGATCATCACTGGTTCTTTACAGGCATTGTCATAGGTGTCTGAGGTATTGTTGTAGATCATCACTAGTTCTTTACAGGCATTGTCATAGGTGTCTTAGGTATTCTTTCAAATCACCACGGGTTTCATCCAGGCAACGTCAGTAACTTAACTGTTGAACCTTTAAAATCCCAAGCCTGCATATATTAAGTGAAACACACATGACTTGACATAAACCCTGGTAAACACAAACTCCAGTCTTACTGAAAACTACACATTTTTGTACACTAGAAAAATATCAATCCTATCATAAACGGTTACATTTATGAGAAATTGATAGTACTGAGTATTGTATGAATATGGTAATTATGATTTTAGTAGTTAGAGAAGTCGATTTCCCGGCTGCTAAATTAATGCTTGATAAAACCTGTTACTGCTTATTGATTAAAAAAGTTTATTATTACGTTAGAGTACAATATTCATCTAATTTTAGAATCTGATTATATACACTCCAAAACTTAATTGTAAATGAAATGAAATGAAAGTAAATATCTTCAAATGACGAAAACCCGGTTAACCCGTTATCAATGCATCTGCATACCATAATCTAAAGCAGCAACAATCCTCCTGCGCCTGCCTGGATAACTGTTTAAGCCGCTCCCAGGTTATTGCATGTATATGGTATATAGTAGCAGCACCGGCTTGGATAACTGATTACGCCACTCCCAGGTTATTGCATGTATATTGTATATGGTAGCAGCACCTGCCTGGATCACTGTTTATGCCACTCCCAGGTTATTGCATGTATATGGTATATTGTAGCAGCACCTGCCTGCATCACTGTTTACGCAACTCCCAGGTTATTGCATGTATATGGTATATGGTAGCAGCACCTGCCTGGATCACTCTTTACGCCACTCCCAGGTTATTGCATGTATATGGTATATGGTAGCAGCACCTGCCAGCATCACTGTTTACGCAACTCCCAGGTTATTGCATGTATATTGTATATGGTAGCAGCACCTGCCTGGATCACTGTTTATGCCACTTCCAGGTTATTGCATGTATATGGTATATTGTAGCAGCACCTGCCTGCATCACTGTTTACGCAACTCCCGGGTTATTGCATGTATATGGTATATGGTAGCAGCACCTGCCTGGATCACTCTTTACGCCACTCCCAGGTTATTGCATGTATATGGTATATGGTAGCAGCACCTGCCTGCATCACTGTTTACGCAACTCCCAGGTTATTGCATGTATATGGTATATGGTAGCAGCACCTGCCTGGATCACTGTTTACGCCACTTCATGGTTATTACATGTATATGGTATGTGGTAGCAGCACCTGACTGCATCACTGTTTACGCCACTTTCTGTTTATTACATGTATATGGTATATGGTAGCAGCACCTGACTGCATCAGTGTTTACGCCGCTTCCTGATTATTACATGTATATGGTATATGGTAGCAGCACCTGCCTGGATCACTGTTTACGCCACTCACAGGTTATTGCATGTATATGGTATATGGTAGCAGTACCAGTCCTGATCACCGTTTTCGCTACTCTGTTGTTATTACATGTATATGGTATATGGTAGCAGCACCTGACTGAATAACTGTTTACGTCACTCCCAGGTTATTGCATGTATATGGTATATAGTAGCAGTAACTTCCTGGTTCCGTCTTTACGCCACTTCCTGGTTATTGCATGTATATGTTATATGGTAGCAGCACTTGAATGGATCACTCTTTACTGCACTTCCAGGTTTTTGCATGTGTAGGGTATATGGTAGCAGCACCAACCTGGATCAGTTTCAGAATTTTGTCATATGCTATGGTTGACTGATTGATTGATTGATTGATTAATTGATTGATTGAATTTTGTTTTACGTCACACCATGAATATTTCACGTATATGGTGACGGCATCTGCCTGATGCGGGGCATACAAATTTTGACCTTTGCAACGGACCCACTAGAAGCAGTGAGGGATCTTTAACGCGCCATGCATACCACGACACGGGGCCTCGGTTTTTACTGTCTCATCCGAAAGACATGACACCGGCATGACCAGAGCGGGACTCGAACCCCGGCCTCCCGATCAGAAGTCCGACATATGCTATGGAACCATCTCAAAGAATGGTGTATAAGGCATCACAGGACACGGTTTAATGTAAGAAACCGATCGTCCCTCATACAAAATATAAAACATAAAACGTATCTGTTCAGGGAACACACATGTATTTATGAAAAGTTGTCCAGAAAAAGAATGTATCTTTTACTTGCTAGAAACCTTCGTCACTCATCTCAAGTAGAAAATGTCAAATTAAGTAAAAGCAGGTCTGGAATGTAAACTTTCTGTTGAAAATGGTAAAATAACTTCTAAATCCATAATACGATTCAACATTCTGGATAGCAAAATGTGATATTGGAAGTAAAGAAGCTCGTGTAGACAGAACTTACGGAACATATTGGTAATATTCAACATTCAAATCCCTGGCGTCTTGAAGGACCCTTTGTCGTAAAAGAAAGTCTCGATAAATTGAAGTTGCTCGTGGACAACGTTTTACCTAAGAATGAATACTCAATAGTAGTACGATAATCAGATTATGCTTATCATAAAGGGGTAGTTTGTGACGCTGAAAATTTGTGGTATTTGACCATTGAATTAAGTGTTAAGGTGACCAATCTTATAATAAAATCATGATAAAATTCTGTTCATTATACATGTCTCGGGTGTATGTTTAAGACCTCTAAAATTATTTAGCTTGATGAATTTTGATCTAAATATATGGATTATAATTTGAAGTTGCTCGTCGACAACGTTTTACCTAAAAATGAATACTCAATAGTAGTGCGATAATCAGATTATGCTTATCATAAAGGGGTAGTTTGTGACGCTGAAAATTTGTGGTATTTGACCATTGAATTAAGTGTTCAGGTGACCAAATTAGATTTAAATACGAAATAGCATTGTTGCAGTTTGTGGTTTCCTTAACATCAAATTCATTTAGATACGTAATGCCAAGGCAATGCGCGACTGTACGATGATTAAAATGAAATGTAAAACATGAATCAAATGTTTGATTGTTTCCCTCCTGTTAGACAGTAAATAGTAAAGATGAAATAATATCATCTCTATATTAGTCATAGATCAGCAAATTGGACATCGAGTTTGTTGAATGACGTTTCTCGCCAATATGATCATAAGATCATCATTAAGACAACAAGTCTTGTTCTGAAGCGTTGTACACTGATTAAACACTAAATCTCTTCAGATGAGTTACATGTAGAGATGATGGATAAAACCAAACCATAAGTCCGAATATCATGAAACCAAAGGACATACACAATCAGTGAAAATGAAAACCAAATAGAAAACAACGAAAAATGTCTACTTGAAGACCATATGTGAACCCCCATGATGGAGTGAGATCAGCTTTGAATCGTGTCCCTTATGACTGTTAGTTGGAACTCCAATGGAACAAGGACCTAAGTTCGCTGTCAGAAGAGCCAATTGACGTCACTTTATAATTTCTGTTCATTATACATGTCTCGGGTGTATGTTTAAGACCTCTAAAATTATTTAGCTTGATGAATTTTGATCTAAATATATGGAGTATAATTTTGAATACATGTCCTTAAATTGTTCTTCCGTTGTGGTGAGGGTGAAGATGCGTCCGTAAACCGGATACCTATACATATTAAGTTACCAGCCTTATCTCAGTTGACCTTCCTAGGTCGGTGCCTTAAGTGCAATACAAATGATTTTTTGTGGTATCTTTCTATTTCTTTATTGTTTACTTCTCTCTCTCTCTCTCTCTCTCTCTCTCTCTCTTATGACATTGTCGTACGGCTGAGACCTGCTTTCCTCTAAACACTAAAAAAGTTTTATAGATCTTATTCTAACATCTTTACCATCAAATGACTAAATACAGTGAATTATGCTGAAACTTGTGAATTTCAGATATTCAAACAGTTCTTTTGGTTTATATGTTTTGAATCAACATTTCACAAATAAGATATCTAGAGTGCTATGTTTTACAATGCCGTTGGAATAAAGAAATTTTGGGGCAGTTATAAAAATACGATGTTCTTTTCATACAATAATGAATTCTCGTTATCTAAGAGGTCGAATGATATTGGTGATGGAGATCTTATTCCGAATTTGAAACCTTTACTTGGTACCTACCTAATTAAACGATTCCTATCGAAAATAAGTGACAGGTATTTTTACCTGGACACTTGATGATGAAAGGGGGCGGGGTGAGTTCATTTACATCAATTACTTTGCTTATTTAAGTATTTCGTCTAATTTTATCACTTTTAGTCCAAAGAAAATTAAAAATATAACCTTCAATATTCTTCAATATTTGTTTTACCATATAATTTGAGTCTTCTTTTTCCATGATTCGACTAATATTCCATATCATGATACGTTTTCATCCAATAAGACTTATTCACTGTACGTATCCGTTTTGAATTTGACATATTGCAGCATTCTTTTATGAGTAGAGGCGCGAGAGATTCCGAATGCATGATAGATTATGACTTTGGTTTTATCCTAGGTCATAATGCAACTTTTAAAGTTGTATACCCTATAATTCGGTATAATTTCAAAATTAGAACATGTAAAACAAAAACTGCGTGTTTCTCGTATGGCTGAAATTATTAACATTGTGCTAATAATATTTTTGTTGCTTCAAACCCTCAGAGATATCAAAATAAAAAGAAAACATTTCGTAAATAAAGCGGGTATTCCATAAATACAAACCATAACCTAACTTCGCGCAAGCCAATTTCAATCAAGGTAGATTTTTAAGTCACTCGTCAAGTTTACTTACCTCACCCTCCATGATGCGGCTTCCGAATTAGATTGTGCGATAACCGGAATATCCTTTCTCAATGATAATGCATAAATTGGTTGTAAACATTCTGTTTGCAAACATCAGAAAAAGAATGAAAAAAGTAAAGTTATAGTTAGTGTCATACAATTTCCCTTTTTTCTGTACAGAATGAGTTTCTTGAATAAATATCATAGCTATATTTGAATCATGTAGCCGGTTATATAATTTGTGTTTCTTTTCGTCAGAGTGGATTCCTCTGAGATACACAGATATTGTGTTAAGTTTTTCTATTTAAATATATATTAATATAAATGAAGTGTTGAATAATATACATTACATGAAATTTACGATAATGTATATCCGAGAGATAATTATTAACTATTCTGCTTATGTACTAGCGGGAAAAGAAACTGTGTAGTTTAGTAATTTCATTTATAGATTCAAATACAAATATTATGTTGCAATATGTATATCAGTGTTTAATATAATCCAATTCAATCATCAAACAGCCGCTGAAAGTATAGCGGTGCAAAATGTTTCACAAGATTAATGGTGTGTATGACCATCATTTACACCCATGCGTTCTTCATGTCTACAACGCATTGAACGAGATAGGCTATGCAAAAATGCCTGGGGAATGTTCTGCTATATGTGCAACAAACAACAACGCAAAGCGTCCAACGTCGCAAGGGGGAGGGTGAGGGTGGGTGTGGCGTTTGCTGTTGACGTAGGCGTCGTTCCATCTCATCCCAAACATCTTCTATATGCGATAAATCTGATGACATCACAGGCCAGGGCAGCACTTTGTCGTTTTGCTGCTGTAGATAGTCACTAACAACGGTTGTTGACCGCTCGCAATCTGTTCTTATGGTACGAGGTCTTATCCGTCGATACAGAGGGATGATTCTAGCGGTTAAAGAAGCCGATTGGAATGTCTTTACGCAAATGTAACGTCGGTATATAGTATCTTGCCGACGTAGCCTCGCATGTGGGCGATATTATACATATTAACAAATCAAACGATGGCTCACGTGCTCTTTTAAGCGCCGCCCACACGTCAGACAAAACCACGACACAACGGCATATACACGTGTAAATATAAGGAACGAAATGAGGTGTTCGAGTATGTATCACTCATTACGAAATATGGTGAAAATTTCTCAAGTAGGACTTTTAGGTCCGACAGTAGTTAGACATAAAAGCTGAGGTTTTCCATTTCCAGATCCTAAGTCTGACCTTCAGAATTGTTCACGAAGGATTGTCTTGTGTCTATTATTCAGAATACAGTAGACTGTATACATTATACTGAGGTCTGGGTCAGGCTTTGGAAATGTAATACTACAATGGACTGGATAATTACTTTGAGATGTTAAGTGATTGAGCTTAAAGCAAATGATAAGTTACATAATTATGTACTTCCAGGCAAAATATATGTTTACACATTACGCATCAGTTCTGCAATTAACCTTAGATCGAGATGTATATTTCTCCCACTATGGACAGAAATATCTATAAAAATAGCTGGGAAAGATTTCCTTATCTTTATGGGGTGGGGTAAGATAACAAATTCACGTGAGCATTTTCGAAACCGGAAATAACGAACTATTTCTTTTGTTTTCGTCCTTCGATCCTTTCTACCAGCAACTCCGCAAAAACTGCTACTCATTTGCATTCCTCTCTATCAAAATCACCAGCAATTCATCGCCAAATGTCGAAACAATTACAGAACCTACCTCACCTGCCATCTATCCTCAATTTCCGAGCAGAATTTCTCTTGGAACTATATTTTTCACGGAGCGTCAATCCATGGAGTCACTTTTAATATTGATATGTCATTTTGCTCACATTCAAATCATAACACTAGCAATTGTTAAATGTTGTGTAGTCTTACACTCGCGCACATATCTACAGACATACAGTACAGTGTGCTGTGACATCATGTGTGCGCGCATGATGACGTCGAATACGGAGTTGGAAAAGACAGGACATTTTGAATCAAATATATTGTGTAAAGTTTGATTAGCGATTTATCATATTGATTTGATTTATATAATTGTCTAATTGTTCAATATATCTTTAAAACTTATTTCGCCTTACGGTTTATTTACAATGGCGGCAAATGAAATGTGAGGCGGGGATGGAGTGAGTAAATCGGCTTCATTCATAATCACTCGATATTTTCATCCGCTACTATAAAGTTTACTACGATGATGTAAGCGTTGCAGGATTCGTAAACTAACGTGGGAGAAAAAGAATCAACCACCACCATCAGTGATGGACAGAGATATCCTAACCCGAGTGTCAAAAATCTCGGTCCTCCACAACTCGGCAAGCCTCGTTGTAGAGGACCGAGATTTTTGACACGAGGGTTAGGATATCTCTGTCCATCACTGATGGTGGTGATAGATTCTATTAATCTCTATTGTTCAAACTCCACTGGAAACTATACCATATATACATGAACCTCCAGTGCTTAGGATTGGACACTTTCGTGATATTGTCTCGACATGTATTATAGTTATCTCCTCTATTTGCCCATGACATGGGTCTCCAGCTTCATTACTAAATTAACGGAATATGCTGCATGTTCTATTGCCATATTTATGATTATCAATTACTGCTAACAGGATAATATACTATAATTAGGTTTAATAAACATACATATATCTCGAACTCTTGTGAATTTTGTGTGGTTTTCTGCAAAATGTCTACATTGAAATGTACTGTACACTCTGAGAAAAATGCATCAATGTAGTATTATATTGTTACTAGTATGTGACACCATTTTGGGTGAGAAAACCAATTTCCACGTCGTTTTACATTCATACATTTTATAACAATGTGTATTAGGAAAATATTTTGTGGTTTTAATTTGATTAAGCACAATAGTTGTACCTCACTGTAAGTGTTATTAAAATCACTGGCCTTTTCTTTCTAGCAGTCAGTTTGTGATTCGCAAATATCATGGAGGACAGAGATTAAGGTGTGTTGTTTTGGTCACCTTGGCTCATGCCATTGTTGTAGTTTTCTTATTCAGGCATGATATGAAGAAACCTTTGTCCACCCGATATTTTTGTAGTGACCATTGGCAAATATCAAGCATATCATGTGTGAATATGTCCCGGATATATTATAAAGATTTAGTTTTAATAGATCATAAATAGTATGCAGTAATAATGATCATAATGAAAATTTCAAGAGATACATATGTACCAGCTCTCATTGGTCACGTTTATTGGGCTCATTTCTCTACATCTGCCTGTGGCATTTGGCCGATATCTCAATATATATTATATTTATAAATCTGCTGCGCATTTTGACAACTTATGTCTCAATGTCTTATGTTCAAGGCCTAAACTGTAGAAATTGCTGTTCGCCATTACTAAAGAATTTGTATCACTGCCCTCTTGTACATTGGTCAGTTCATCACAACGGAAGGTCAAGGCAAACATTGTTTGGTGGCTTATCTAAATTAGACTCTGATAACGTTGGCTTTCCTGTCAGACCCATGGCGTGGCAAGGCGCGTCGCTAAAGTGGACAAAACTTAATGATATAATATGGATCGGTTTATTAAAATGGTCAATGCTATGAGAATTAAAAGACTGCTGGTGAATGAAGTGTCAGTAATTAAGATTCTGTAAATTATGTAGTATTCGGTCAAAAGTTGTGTTCTTTAAAAGAGAAAACAGAAGACATCGCACCAAGCTATATGTCACATAAAACATAATAATAGTAAACTAAAAACAGTAAACAAAAGACATTACCAATATATTCAATTGTAGTGCAGTTACCACTTAGGATGGTCAATTAAAGTAACAAACGCCACTCAACTAACGTGGTTAAGCGGTTTACTGGCACCCACCTACACTCTCACCACACACACACACACACACACACACACACACACACACACACACAAAAACAAAACAAAAAATAATAATAAAAAAAAAAAAAAAAAAACAAAAACAAAAAAAAAAAAAAAAAAAAAAAAAAAAAAAAAAAAAAAAAAAAAAAAAAAAAAAAAAAAAAAAAAAAAAAAAAAACAAAAAAAAAAAAAAAAACCACCATCACAATGAAAGGGCTCGCATTTAAAAACGCTAGAAATAATCCTCCATATAAAGAGGAAGGATCCACAGGTTTCTCACTACGAGAGATGATAAAATGTTTAACACACGAAAAGTTTTATAACAATAATACTGTATTATATAGTATTAAAATATGTAAGGTCAAATCAACGTAAACCGTGCTCTGCCCGTCTAAAAACAAACTGAGATCTTTCATCTGCAGGATTCCCGAATAACAGTCAGACAGGACGAGACCCCTCACCTTGTCTCCCCTGAAAAGGTTTCGACAGGACCCGCCATAAGGTTCCCATCGCCCTTTTAGTCAGCGTGCAACGCTCAAGTAAAAATCTGTATAATCCAGTAGAGGGACCCAACACAAGATCTATGGTATTTACGATTATCTTAGGGTCTTACTGTGGATTTGAAAGGCGTTTAATAATTTTAGTGACATCGACAAGTTCATCTTTACAAGGCTTAATATTAATGTGTCTCTGTATGATAACTCGATATAAGTACTTTCTGCAAATGGTTTGTATCTTGTAATATAATCCACGAAACAACTAAATGAACTACATGTGTCTATTTTCACAGCATTATAGGTCATATTATGATTATAGTGGTCGAGGCTAAAACTACCATGTATTTATTTCTGTTACGTTTTAGTACTACATAACACAATTTAAAGAATCCGAAATACTAAACTGAAGTATAAAGACTACATGAAATCCACATGACATGACAAGTATAATGACCATTGTTGATACTTTTTGAGAACAGTACTCGATGTTTCCCTTTTCTTGCATTATAGGGCGTAAATAACACTTTATATTTTAACAGGATAAGTCTTAACGGGACAATACTACGACCCATCGAAATGTCAAACAAGAACCACAGGCCAGGACTTGGTAACCTTAGCCTAGACATAGTGTGGACTTGGGTCAAGATCATCACACCCTGGTGTCATGGATAACAACTGCTTGAAATAAGGCGCATTAACTGGATCTACATTATATAACCATCCTATCTTCATGATGATAAAAGTAAATATCAATGTATCAAAAGGACAGACCAAAAAAAAATTAATAGTTACAGTAAAAAGATACTGAGTAATGTTCCATCAGAATATCGTTATAAATAGAGAAAATAGTGAGTAAAGACAATCATGAACCCCAGAAAAATCCAGAGGTGGGATCAGGTGCTATAAATGAGTAAGCATCTCCTGCCTACCGGTCACATCCGCTATGCCATAGTAGGGTGATTTCTATATACTCCTCCGAACGTTGTTGGGTATAGTACATAAAAATCGACATCCGTACAAACAGCTCTACGCAACATCCATATTTATTCAAACAGTCAAATAAACTATCAATTCAGTCCATGAAAAAAAAAAATGGTTGATTCACAATATGTCTTTGTACCCGCTGACAAACCGGTAAGAATATAATCCTTTGAAAACCATAGTACACCGACATTTTTAAAACTGAAATAAAAAAAAGGACTGAAAGTCTCTGAATTTGTGTAAACAGGTGTCACAACTCAGTTACATGTCCATTCGACTTATGTGTACTGAGTCATTTGCCTAATGCACCGATAGTTGCCATTAAGTAAATGATTGAGCAATTTGTCGTGAGGATAGCTGTAACAGTTAAGTAACAGACTGAGCAATTTGTCGTGAGCATAGCTGTAACAATTAAGTAAAAGATTGAGCCATTTGTCGTGAGCATAGCTGTAACAATTAAGTAAAAGATTGAGCAATTTGTCGTGAGGATAGCTGTAACAATTAAGTAAAAGATTGAGCCATTTGTCGTGAGCATAGCTGTAACAATTAAGTAAAAGATTGAGCCATTTGTCGTGAGGATAGCTGTAACAATTAAGTAAAAGTTTGAGCCATTTGTCGTGAGGATAGCTGTAACAATTAAGTAAAAGATTGAGCAATTTGTCGTGAGCATAGCTGTAACAATTAAGTAAAAGATTGAGCCATTTGTCGTGAGGATAGCTGTAACAATTAAGTAAAAGATTGAGCTATTTGTCGTGAGGATAGCTGTAACAATTAAGTAAAAGATTGAGCAATTTGTCGTGAGGACAGCTGTAACAATTAAGTAAAAGATTGAGCAATTTGTCGTGAGCATAGCTGTAACAATTAAGTAAAAGATTGAGCCATTTGTCGTGAGCATAGCTGTAACAATTAAGTAAAAGACTGAGCCATTTGTCGTGAGGATAGCTGTAACAATTAAGTAAAAGATTGAGCCATTTGTCGTGAGCATAGCTGTAACAATTAAGTAAAAGATTGAGCAATTTGTCGTGAGCATAGCTGTAACAATTAAGTAAAAGATTGAGCCATTTGTCGTGAGGATAGCTGTAACAATTAAGTAAAAGATTGAGCCATTTGTCGTGAGGATAGCTGTAACAATTAAGTAAAAGATTGAGCAATTTGTCGTGAGCATAGCTCTAACAATTAAGTAAAAGATTGAGCCATTTGTCGTGAGGATAGCTGTAACAATTAAGTAAAAGATTGAGCAATTTGTCGTGAGGATAGCTGTAACAATTCAGTAAAAGATTGAGCCATTTGTCGTGAGGATAGCTGCAACAATTAAGTAAAAGATTGAGCAATTTGTCGTGAGCTTAGCTGTAACAGTTAAGTAAAAGATTGAGCAATTTGTCGTGAGGATAGCTGTAACAATTAAGTAAAAGATTGAGCAATTTGTCGTGAGGATAGCTGTAACAATTAAGTAAAAGATTGAGCAATTTGTCGTGAGCATAGCTGTAACAATTAAGTAAAAGATTGAGCCATTTTTCGTGAGGATAGCTGTAACAATTAAGTAAAAGATTGAGCAATTTGTCGTGAGAATAGCTGTAAGTAAAAGATTGAGCCATTTGTCGTGAGCATAGCTGTAACAATTAAGTAAAAGATTGAGCCATTTGTCGTGAGCATAGCTGTAACAATTAAGTAAAAGATTGAGCCATTTGTCGTGAGCATAGCTGTAACAATTAAGACACATCATTGATACATTGCTTTAGTGTATGTGTCAGTTCATTGTGTCCATTCTATGAAATTAATTCAGAGTTGAGTTTTATGACTAAGGCACAAGATAGACTTTCATTTAATGATCATTTTACCTCACCATGGTAATTATTAGTCACAATACATGTATATAGTCTCTAGGTCTGACATCTGTAATGACAGCCTCCCTCCACAAAGCAACAGTTACAATGTTGTCTCATCTTTGACAGTGATATTTCTCACAGGTAGCGGTTTGTTTTTACCATGACATTGTTGGTTAACTTATCCTGAAGTACATTTTGGGACCTGACTATACTAAATAACCATCTTAACTTATTGACTATACTTGATTTGACATTATACATTATACATGTAAATACAGATATTTGTTCACCTGCGTTTCCAACACCGCAATTTCAGACAGGCAGCATTTCTAGCCTTGAATGGGAAATTTGACTTCGTGTTCCTGTCTCCTTCGTATGTTCATGCATATATATTTATGTATTTACCTCCTCGATTTGAAAGGTTATTGCAGGATTTTTGCGACGGGTGTTGCATAAAACCAAGGGGCGCTTACTCCTCCCGGTCACCTGGTCTCACCTCGATTTTATTGGGGTTCGCATTTGTCTGAATATGACACTAAACACGATATTGTCACCTTTATTCCATGGACTATGAGATATGGTTTACCCTTCGGTACTTTTTCGTTTTTTCCTTTGATAAGAATTAATAATCAACCTAGATATACTACAATCTTACAGACATTTCTGAGAACTTCGCATAACATATGTGGAGCTCGTAAAAAAATTCTCCGCGGAGGGTTTGATTTAAGTGTTATGATACCTTTTATCCTGATGTTATGTGGCCGTGGCACTTTCTACACAGTGTTTGTTCACATTCATGTATATATACAGTGTTGAATTATATTTGTTTCGTCTGTATGTAAGGGCGTTCACCGCGGGTGTGACTAGCCAGACAGGAGACACTCACTCTTTCCGGGCACCTGGTTTCACCTCTGAATTTCAGGGGTCCGTGAATGTCCACTGTGGTACATTGTTGTTAATGCCATAGTCATGTGACACCACTTACTTTATCATTTATCTTTATGCACTTTATACCAATTACTCCACAGCTTTATTGATAGTATTGTTAAAGAAAATTTACAAAGTAGTTACTAATAGTACGTAGTATATGAAGTATAAGGCTCAACCGTTGAGTACACTACATAATGAAAGAAGAATTACTATGACCAGTTAAATGTGAAATCGCTTTTACACACTTGTATAGAGAGAGAATTTGAATACAGATATGACTTGTTAATCTAAAATTCTTTTGATTGATTGATTTTTGTTTAACGTCACACCACGAATATTTCACGTATATGGTGACGGCATCTGATGCGGGGCATACAAATTTTGACCTTTGCAACGGACCCACCCGAAGCAGTGAGGGATCTTTAACGTGCCACGCATACCACGACACGGGGCCTCGGTTTTTACTGTCTCATCCGAAAGACAGACCACCGGCATGACCAGCGCGAACCCCGGCTTCCCCATTAGGAGTCCAGCGCGATACCATTAGGCCACACCGACTTAATCTGGAATTCAAAAGCCCAGAGCTCTTCTAATAGATCTATCAAAAACGGTTGTGTCTCATTTTGGCAAATTGAAGATAATGGCTCTATTATTACAGCCACCACATACAAACATAATCCTGTCTGCATGAACACCACATGTATACATGTACATGCTGACCTAATTTCTATTGAAACGGTAAGTATGAGCTGAACCATTTCAATAGAAGGTAATGCTGACCAATCAGCGTCCAGCGCTAAAACAGCACAGTCTTGGTGTTTTTAAATTATGCCACCCGCAGATTGGACCGCATCCAGGTGTTGATTCAAGAATAACAGAATGCTCTGTGTATTTTAAAAAGGTTTGAATAAGCACCGGTAAATTTCCACCTGGATTCCCATTGTGATTTCGGGAGTTTCTCCCACTGTGTTCCTCCAAAACACCTCGACAGTACTGGATCATGTGAAAAACTATGAATTTCAAATTCTGATATTTTTTCAACGAATATAAACGTTATATCTTTTAAGCAATTGGAATTTTGGCGACCTCCCTACCCACATCCAAACCCACGCAATGACCAATAGTGCAGCATTTCCGTCGTGGTGACTTCTGTCATACACCTGAGTAAGATGTTTTACTGTTTTCCTTTACATACAAATTTTCATTAATTAATTAACACTCTTCTGATTCAATGAAGGATAAGTCAATGTCAACATGACCATTTTATATCTTTTAATCTAACCAAATACTGATGCAAATCTAAGGGAAAATGGAATTATCTTCACGTCAGTGCGACTATATGTATACAGTAAAGGTAAATGATTACTAATTTAGAGTAATGGTCGAGTTTATATTTGATACATAACTAGATATGAGTTATATAATCAAGTCATGGTCAATTATTTGGACTGCCTGTAGAAAAATTCAAGATGACAGTCATATATGCCATTTTCAACATATAAGTGGTCAAAACAATAAACAATAAACACATTGAGTAAAAGGTTCATATTCTGAGCAAATGCAATATAGGTAATTATTGAGGGATGTGGTGTCATAGCGTTTAACCAGAGAGTTCGATAGAACACATGGGCGTTATGCTGTCAATTTTCGTAAAAGTGAATGTGACATGACAGACAATAGACAGTCGGTCGAAAGACAACCAAATCACTCTGTGTCGTGTTTCCTCGAAGGCAACAAATATATATCTAGACTGATATATGAAAAAAATGAAATTTTCATGCATTGTCATTTTCGAAAAAAAAGTTAATGAGAGAAAATTTAGTTTTTCTTCTGTTTCTGCGCTCAGTATTCTGTAATTTAATATTTGAAAGAATGAATGTAATGACAGATGACGGGAACTATAATAAAGAAAACTAATAAAGCGCATTAGTGTATCTGTGTGCATAAAATCCCGGCAAAATTTAATTATGATCTAATAATACTCTAACCAATTCGCCATCGTGATCACAAAAATTACCTAATAAAAGGCATCAAAGTATTCATATTTTTGAGAAAAGCTGTTGCCACAGTTCAGCGTTTCTGTGCTTCTATTACTTCTACTGACTGTCAATGAAAATTCGATGTGTACGTCTAATAACTTTATCTCAGCTTACAAGATTAGCATCCTTTGCCATTTTATAAAATATTCCGTTCTTGTTTTCGATCAGACATTTCGGAGGATCAAACTCTACTATCAGCCCGTTGTCCAGAACCATTATCCTGTTGATAATATGTAAAACACAAATTTGGAATGAAAAATTATTTGCAAATAATTAGATAAATATCATGGTAAACCTCAAGTATACACACATATATAAACAATATTTCAGCACCACTTTCGAAGCTGTAATTACATTATTGTTCCAAATATGGCGGCTACGTTACTATATGGCATCAGAAAAAATTCTTGTACAAAGTTAAGCAATAACAAGCAAACACAAAGTAGATTCGCAGAAAATGAAGTGAAAATTCGTCATGAATAGTATAATGATCTCACCTATCATAGTCCATGACTGTATTGAGGCGATGAGCGATCGTGAGCACAGTGCAATCCGCGAACTCTGTTCGTATTGTTTCCTGAATAAGTTCATCCGTCTCTATATCCACTGCTGCTGTGGCCTCGTCCAAAATGAGTATCCTGGTCTTATGAAGGAGGGTACGCGCTAAACAGACAAGCTGTCTCTGACCAACGCTGCAATGAATGTATAAAAGTACGGAAACCAAAATATGTCAATGTCGGTTATTAAAGAGTGATTTATTTATTATATAATTATTTTAATACATGTATGAAATGAAGATGGTAGCTACCTAAAATTCGATCCCCCTTCTCCACAATCCATTTGGAGTTGTTCTGGTTGTTTTGTGATGAAGGGCTTGAGATGGGCTCTCTCTATAGCTTGCCATATATCACTGTCAGTATACAAAGAAAGAGGGTCTAAATTCATCTTCAGAGTTCCAGAGAATAAAACGGGATCCTGAAAATAATGAAAATGTCATTTAAGTGAAAAGATAGTATTACAAAACGATGCATGTTTAGACGGGGATCGTCTTTAGCGATCGTGACCGTTTCATGTTGACCTGATATTATCTCCAACTGTAAATCTACGACAAGATATGGTACGTGGAAAGCTTTTTATTTTTCGCTCAATACTGATATAGAAGAAGACATTTACACTACTAAAAATCAAATAGAAATTATTTATTTACGAACGCATGTACTATGATGTAATGATGTACTAAAAACAAAATACACATTGAAGACTACACAAGCCTACAATTCGGTGTAAGAAAGAAAAAAGAGGGGTTACTGGCTCAGTTATGTGGCAGAAGTCACCATGGAGCTATACAATACATGAATATAAATAATATAAGAATACACATTATGCGTTTGTTGGGGAAATGGCCGTCAGGGTGCTATTTTTAGATTGGGTCAGCGTTACTTGACCATCTGCGATGAAAATACTGTTTTTAAATTGACTCAGCTACACATAATTAAATTCGTGTATGCTTATTTCAATTTTGTTTGCAGACTTAAGGTGTCTGTGGTACAGTTCTGTCTGAAAATGTGGTCAACAATTAAGCCACTAAGAGATCCTGATATTCTACAATAGATATGATAATATGTAATACACTAAAATTGAAAATCTTGAAATATTTTATCTGATAACAGACTACGTTGGCCCCACAATTAATAGGTAATCGAAAATTTTCTTGACATTCTCCATGGGTTTCTGTGGATGTTAATGTTCGGTTGGTTCTGCGGATGGTCTTGCTTGTTAACATAGTTGTGTCGGACCTGTCTTACTTTGTACATGGAGGTTGAAACTATTACGAACTGTCTTACACTAACTCTTATGGGATTTATTCATTATTATATATTCATTCTAATTAATTCTATATACCTGGGGAAGAATTGTTATTTTTGACCTCAAATCGTGTAAACCGATGTCTGAAATCCGAACACCGTCAATAACGATGCATCCAGAGGCTGATTCAATCAGTCGGAACAGTGACATGGTCAAGGACGATTTCCCGGCACCGGTGCGACCTACTATCCCAACCTATAAATAACAACAATTCTAATTATAACACATGTCAAGAGATCCATAATTCTAAAGCTATACCACATACAACTATGTATAACTTGTTGACTATAGTGATATTCATTTAAATGTACCATGATAACATAATTCATACAGATTTACGTTAGTATCCATAGGCTAATAAGGATACCTTTTCCCCGTCGTTGATGTTGCATTTGATACCTCTGAGGACGAGATCGAGGCCAGAACGGTACCGCGTAGCATAACTGTCGAACCGAAGCGATCCGGAACCTGGCCAGGCTAGAGGGGGACGTTTATCTGTTATAATCCACTCAGCCTAAAATAAAGACGTATATCTCTTGGTCCCGTGAAAAACAAAGATTGATTTATTGATTGATTTTTGTTTAACGTCACACCACGAATATTTCACGTATATGATGACGGTATCTGCCTGATGCGGGGCATACAAATTTTGACCTTTGCAATGGACCCATCCGAAGCAGTGAGGGATCTTTAACGTGCTATGCATACCACAACACGGGGCCTCGGTTTTACTGTCTCATCTGAAAGACAGGACACCGGTATGACCTTAGCGGGACTAGAACCCTGGCCTCCCCATCAAGAGGCCAGCGCGATTCCACGAGGCTTTAAAAATGTTAAGGTATCTAATCGGTTCAACAATGTATGTATGTAGTGATTATTAATTTCTGTACTTGATTCAAGATACTATGATAAAGAATGAAGACGGTTCATGGGATCTATAAAAGTAATGATACATAAACGTCCCCAGAAATTCATTAAAATGTTTTATACTTTTTACACTTTTTGTACTTTCATCTTAACAAAGACTGGGTAAAAAATATTCATCTTATTCAGTACAACCTATAGTTCTTGCTATAGCAATACTAGGGTTCATTATTTTTTTGTTTATGTGTTATTTAAACCCTGTCATTTATCACCTATCAGCTTTGTCTATATTGTTTAGAATCCTTCAGAATCTATTTTGTTTAATACAGATAATACACATACTGCAGTTTGTCTTACTACTTGAATCTAATATGATGGATAAAAAGTCCGTACTTCAGGTTCTATTTCTGTATATTCCTCTACCCTTTCTGCTGACACTATATTCATCTCCAGTTCGCTTACAGCCTGTACCACTAAATTCAATGCTATAATAATCTGTAAAATCATAAAAGAATATAAGAGAAATCAAAGACGACCTCTGACTCAGTTATATAAGATCAGTCGTCATGGAAAACTTACATACAAGAAAAGGCACAAAAATACATTACAAAAATATAATGTGGACCGACAAACTCATAACCAAAGCAGAAAATAAAAAACACATTTACAAATCTATAAATAATCTTCCACAAAGAGAACAAGGATCGACAGGTAAGTCAACCTGCAAGATAATAACCACATGGAAATCAGGAGGAAACAAATATAAGTATAAAAAAAAATGTAAAGTAACATCAACAAAAGCAAACAGTGAAATACAACGTCCAACATTCAAGTAAAAGTCTGTATAATGCTGTAGGGAGGCCCAATACAAGACCCATGATCTTTGAGATGATCTCGGCGTCATTCTTTCGATCATGAAGGTGTTTGATTATTTTAAAACCGGCCGATGTTAAATTATCGGAACCTTAGACCCTCCATTGTTTCTACACTAGATCACCGTGGAAATTAGGATTAAAAATTCTGCTAAATACGTATTGTTGAAAAGTCAAATTTCTGAATTAAGATAAATTTTCTGAATAAGATCTTTAATAAGCAATTCCACAAAAGGTGTTTCCATATCAGACGCTTTGACTTTGTTTAATTGAAGTTTTGAAGTTCAGATGGATAAATGTCAGCAATATATTTCCAAATTAGGGTTATTGATCACTGAAAAATCATCAAGATATCTAGAGGTGTCATTGAACTTATCAATAACATCAAACCGTTTCGAGGTTTGAATAGAATGCATAAAGTCCATCTCACAACAATATAAGAATAAATCTGCTATAAGGGGAGCCCAGTTAGTGCCCATTGGAATCACAAGACTCCCAATAATCTGTTGATAAATCTTGCTATTAAATAGATATTTTCCACCAAAATTGTGATAGCATTACATAACTCAGTACAAGTCCAATATTTATAATTAACATACTGTTTCTTTAAAAAGAAAACTCCAGATGTAACTGAAATACAGGGGCATGATTTAGACTTCCTTTTGAAACACCAGCGTATGAGACAACAACTTGGTTTTGTTTAAGTCATGAGGTAAAGTGTTATATAGTGTCGAAAAATCAAAAGTAGAACTTGGTAAACTTCAAAATTTCATAAAAGGGAATTTTCAATGACTGCTAAAAGTTTTGATTGACCAAACGAAATCGATGTGTATTATTGTTAACAACACGGTCTTTTGACTGCGGTAAGAGCGGAAGTAATATGTTTAGAAAGCACAGTTGTGGAAGAATGACTAGAATTTGATATGAAATGTGATATATATCTTCCTACCTGCTGATAACGCAGCTAATAATATTATCATTGCTTGAAAAATACACTATAATACTATATAGGGGTAAAACTATATATTTTGAAGACTGTAAAAGTGAAATTCTAAAGTTAATCAGTATTTGCATCGTCCATTTTATACTAAATCCCCATTTGTTCAAACAACCACATAGAAGAGCGGTGCAGTCTATATAAAAGAAAATGGCTGATTTACAACAAATACTTATGTCTTTGTACCTGTTGACAAAGCAGCTTGTTATAATATTATTGTCTGAAAAATGTACTAAATTAAAATTAAAGTTCTTAAAACTGGATTGAACTATACTTCTACGTATGTTGAAACCCTGTTGTTTAAAGGCAAGATCCAAACTGACCACTGTAAATCCATGTGTGACTTCAAATTAAGCATTGATAAAAATGATTTTCCAACTATGTATTGCCTTTCCAAAGTACACAAAAAATCCATATAATCACGTTTTATATCTAATTCTATTACCTCCGCTCTTACTGTACTTAAAGCCCATGTTATCAAGTATTGTAAAACTGTTTTAACAATAGTAACGTCAATTACTTTTGGTCTATCAAAAATTCAGACGACGTCATTGAAACATTCCGTTTGAGAAATTTTGAGTCAAATAACGTTTCTACTTTTGATTATTCGACACTACATACCTCTCTACCTCAACCAAATTGTTGTCTCTCTGGTGTTTCAACAGAGAGTCTAAATCATACCTCTGCACTTCGGTTACATCTGGATTTTTCTCAAATAAATAATATGATAATCATAAATATTGGACTTGTACTGACATGTGTAATGCCATTACATTTTTGATGGATAATATTTATGTACAATTCAATGGCTAGACCTATCAACAGATTACTGGGATTCCAATCGGCAGCAACTGTGCTCCCCTTATAGCAGATTATTTTTCATACATTCCTGAGAGAGACTTTATGCATTCTATCCAAACCTCTAAACGATTCAACCTTCTTGATAAGCTCAATGACACCTTTAGATATTTTAATGATATTTTAGATATCGATAACCCTGAGTATAAAAACTATATTTCTGATATCTATCCACTTGGCCTTTAATTAAACAAATCCAATACTTTCGATCAGGAAACACCTTTCTTGGGACTTAGATATCAAAATTATTGACAAAAATATTCATACAAACAAATATGACGACTTTGGATTTCCTATTGTAAATTTCTCTATCTAGATGGCGATGTCCCCAGACTCCCATCATTTGGTATTTATATTCGTCAATTGGTTCTGTTCACTAGAGCCTGCACTAACATTTGGACTTTCACGCAGTCTCAGATCACTCTTGAACTTCTTATTCGAAAAAATTTTTTGTAAATTTTACAGACTTTATTGAGACATATTATCTAAATTCGAAAATGTGACTTTTCAACAATACGTATCCAGCGGAATATCACGTCTCAATTTCTACGATGATCTACTGTACAAACTAAGGAGGGTTAAAGGTTCCGATAATGTCATATCAGCGGGTTCTGAATTTATTAAGCGCCTTCGACATCGACCTAATGACCCTGAGATCATTGTAAAGACCATAGGTCTTGTATTGAGCCCCTCTACAACCAGTACAGGCTTTTACTTGAGCATTGTACGCTGACTTACAGGGCGTGGGGACCTCTATGATGGGCCTTGTCCAAACTTTTTAAGAGGCGACAATGTCCTGACCCTCGTCCTTTTGACTGTTAGTCAGGACTCTATTGATCAAGGATCTGAGCTTCCTGACAGACGGGTAGAGCACAGTTTACTTATGTTGATCTCGCCTTACATATTTTTGATGACAGTATATTATTTTATTGACGTTTCGTGTTAAAAAAAACATGATCCCTCGTCTTGAGAAACCTGTTGATCCTTGTTCAATATGGAGGATTGTTTATAAATTTTTAAATAAGTGTCCTTTAATTGTGTTGCTTTTGCGGTTGGTGGGAAGGTGGGCGCCTGTAAACCGGTTAACCACACACATTGAGTGACGTATGTTACTTCAATTGACCGTCTTAAGTTGGTATCGTATCCGCAGCACGATCGAATAATTTTGAAACACCGTTTTTCCGTGTATATTTTACTATTATCGTCTTTTGTGTGCATGTCCTTGGTGATTTTTGTCATACAACTTTGTCGGATGTCTCCTTTTTCCACTTTTATATGAACTTTTGTGTAATTTAAGAAGCCAATACATGATTAGAAGATCAATTTTATTAATTCTTTAATTGAAGTATCGTCGAAAACCCACGGTCTTCTGCACTAAAATGTTTTTTTTTTTCGAGGATGAAATTGAAGTCCCACATAGCAATACAATGGTCAGATAGGATATTGTCCTTCAACAAAGAGTTTTCAACATACGTATAAGTAGAGTTAAATCCAGTTTTAAGAACTGCAATATAGTATATTTTCAAACAATGATAATATAACAAGCTGTTTTGTCAACAGGTACAAAGACATAAGTATTTGTTGTAAATCAGCCATATTCTTTTATATAGACTGGACCGCTATTCTATGTGGTTGTATGAATAAATGGGGATTTAGTATAAAGTCAACTATGCAAATATTAATCAATTTTAGAATTTCACTTTTACGGTCATTCAAAGCATATAGCTTTACCCCTTCTTTTTCACACAATTGCTTAATTGAACCCATCTTTGAAAGTTTGAAATTGGGTAATATATCTGAGATTAAACGATCCATCGGTGACGTCACTAACCTGCCTATAGGCCATAAATTCAAACCAAAGCTATCACAATAGTAATCATTGACAGAGAATAAACTTTTGTATATGAATACTATAATGTGAAAGTGTAAATGCGTAAGACAGGAATATAAATAACACTGTTGCCATTAAAGGTAAATGGAAAACGTGTGATTTCAGCACACTAAACCACAGACTTTATCATGGCAGAACCAACGTGTGAATTCAGCATACTAAAACACAGACTTTATCATGGCAAAGCCAATTTGTGATGTCAGCATACTAAAAGACAGACTTCATCATGGCAGAACCAATGTGTAAATTCAGCATATACCTTCTATACTAGAAGGTTACCTACTTCGACTTCTCCATATATAGATACATATGGAATTCACACGATTTGACTCTTTCTACGGGGTATATGTGACGGGTGTTGCTAGCAAGCAGGAGATGCTCACTCTCCCCGGGCACCTGATCTCACTCCATCACAGGGGTTCACATATGCTCTTCAAGTAGACATATTTTGTTATTTTCCATTTGTTTTTCATTTTCACTGATTTTGTATGTCCTATGGTTTCATGATTTTTGGATTTGTGGTTTGGATTTATCCATCATCTTTACATACTAAAACACAGACTTTATCATGGTAGAGCCAACGTGTGATGTCCGCATACTAAAAGAGAGACTTGATCATGGCAGAACCAACTCGTGATCTCAGCATACTAAAAGAAAGCCTTTATCATGGCACAGCATACTAAAACAAAAACTTTATCATGGCAGAACCAACGTGTAAATTCAGTATACTAAAATACAGACTTCATCATGGCAGAGCCAACATGAGATGTCAGCATACTAAAAGACAGACTTTATCATGGCAGAACCAACGTGTGATGTCAGGATACTAAAAGACAGACTTTATCATGGCAGAACCAACGTGTACTTTCTGCATACTAAAAGACAGACTTTATCATGGCAGAAACAATGTGTGATGTCAGCATACTAAAAGACAGACTTTATCATTGCAGAACCATCGTGTGAGGTCAGGATACTAAAAGGCAGACTTTATCATGGCAGAACCAACGTGTGAATTCAGCATTCTAAAACACAGACTTTATCATGGCAGAACCAACGTGTGAATTCAGCATACTAAAAGACAGACTTTATCATGGCAGAATCAACATGTGATGTCAGCATACTAAAAGACAGACCTTATCAAGGCAGAACCAAAGTATGATGTCAGCATACTAAAACATAGACTTTATCGTGGCAGGACGAACGTGTGATATCAGCATACTAAACACAGACTTTATCATGACAGGACGAACGTCTGTTTTCAGCATACTAAAACACAGACTTTATCATGGCAGAACCAACTTGTAATGTCAGCATACTAATAGACAGACTTTATCATGGCAGAACCATCGTGTGATGTTAGCATACTAAAAGACAAAATTTATCTGGCAGAACCAACGTGTGATTTCAGCATACTAAAAGACAGACCTTATCATGACAGAACCAACGTGTGAATTCAGCATACGTCACTGAAGTTCTACAGTCGTTACGAGACTCTTATTACTCCATATGATATCTCGTTATCCAGACTTTTAAATGATATTCTGGACTGAGACCGATTCCGATAATTTACACAGATTTGACACCTTTTATACTAGAAGTTTACCTACTTTGACTTCTCCATATATAAATACATATGGAATTTACACGATTTGACTCTTTCTACTGGGTATATGTGACGGGTATTGCTAGCAAGCAAGAGATGCTCACTATCCCCGTGCACCTGATCTCACTCCATCACAGGGGTTCACATATGCTCTTCAAGTAGACATATTTTGTTATTTTCCATTTGTTTTTCATTTTCACTGATTTTGTATGTCCTCTGGTTTCATGATTTTTGGACTTGTGGTTTGGATTTATCCATCATCTTTACATACTAAAAGACAGACTTCATCATGGCAGAACCAACGTGTGATGTCAGCATACTAAAACACAGACTTTATCATGGCAGGACGAACTGCCGATTTCAGCATACTAAAAGACAGACTTTATCATGGCAGGACCAACGTGTATTTCAGCATACTAAATCACAGACTTTATCATCTAATTCTACGAAAGCAGATGTCGAACTTTCATTTAAAACTATTTAGTCATATTTCATACAAGCAAATGAATCAAAAGTTCATACAAGAGAAGTCACAAATGCAACGACAAGAAGTTCATGCAATAAATATTCGATGGTAAACTGACCTGCATAGAATAGGTCAACGACAATCCTATATCAGCGCCGTTTATTTCAGTCTGAAGAATGGAAAATAATGCAGCAGCAAGAACTAGAATGTTGCCCAAAAATTCCAAACGCACTCCAATCCACCTGAAACATACAGCATGTCATCTTATTGTTGCTAGTCCATTCCTAGTGAAAATCTATTTCCGTTTAACAAAAATGATAATTAATTCCTTATTTCTAAAACTGAAGATAAGCCAATATAGTTATTAATGACATACTCATACTCTAAGTTATACGAAACTGAATTTATCCAATCTTTGCTCTCTTGACGTAAAGACATGAATTAAGATACTGACGGAGCTTTTTGAGAAAAAGCTACGGAAATAAGCACAACCCCCCCCCCCCCCCGCCCCCAAACAAACAAAGACAAAAAGAAAACCAAAACATTAGGGCACCGTTAAACGGCATATTATCATCTTGAGAGTCATACAAACGAAAAGTATAAGTCTAATATAATTGTGGTAAATTTAGATGATCTTTGATCCTGGTAAAATAGTTCATTTTTCTTTTCAATTGTTTGTAGGTTAATTTGGTTAATTGATCTTTTTCGCGCTTTCATCATTCCCCATGCTGATACCCCTCCGTTAATTAAAGAAAAAAGAGGAGTTACTGGCTCAGTTATGTGGCAGAAGTCACCATGGAGCTATACAATACATGAATATAAATAATATACTAGAACATATAACACATTACAAAAATATTTGATTGTAGTGCAATTACGATACCGACTTCGGACGGTCATTTAATTTGACAAAAGCCAAACAAATGGTGTGGTTAACCGGTTTACGGCCCACCTTCCCACTAACCGTAACAGCAGAACAATCAACAACCCGACTACGATTGCAGTGAATTTTAAACAGAAAAATTTAAGACATTGTAAGTCAAAGGGCAATCACTTTTGTCGTTTTTGTCACGAGTCATAACCCCTGGGTATTTCTGACAGAATTCCCTTTCCAATAAGCATATCCTCATATGGCGTTTTTTTTTTTTTTTCATTGTACGAAGTTTCATCAAAATCTTCCAAAGTGTTTAGGAGGAGTTTCGAATACAAGATAGGTGGGAAAGACAGGCAGACCGACAACAGCGTTATAGCATAATGCGCCCACATTAGGCGTATAAACAATATTATTTGATCCTTATAGTAAAGGTCAGTCGTGGTATTGACCTCACTTTCCAATCGTCACCCCATGGTCCGGTTAATCGTTTCACCTTCCACTAATCGCAAAACAATGAAATCAATACATACCCATTTAGGATTTAAACTTAAAATACATAGTCTTCCATTTAGAGAATGACATCGAAATCGCTATTTAAGTAAAGAGAGACCATACTACAACATTAACGAGAATATTAACATAGAATAGATTGATTAAAATATTAAAAGGTAAAAAGAGAATAGATTTAAATGTTGAAGGATAAAAAGTGACATCAATAAGATCCTACCGTGATCGACCCTCGGAACGCGAGCTTAGTCCCGACTGACAGTAAAAGGGGACAACCCTCGTAACTTGATATGCTTCCTAAGTCTTTTAGACAGGACCTGTCACTGAGTCCCCACCAATCATTTTGCTCAATGAAAAGTCTGCATAAAACTTTAGAATGGCCCATCACAAGATTTTGTGTTTTTTGCGATGATGTCAAGGTCATATGGGCGACGTCTGAGACGTTTATTATTATTTTTTTATGAGGTAATTTTGATATAATTATTAGGTTATATATATTTTATTATTAATGTATGTATATCATTATTATTATTAATTGTTTTTTTAATCATCCTTGTTGCTGATGTTGTTGTCATTACAATACATGTTCAATACAATAACACATCGTAGAAATTGGGACGAGAAATTCCGTTTAACATGTACAGATGATAATTAAATGAACAGAGAATATTTACACCATATAATTGGCCATGGAGTGTAAGAAATCGCTATCTAATAAGGAGGATTTCACAATCAAAGTCATTACCTTTACCATGGATGTTAGTATGTATATTGTTGACAATCATTGTGACGTAGGTGTGCATGAAAGCTGTTTCCTTGTTAAATATATTGGCTTTAAATAAAGTTCAGGTGGATATTGTCAAATTCAGGTTTATCAAGTGTTGATATCATCAAGCTATCTTTATGTCATTACATGTCAGTTAGGTAAAACTGTCTACAGTTTTGAAGTCCATGAATGAAATATCTTTAAGAAGACAATAACAGGTTCACTAGTTAGTGTCCATTAGAATCCCAGTAATTTGTTAACATATCTTGCCATTCAACTACTTATACATGTATATATATTCCGTTAAGAACGTGATGATATTACATAAATCACTGTCAGATCAGTATATTTGTAGAAATATCGGTATATTATAAACGAGCACAATTGAAAATGTATTTCACGGACGAGATATTATGTTAAACATAAATTGAGACAGAAGAGCATATCTCTCAGACTCTGTATCCGTTAGTTCAGCTTCGCATTAGTAAAGAAATATGTCAAAGAGGCACAGTTGGTGCTAATTGGAATGCAAACAATCTGTTTGAAAGAAAAAAGAGGAGTTACTGGCTCTGTTATATGGCAGAAGTCACCATGGAGCGATACAATACATGAATATAAATTATATATTAGAACATATAACACATTACAAACATATTTGATTGTAATGCAATTACGATACCGACTTAGGACGGTCATTTAATTTGACAAAAGCCAAACAAATGGTGTGGTTAACCGGTTTACGGGCCCATCTTCCCACTCACCGTAACAGCAGAACAATCAAAGGACGTACATTTAAAAATTTATAAATAATCCTCCATGTAAAGAACAAGGGTCAACAGGTATCGCATATTGAGAGGTCATAAAAATATAAACACATAAGGTATTGTAAAACACATAATGGTATAAAAATATATGCGACATCAACATGATAGACCGTACACTGCCAGTCTGAAAGCGAGCTAAGACCCTAGATCTGTAGGAGTCCCGACTAACAGTCAGAGGGGACGAGGTTCAGGACCATGTCTCCTCTGAAAGAGGTTTGGACAAAGCCCGTCATATAGTCCCCACCGCCCTGTTAGTCAGCGTGCAACGTTCAAGTAAAAGTCTGCATAAAGCTGTTGAGGGGCCAAATACAAGACCTATAGTCTTTTTGATGATCTCAATATCCTATTGTCTATTTAGAAGACGTTTGACTATTTAATTACATGATAAAATAACGTTATCGGAGCCTTTAACTTTCCTTAGTTTATACAATGTATACGAGATTACCGTAAAAATAGGGATAGGAAATTCCATTGGATACATACTGATGAAAAGAAATATTTCCAAATTTAGATAGAAGTTCTGAATAAGAAGTTCTGAAAATCATTCCTCCGGACATCACAAAAATGTTATCGATAAGAAAGCTCAACATATTTATGATTTCAGTGTACTTAGATTTAGAATAAGATTTTTCCTTGACAAAAATTATCCTGGTTTTTAAACATTGGCATTTGCAGTTGCCATTCTTACTTGAGAAAGGATTTTTGATAATTTCTGTAAGTATGTCGTTTAATTATATACTAAACGTAGAATGATGGGCGTCCCCGCTCTTCTTCCAAACCAAGTCACTTTCCAACCCTCTTTACCCTCTGTCACCCTTTCTCCACTCCCTTTATTCTAGAATGAAGTACAGTAGTATTTCTTGCCCCGGTTCCCCTTTTTGTCGGTGTGTAGTAACGGGACGGGGTGGTTATGGTTTGAATAGGGAAAATTTCAAAATTGGTTCTTTACGTAAGATATTCATTGAAAATATGGTTTAAAGTAATATTTTGATTGTATCTGTCAAATCTTTTGAAATGATAGAATGAAGGTAGATAAAAAAGTGATTCGATTGCTTTTTTTATGCATTTAGGAAACTCATAATTAACAAGTAGTGTTTCTTTTCTAGATTTGCTTCAGGTAAGATTTGAATATGGCATTGTGACCTCTAATTCTCAAATGTAATTAATCACAGTGAAAATATTTCACAACAAACTAAAATGTCTTAGATAGCTCGTACACCGAAAAGGTCTGAGATTAAAGTTTAAGTTGCCTATATTTCTCACAAGCAAACTACCTTATTTCAAAAGGTAATTAAATGATATCTTTATGTCAATACTTGCCACGCCCCAGTTATAGCTGCAAAATAAAATGCTGAATTTTGGTCCACCCTACTTTGCGATATCTCTATAAACCGTTCCGTAACTCTGTAAGCCCGGATACTGTGAGCTCCTGATATTGTCTCTGTAAAGTGGTTATAAATAGGAGACCGTGTGATGGACTCTATCCGCTTCAACTGCCGCGCTGTCGGCAAGTAAAATCTCTATACAAATTGTAAAGTACATAATAAGTCAATGAAAGAGAATCAACAATTGAATATGTCGTATATACTTTGATATAAATTGAAGTGGTATATTGAAAGAAAGCTAAACGTAAAAATAGTACATGTAAAATACGTACTAAGAGAACCATATACAAAATTCCTACAGGTACAATGGCGACAAGGAAGACAGGTGTACTGATACTGATGACAGCGAGAATCCCAATCAAAGAGAAAAACATGGAGTTCAAAAGACGATATGTCCCTGGTAAACGGTCGTCCAGAATATCAACATCACTGGAAAAACGGTTGATTATTCGCCCGAGGGGGGTTGTGTCGAAAAAAGATATCGGAGATCTCATTACACAAAATAAAATTGTAGAGTGTAAAATTCCGGAAGCTCGGACGAGACGACGGAGTCCAAGAAAAGCGAATGCCAGTAAGAAGAATGCTGCAATGAAAGAGCAATACATTAACAATATAACAGCCATTTAACCATGACCATTTAATGTACATGTTAAAAAACCCACATGAATTGGTTTTTGGGATGAACGTGTAACACAATTTATTTTCTTGATCTCAGATAATTAAAAGTTCTAACTCAGAGTTATAAACGAGAAAACAGAAGACATCTGACAAAGCTGTATGAAAGAAAAAAGAGGAGTTACTGGCTCAGTTATGTGGCAGAAGTCACCATGGAGCTATACAATGCATGAATATAAATAATATACTAGAACATATAACACATTACAAAAAGATGATGGATAAATCAAAACCATAAGTCTAAAAATCATGAAACCAGAGAACATACAAAATCAGTGAAAATGAAAAACAAGTGGAAAATGACAAAATGTATCTACTTGAAAAGCATATGTGAACCCCTGTGATGGAGTGAGATACCGACTTAGGACGGTCAATTGAAGTAACAAATGTTACCCAATTGGTGTGGTTACCCGGTTTACGGGCACCCATCTTCCCACTCACCTCAAGCACAATCAAAGGACACACATTAAGAAATTTTAAAAAAAAATTACGAAAAACTTATAGAATAATATGTTATAAATATCATATCCTTCCAAAACGTTTGGTAAATTTTACAGATCTTATTCAGACATTTTAATTCGGAAATGTGATTTTTCAACGAAACGTATTCAGCGGAGTTGCCCATTCCAATTTCTACAGTGATCTAGTGTACAAACTAAGGAAGGTCAAAGGATCCATTCATTTCATGTCGACCGGCTCTAAAAAATAAACGCCTACGACATCGCCAATATATCTCCGAGATCGTCCCCAAGACCATAGACACACACAGCACTATACAGGTTTTAAAATGAGCGTTGCGCGCTGACTAACAGTGGGCAGTGGAGACTCTATGACGGGCCTTATCCAAACCTTTTCAGAGGTTTATCAGCCTCGTCCTCTCTGACTGTTAGTCGAGACTCCTACAGATCAAGGATCTGAGCTCGCTTACAGACAGGCTTACATATTCATTGTATTATTCTATAAACGTACTATCGAATATTTTTGTAATATTTTCTGTGTTAATTTGACAATTATTATGTTTTATGTGAAAGCCCCTGGTGATTTGTGTCATACAGCCTGGTCAGATACCTTCTGTCTCTCTTTTATATTGTCTGTAATGACTTCTATGATATATGCAATTCAACAATACCAGTCCATCTTTTACCTTAACCAATATTATAATAGAACAAATATAAGAAAATGCCCTGATATACGATGTACACATATGTCAATTTGGTGCACCATATGTGCATCTCGAGAACAGGTCTTTTCAGTGATGCTATGAAAATCCAAAGAACTAATTTTTTTTGAAGAGTAAATCAATATTAAATCATCCTAAAGGTAATCGTTAAAGGACCAATTTGAGGACAGAGCTATGTATAAGGGAGATACTCCCTAATTTTATAATAGTTTGTAAACTTTTATTATATAATTGAAGTATATATTACCAGTCACTGCAGAAGCAGTACCTTTAGGGTCCAACAATCCAGCAGCAGTTGACCAAGAGTATATAATGATATAGGAACATATCCCTACACTAATTTGGTGCACCATATGCTCATTTTAATAATCAATGCGTTTTATATCATGTTCAATCAATAATTAAACTGAAAATGAGGTAATCAAGAAAACGTTTCATGTTACTTCTCAATATATCTATGAAGGTGACTTTTACTGCGACATGTTATCTTTCTCTTACATACAGTTCTGAGGTATTTACCTTGCATAACACCGAGGAGACTATATATCCCCAGATAGTAAATATTTCTGTCTTTATATTCCTTGGTATCAGACATTGTGGTGTTCCTCAGTAAGTCATCCTCGGTCCAGAATGTTAGAATAAAATTACCATATATATTCAGACCTTGGAAAATTGCCATGAAAGCAACAGGCATGATGGCACCTAATAATCCCATTGCCCTTATATACGACAGAAATACGGCGAGTTTTACCTACAATATACAAAGTGAAAAAGTTTGCTAGTGAAGTGAAATGTGTCAAAAGCTGATATATATCATTTTAACTTTATCTGAATATGAAGAAAATACGTTCAATAATAATATCAATCACATACTGAACACAAACGCTCATAAATAGTACATTTTAAGTGATGATATATATTCTCTTCTTGCTGCTGAGATCGACTGATCCCGTATTTTATCAGAACTGGAAAATTCTACCGGGAACATTTGTATTCCGAGCGCGTCATCCTCTTTGTTTACAAAAAAACCAACATGGCAGATCACGATTTTTGCGTCGGCGAGACAGTAAACATTGATTCTCATGAAAAAGGAAAAATAATTTATACTAATAATTGGTGTTTAATCTTATTGCGGCATTCGACCTATTTACTTGGTGATGCGGCCATACAATAGGTCAGGGTTGTCAAACGAAGTAAACAAACAGTCTACATGGAAACACTTAGGTGTGAGAAACCAAGCACCAGTTAGAGTTCCAGATAGAAAAGGATCAGTCGGGGGTGGGATGATCTTTTTTTAGCAAGAACTCAAGGTCTTGCAAGATTCTATGAATCTGCCTATCATAAAATCTTTCATAAATCACGTCCCTTTACGTATAACGTCACAGACTCACAGACTATATAGATACATATAAACAGACGATGTTGTAAAGGGCAGAACATATGAAACACGGTTGGTTGACCAACGCAACCAAAGCACGGAGTTCCTTTGTATAAATTTCCAAATGATAATAGTAGAAGAAAAGTATGGATCGATATTCTTAAAGAGGACATTATCGAATTACTCATGATTATGTGCAAAACATTTTACACATGCTCATTTTAAAGTAAAACCATGCAATAGCGTCCAATGTATATCTTTAATCAAACCCTGTTTCATATAAAGGCATGTATGGACTAATAATATACAGTGAAATAGAAGAGAAGACGAGACCTAGAATATTCAGACGATCGGTAAACGCTGATAAAAAGACAACATCCGCGTAATCAACTAGATCAGGTACGACCGGTTGACACTATACACGATTTTGTCCATTTATTCCATTGACTATGGGATATGGTTTACCCTTCGGTACTTCTTTGTTTTCTATCTTATAAAATTCGAAACGT
The DNA here is from genome assembly GCA_035048485.1 of Pteria penguin. Lineage (NCBI taxonomy): Eukaryota > Metazoa > Mollusca > Bivalvia > Pterioida > Pteriidae > Pteria > Pteria penguin. The sequence continues at coordinate 69,624,084 of CM068583.1, forward strand.
CTAAACGAATCATCCACGGTTTTTTCTTACTCAGTTTTCATTGGACATGGAGGAGACAGAACTATACCAAGATCGTCCAGAAGTGCATAACCTTGGTGATGGTGAGTCAGTTTTACCAAATATTGTCTCCACATTTTGTCAAATACCATGCAATCTTATTGTAAGAAAAACATCTACAGTTTTATAAATATCATAAAGAGTTTAGCAACCGTGAATGTGTTATTCTGGTAAGATTAAATATAAGCATTCCTATACCTAATACAAGGAGATAATACACAGTCACATAAACACATTTTAAAACCTTCATCTTACATGTTTATATATTGCAGAGAATACGAAATATTTATGAACAGAGAACAAGTAAATGCAGTTACATGAAATTAACCTTCATGATTTGTAGATGACACGTAGAATACTCCAAATTTTGCTGAGGACAGGGACAACTGTTCTGTGATATCAGATGATGCAGAGGTTTTTAAAGTTTCTATCTTGTGTACAGTTACTACTGCAGTTTTGTAATACTGTTGCACCTATAGACACTGCTGCAGTTTGTATTATATGCCATTCACTAGCATCCATCCGCTCCTTGATCTTTTCTAATTATTTAATAAAGGAGGGGATTACGGCTAGTGAACATGCATGCCAGTCTAGTGCCTACACAATATAGTTTTTACATTGTATTTAACAGGCAGGGAACAGTTAGCTCATGTTGATGCCACTAAAACTTGTTGATGTTGATATGTATATTCCATAATAATACTCGTGACCATGCTGTTTAGATCCATAAAATTCAATATCCTGTTGGTCTTTGTTGTCTGTATAGAAGATCATTTATATATGTTTTAATATGTGTTCTTTATTCTGATTTTGTGGAGAGTGAGAGGGTGTTGTGTAAACCGATTAACAAAAACTGTAATTTTTTTTAAATGTTATATTCGACTAAAAGTGATTTTATTCCAGCTACTTTATCGTATTTGAAAGTGACTGTTGGGAATTGCATCAGAAGATGACTTTGATGTCGAGAAATTCGAAGACATTCCAAATCCAAAGGGATCTAACGTTTATTGTTTACAACTTCTTACAACTATTTACGGCAGCTGTTCACATGTCGAGTCTGTTGTAAGTCCTTCAAATGTAGAAGATTTTTCACCATTTGAAATGCGAGCAGCATCTTAAGTGCACAGAATACCCATCATCAGATTAAGACTTACATAAGATGATTAAGAGTATTTGTCTCCATAAAATAGATAAACCTGTAAGGCACATTTGAATAATTAGATATCAAAGTATAATTAATGAGAAATATACATTAAAAGTGAAAAGATAGGAAAAGGAAGCAAAAAAGATAGAAAAGCCCCAAAAAGGGAGTATGTGGTTCACACCATGATAATTCAAAATCATAATTTAGTGAAATTGGAAAATATATCAAAGTTGTTATTAAGAAAAATCTTTCCAACTCTATAAGCAGGCAACTTTTAAAATTAGTAAAGTGACATAACATACCCTCAACACAATGAAATAACATGGCTTTTATTGACGTTAGACTATCACATTCAATGCCAGTGTGATTCATGTAGTATGATATTAACAATAGAACAGTAATATATGCACGCCCCCCGCCCAAAGCGACATTTCTTATTTCAGTTGCTACAGCGATCAATGATAAGTGCACACACTATGGAGGGAGGGTCAAAGGTTCCGATGATTTCATATATTAAACGCCTTCGATATCGATGGTATGACCCCGAGAGATCACCACAAAGAACAGCCTTGCACCCTGACTAACATGGCGGTAGGGACTCTTTGACGGGCCTTGTCCAAACTTTGTCAGAGGAGATAATTTCCCGAGTCTTGCTTGTTGTGTGCATGTCCTTGGTGATTTTTGTCATACAGCTTCATTATCTTCATTTTTCTCTTTTAACTGTTCGCCCTAATTCGGTATCATAACTGCAGTGCAAGCGAATATATTATAATGTCGTTTTCTGTGTTAATTAGGGACAAAGGTTCCGATAATTTCATATTGGCTGGTTCTAAAATTATTAAACGCCTTCGACATCGACAGTATGACCCCGAGATCATCACTAAGACCATAGGTCTTGTATTGGGTCCCTCTACAACCCAATGCAGACTTTTACTTGAACGTTGTACGCTGACTAACAGGGCGGTGGGGGACTCTATGACGGGCTTTGTCCAAACCTTTTCAGAGGAGACAAAGTCCCGATCCTCGTCCCCTCTGACTGTTAGTCGGGACTCCTATTGATCAAGGATTTGAGCTCGCTTACAGACGGGCAGAGCACGGTTGACTTATGTTGATGTCTCCTTACATATGTTTGATAAGCAACATATCATTTTATGAATTTTTCGTGTGTAATAAATTTTTATGACCTCTCTCTTGGGAAACCTGTTGTTCCTTGTTCTCTATATGGATGATTATTATTAAATTTTTAAATGTGTGTCCTTTGATTGTGCTGCTGTCGCGGTGAGTGGGAAGGTGGGCGCCCGTAAACCGGTTAACCACACCAATTGAGTGACGTTTGTTACTTTAACTGACTGTCCTAAGTCGGTATCGTAACCGCAGCACAATCGAATATTTTTGTATTGTCGTTCCATGTATATTCTACTTGTCATTTTTTGTGTGCAGGTCCTTGGTGATTTGTGCCATACAGCTTTGTCAGATGTCTTCTGTTTTCTCTATTATCATGTTTTAGGTGAAAGTCCATGATGAACTGCATCATACAGTCAGGTGAAATGTCTTCTGTCGATGCAATCGTGTGACAGCAAATTTATTTTCTCAAAACTCTGTATTTAACATTAACTATTCATTTGACAAAATAAAGATAAATAAGCAGAAACATTGAGATACCGTGTAATGTTCGTCGGATTATCGATATAAAAAGACAAAATAGTTATTAAAGGCAATCTCCCATACCCAGAAAAATCTAGAGATGGGATCAGGTGCCATGGAGGAGTAAGCATCCATTACCGATTGGCCACATCCGTCATGATGCCATAATACAAGTCGAGTTATTATAAATTCGAAGTCACATTCAGTAGACGGTATAATACTATAACCATATTTGGTACAACGTCATGATTACTGCTACTTCAACTGAATAAGGAAATCGCATTTTGGACAATGGTATTCGATAATTTTATCCAAGATCTTTGTATCGTCCGTAAAATTTGCACAATATTGACTTAAGACGTTTGATTTCATACCCTTGTGATAATAACTTTTCACTGGGTAATTTGCCTCGATGAATGAAGAATCGTAGTCAGAAAATCTCTAGCATAGCGGATCAACTGAGACATATACACACATATGCAGGTGACAAAGGAATGTTACTGCATGTGTGTGGAATGTTAACAATAGGAAAAAATGAAAGGGAAAAGCTAGGATGTAACAATCGTCAGTCAATGCGCGTGGTTAAGTGGTTCATAGACCTACCTTCCTACTCACAATAAAGATAGTACGATGACAGGAGAAACATAAAGGCATCTTTAAATGAACCTCCATATCAACAGGTAACTTAAGCTGAGAGGTCATTAAACTTATGCAAATACAATGTTATGGAATAAAATTATCAATGAATGAATACCAATTTTTACTAAGCTTTGAGGTGAAATCTGTTTGATGTCACCACGTAGTTATTTACTCATCAAATCCTTCAGAAAAAGATTTAAATTTTCCTTGAATTGAAATTGAAGATCGATGCCGCAAGTGGTTTCAATAAAATTGAATATTTTGTGACGTCCTCTATTTAAATGTTTTCATTATGTTCGCCTTTTACTTTTTTGCATGGATTTTATATTGATTCATATATGTTGCTTTCCATAATTGATAATTATGTTGAGGTGAAAGACGAATTCTTCAAAATTTGTTATGAAATACTTATATGAATATCATAATAGCAACAACCTGCATCCTATCGCTTATTATTATTCTTTCTGTAAGTATCTCTGTAAGTTTCTTCACAGATAGTCAATAAAATAATATTTTCGCATATATATGGCTTTGCAAAGTGTTGGAATTTACAAGCGAAAATATAAACATGTTTATATATCATTTTCACGTGCCGGCGCGGGGCTTACAGCATCGGTGAAGTCTGTCAATCATCGAAGTGTAACCAAAATCGTCTATGGGTTTTATATGTGCCTATCTAAATCCTCGGTTATTCAAGCGTTTATATTACATCGCAAAGTCGTCTGTCGAAACGAATAAAATAATGTAAATATTCAGCAATGTCTGACTCGAATCAGAGGTTTTGGACGGAAGATCCGTCCCAATATAGGAAAGAAGACTAAAAGAAAAAAAGAGGAGTTATTGGCTCAGTTATGTGGCAGAATTCACCATGGAGCTATACAATACATGAATATAAATTATATACTAGAACATATAACACATTACAAAAATATTTGATTGTAGTGCAATTACGATACCGACTTAGGACGGTCATTTAATTTGACAAAAGCCAAACAAATGGTGTGGTTAACCGGTTTACCGGCCCACCTTCCCACTCACCGTAATAGCAGAACAATCAAAGACGTACATTTAAAAATTTATAAATAATCCTCCATTTAAAGAACAAGGGTCAACAGGTATCGCATATTGAGAGGTCATAAAAATATAAACACGTAAGGTATTGTAAAACACATAATGGTATAAAAATATATGCGACATCAACATGATAAACCGTGCTCTGCCAGTCTGAAAGCGAGCTAAGTCCCTAGATCTGTAGGAGTCCCGACTAACAGTCAGAGGGGACGAGGTCCAGGACCATGTCTCCTCTGAAAGAGGTTTGGACAAAGCCCGTCATATAGTGCCCACCGCCCTGTTAGTCAGCGTGCAACGTTCAAGTAAAAGTCTGCATAAGGCTGTAGAGGGGCCAAATACAAGACCTATAGTCTTTTTGATGATCTCAATATCATATTGTCTATTTAGAAGACGTTTGACTATTTTATTACATGATGAAATAACATTATCGGAGCCTTTTACTTTCCTTAGTTTATATACGAGATCACCGTAAAAATTAGGATGGGAAATTCCATTGGATATGATATCTGTAACCCTGAGTTAAAAGTTTAGTAGTAATTTGTAAATTTCGTTTATGAAAGTCCAAAACATCAGTGCAGCCTCTGACAAATCGAACTAATTGAGATATATAGATACCATATGATGGGAGTAGAGGGACATTGCCATCCAGGTAAGGGAAATTTACAATTGGAAATCCAAAACCCTTACGTTTATCATAAATATTAGTATATATTAGGTGGTTGATAATTTTGATGTTTAAATCTAAGAAAGGTGTAGATTTATCTCAAGTATTAGCTTTATTCAATGTGAGCTCTGGTGGATATATTTCTGATATAAATTGTTCGAATTCAGGGTTGTCGATAACCAAAATGTCATCTAGATATCTGCATGTATTATTAAATTTGTCAATGAGGTCAAAACGTTTCGATTTTTGAATAGAAAAGAAAAAAGAGGAGTTACCGGCTCAGTTATGTGGCAGAAGTCACCATGGAGCTATAGAAACCATAAAATCCCTCTCATAACAATAAAGAAATAAATCTGCTATCAGAGGAGCGCAGTTAGTACCCAGAGGAATCCCAATTATTTGCTGATATATCTTGCCATCAAATTGCACAAGAATATTATTCATGAGAAAATCTAGTGCTTTCCATAATTCCTTGCAAGTCCAGTATTTATATGAAGTATATTGTATATTTGGAAAAGAATCCGGAGTTATTGGAAGTACATATGTACGTTTTAGATTCTCTGTGAAAACACCATTGTATAAGAGACAGCAACTTGCTTTAATCAAATCATGAGGCAGAGATGTATAAAGTGTAGAAAAATCAAATGTAGAAATTTGAGTCGCTTTGAAATGTAGCGAAAGAAGTTTGTCTATAACTTCATTAGAATTTTTAATCGACCAAAAGTAATTGATGTTACTATTATGAAATGCGACATCACAATATTTGATAATATGATCTTTTATAGCAGTTAGAGCAGACGTAATATGCTTCGATAGTACCGTAGTAGAGCAGTGGCTAGAATTAGATATGAAAGGTGATTTATATGGACTTTTATGTAGTTTTGGGAGCCAATATATGGTTGGTAGATCAGATTTATCAGTTTTAATTTTGAAGTCGGACATGGTCATGAGGGGATCGTGCAAGGTGCTGTCTTTTGAGGTAGGGATTTCCACATATGTATGAGTGGAATTTAATTCGTTTTTAAGTACTTCAATATAATATAGTTTTCAAACAACTATTATGTTATTACCTGCTTTATCAGTAGGAACAAAGACATATTTAGCATGTAAGTCAGCTATTTTCTTTTTAATAGAATTTGCCGTCTGTGAATTAGGCTGTTGAAATAAATGCGGATGTTCCGTAAAGTTTTTAATACGGATATCGACAATTCTTAAAATCTCGTATTTCCAATCATTAAGAGCATAAACCTTTACCTGTTCTTTTTTACACCAACGTTTACAATGTGTAGTTAAAGCATCTTCTATAACGTCACGGCATTTATTGAAATCTATCCTGGACCTGGTAACCTATATTTAGGTCCTTTTCCAAAAAGGGTGCGCAATTTCTTGTCCGAAATACAGTTTAGGTCACCAGTAATAACATGACCTGCCGGTTTATAAACATATTTAGAATTTTCACAAGAACACGACGAAGGAATAGAGTCTGAAACATCAGGGTTAGATGTAACTTTATTATAATTTGAAATAAGATTTCTTATAGGCTTTTTGTACTGGTAACAAATAAGTGGAGGTTCTAAATTCTCAAAATATTGGGGGATTTTAGATGTGACTCTATGATCACGGAAAATATTAGAAATGTTTAGTAGATCGAAGCCTTTATTAATAAATTTAATTTTGAGAAATTGCTGCTTGGGTGGAAGAGACGGAATATGAGGGAAGAGTTTATTATATGAAAATAAAATAATCAAATATTGAGTTTATATCAATCAGAATTGCGTAAACTTCGAAGATCAGCTTCGTCCAGGATAGGTTTCAATTTATTTACCGGAATAGAGGATAGTGCATGCAAAAGTTCATGACGGCCATTATTTTTTGCGATAAATAGAAGATCGATTAATGACCTATTTAAACAATTACGTTTTCTGATGTTACGATTACGGCGACGACCATGTGATCTACGTTTTCTAATAGTTTTATGTCTTAATGTAAAAATATTGATCTTATTCTGACGAGAAGAAATATTACCTTGTCGATATATCTGGTCGTTGAGACTGAGAGGGTATGGGGTTTGTAGTTGTTTAATCCAGTAGAACTCAGTTTCCAAAAGTCGTTTTTTAACATCTGATTTCGTATCACCTGGTAATTTAGAGATATTTTCTACTGGAGTTATTTTCACATTGTTAATATTATGTTGGTATTTATTAAAGTGGTTATAAAGAAAATTCTGGTATTTACGTCGTGAATTATTACGAATTTTATAGGAATGATTCCGAAAACGTTGTTTCAAAGTTTGAGAAGTTTCCCCGACATATTGAGCCCCACATCCTCTAACTTCTCAAGTGATGACATATATAACATTTGCAGTATTTCAATCTATGTCTTTGTCTAATTTGGTGTTAAATATATTTCCATTAACCGAAGATTTAATATTGGACTTGCAGCTTAAATGATGGCAAGTAAGACATTTCTTGGCGTTGCACTTATTAATCTTAGAATACCCTCTGTGTATAGAATTGACAGCTCTGTAAGAATTTATAGGTGTGAATGTTTTTGAAAATGAGAACGTTTAATAGGGAAACTACTTTTAAGTGGAGAAATATAAACTTTAGTGGTGCCGAATAATTTTCTACAAGAAATACTACGTATATGAAGAGTGGACACAGAGGGCAATCTGAGTGGTGTGATTATAACTTTAGGAGATTTGTATTTTAATTTTATTATATTTGAAGCCATTTTAATGAAAAGGGGGGATAAGGATGTACAAACCCAGGGGAAAGCTCCCACACAACCAAGTCAGTAACTATTGGGTGAATAATAACACTTGAAACACCCAGACTTAAAACTTAAATTCAAAAATGACGAAATATGCTACATTGTTTGCCATACAAATTATTGAGGAGTTCATGATAGAACTAGAAAGTATCAATCTAATTTTGATTTGTCTTTTTTCGCCATGAAGTAACAGACAGAATAATAATAACAATATTATATAAATAGGATAGAACGTATAGCAATAATTAATTAAAATATTTATTGAAGGTGGGTGCCCGTAAACCGGTTAACCACACCAACTGAATTACGTTTGTTACTTCAATTGACCGTCTTAAGTCGGTATCGTAACCGTAGCACAATCGAATATTTTTGTAATGTCTTTTTTCTGTGTATATTCTACTATTATTATGTTTTGTGTGCAGGTCCTTGGTGATTTGTTTTGTCGGATGTCTTCTGTTTTCACTTTTACATTGCAGATATTCAAGAGGTAGTGACATCAGTACAATGAGTTCCATTTTTATATTTGTTTCTCAACATGAGATCACAAACATACCAAAACAATATCGAAGAAGTACCAAACCGTTAATCATTCTCAAAGTCCAAGGACAGATACAAAATCGTGTAAGTTTCAAAAAGGAACTGTCATCAAAGTAACAATTATCTGTGTAACTTTCGAAAAGAAAAGGGAAAACCAACCAATGAAATGCAATGAAGCTGTTTTGCTTTTGTGACTTACAGTGCCTTCTGCAGTTGTTTCTTCCTGCGTCAGAGTACCAGATGTAGCTTCCTCGCAAGCAGCGTCTTCATCAAATGGCAAGACGCGTCCATGAGACAAAGACCGATGCAGTTTGGGAATGCTGCCATTCGACCTCGGAATGGATTGCATGTTATTCGTCTGTAAACTTATCCCTCTGGATCTACGCCTGGTCATAGGCTCAATCTCTATCCGGGACGATTTCCTTCCCTCTGATGGTTTATTCGAGAAGGAAAAAACCTGCGATGCTCGCCTTGAATAAAAACATTTTTATAGAAAGATAAATATTAAAACTGTCTACAAATACTAAGAACATTTTCCTTGAGAGAAATTATCATTTTAGTTTATAATTGACGTTGTAAGATATGAAATATAAAGTCAAAAGAATACCTCTGCATGTCCGATATTTAAAGTCCGGTTAAATCACTACAAATTCGGTGATGGCAGTTTCAGCAAGAGCGATAACGAATTGCAAACGGGATGAGACTAAAATTTCGGAAAAAGTGAGTTTCTCCCGCAAGCATACTACACCCATGGTAATCATATAGGTAAAAGAGAAAACAGAAGACATCTGACAAAACTGTATGACACAAATCACCAAGGATATGCACACACAAGGAACCTCACTGACCTGGTATATCACATAACATACTGGAAAGGAAGACTTCATATTGACCATCAGAACAAAACACTAATAAGAGGAGTATGCTCTGACATACCGCATAGGTTATGAAATCAATATGTCATAGGCAGGCGATAACGGGATGTTACTACTCGGGGAGTAAAATTATTTATTAGTGATATGGAAGTTGAAATCGTGTAGATAGGAAGCAGATGTGTTGCACTCTTTCGTGTATTTTGTCGTAAGTTCAGCGGGGTACATATGGCTGAGGTAATTCTGAAAGTTTGGATTATTTATTGGCATTAATTCATCAATGGATCTGTATGTGAAGTTGAACGAATGTGCTACCAGTGTCTTAATTGTAGAGAGTAACTATTGAAATAATTTTGCCCCGCATGTACAAAAATATGTTAACATGGAAAAGCGCACAATTGGTACCAACTGGAATGCCATATAATTAAATATAATCATACAAATACTACTAATAAACACATCTGCTACTTGTGTTTCAACTGACAGTTGATTTAAAATATTTGTTATAATTCCTAGTAATTCTTATAATTCCTTGAAATATAGACATTGCTGCAGGTGTATTAAACGAAATATATATAAAATAAATAAAAAGAGATCAGTTGATTGATTGAGTGAATATTGTTTACGTCACTCCACGTTTATTTCACGTATATGGTGACGGCATCTGCCTGATGCATTGTATAGAAATGTAGACCTTTGTAACGGACCCACTCGAAGCAGTGAGGGATCTTTTACGTGCCACTCCGACCATGACACTCTCGGTCATGAGCCGATCACCATATCCAATTAACCACGCCGGCTTATAACAGGAGATACATTTGTGTACACATATAGTGATTTGGTACACCATATGTACATTTCGATAACTAATATTTCCTCAGTGATGTAGAAGTCCAAACTGAACATAACCAGAACTCATACTCATACACATACCATCATAAAATCAACTTTATCTATGTTTACTTGAAAGTGGCATACCCTCTGTTTCAAATACTGGAACATAAATACAAATGATACCCATTATATGATACTTTGTATATATAATGATTTAGAAGAAGCAGTGTGGAAATAATTGTGTACCCGGTCCAGATTTTCTTACTCAACTTTGCCTTCTTCCAGGGATAAGACCCCGATTTAAAACCAGGGTCCGAAAATTACAAGTGATAACCTATCATGTACAACAATCAGATCATTTACATATTATGTTATATACAGGCGAGTAAAAAGTACATGACACAAAACTAAGGATGTCGATTAACATACCGTATACTCCTCCGTCTGGATAAACCTTCCTCAGCAGAAATTCCCTCATAATCTGAAATTACGTTTTCCACGCGGTCCCACATCTGATCTTTTATTTCAGTGACTGGAAACAATTTATATATTATACATAACATATCTTTACAAAAAAAAAATAAGCATCAAACGAAAAGAAATTCAGTATTGAAAAAGTAAAACCATCATCTTCAAAGCTTTATGTATTTTACTTCTTTCTACTACACCTGTTTCTATCAAATTTTTGTTAAAGTACTCACTATATACTTTAACTGGTACTCTACTGTTATAAGTGTTCATCTAAGAGGATGTGGATATATATCTGCTTGCTTTTTGATACTCGAATCATAACAGTACTCAAACCGTAGAGGTATTTCAGAAAGTAATAATCTAATCATTGTTCCTGTTTTGGTATAACCGCACCATACAGTGTAATATGAAGACAGCCTTCGAGAAGCAATGAAATTGTTTACGTTTATATTACGGTGATCAGGGTTCGATTTCCAGATTGCACAATAATGTTCAAGAGGCTGGTCACCTCTTGTCTCCATATGCAACGACGCAGACTCTTACTTACCAGATAACTAACAGTTGATTATCTTTGTACGATGCATAAAACAAACAGTCTAAATATAAGTATAAAAGATAACAAGCAGAGGTCACAATACATCAACCATTACATAGCTATATCATACTTTCAGGATCTTCTTCGTCAGAATCATCATTTGATACATGAATTAAGTATGTTTGAAGGAACTCGGCGAACACTCCTTTATACTGCAATAACTCTTCATACGACCCCATTTCACGTATTCTCCCGTCATCCATCACTACTATGGTGTCCACCATCGGAAGCCAATGTACGCCATGAGTAACTAAAATCCTTGTCTGAAACAGACATGTAATTTTGAGCGTTCTTATTGCGGTAATTATTTTCGATGCTATGCTATTATGATAATGGTCTTGCCTACATTACTGTCGTATCATCAGTGAATCATTGTGTTTTAATGGGATTTTCGGTCACAAGTACTCGTATTTTATTTACATAAGAATTGAGTCGCTATGAACATGGACCTATATTTCAAACTTCGATATTGTATGTTTAGCATAATAGAAAGAAAAACATGAGGTACCGAACTTTGAACAGAATCGCAATGTGTATAATTGTAACTCAAGAATAATGGACAAACAAAAAGCACTGATGAAAAAGCGACAGTATCAGGTGCAAATAAAGTAAAAAAAAAAGAGAAAAAAAAAAAAAGAAAAAAAAGAAAAAGAAAAAAGAAAGAAAAGAAAAGAGGAAGTGAAAAATCAGGTGTCATAGACGAAAAGCTACGGGGTATCAGGTGGCATAAAATAAATAGGCAATATCTGGTGATATGAAATAAAAGCGGCAGTGTATATCAGGTGCCACAGAAGAAAAGGTCACAGTATCAGTACGATGAAGAGAAACGGGTATCAGGTGACTTAAAATAAAAGCTGTGGTATCGGGGGCCATAGAGTAAACGCGGCAGTATCAGGTGCTATAGAGGACAAGCGGCCGTATCAAGTGCTATGGAAGAAAACCTGCAGTATCAGGTGACACAGAAGATAAGCGGTCGTATAAGGTATACGAAGACATTTGACAACGCTGTATGACACAAATCACCAAGGACATGGACACAGAAAAATAAGTTGACACAATGCGTGATTGTTCATATTTTTATGATCATTACTACTCGGTAGAGGTTTCATCTAATGCGCGTGGCGCTGCGATATCAGTGAAATGTTAATGGCATGGTGAAGATCGACAACAAAATTAATGAAGAAACAAAGAACCATCCATGTATGTATGGATGGATGGATGGATGGAGGTAGATAGATAGATAGATAGATAGATAGATAGATAGATAGATAGATAGATAGATAGATAGATAGATAGATAGATAGATAGATAGATAGATACCGACATATCTCTATTACTAGCCTTGTTTTTAAGAAGACCATGCTGTCCTATGACTTGGTTGAACAGTTCTTTACCCACATGGCTATCTACAGCAGACAGAGGATCGTCCAAAATATAGATATCCGCATTCTTATAGACGGCACGTGCTAGACTTATACGCTGTTTCTGGCCTCCACTTACATTGATTCCCTGTAAGAAAAATGATGACAGTATGCTACTCGCATTGCATAGTTAGGTTTATATTAATACATTATACAAGGCGAAAAGGCTAAAATTTTATCTTGTAGATTGTTCCAAGGTGTATTATTGGCTTAAACAGAATTGAATTGTTTGTCTATGACCAGATTTTCATTCTTTGTCACTCTTTTTTTTTAATATTTTGGAAAACATATATTGTGTAGTTTTGTACATATTAGAACACGAAAGTTTGATTAAACACTAAGCATGTAATTTAAAACACGTCATGTATTTTACTATGTAAGTTACACTCGTTGCCTTTAAAGCATTTACCTTCTCTCCAATCTCAGTTTGGTCACCTGCTGATAAAATGCTTAGATCTGGTAGCAGTGCGCATGCTTTCATTACCCTATGGTATTTCTTTTCGTTGTATGTCTCTCCAAACAGTATGTTATCTCTAACAGTCAAATTCTGTATCCACGCCTCTTGCGGAACGTATGCAATAGATCCCTTGTGTCAGAAAACGTTTTGTTAAATCGTCATCAGAGGATGAAGTACAGAATACATTGGGGTTCACATTGTAATGAAAATCGGCCGAGATGAATCCATGCTAGTGAATTGTTCTTACCAAATTAACATTCAAAACTTCGACATGCCAACAAATATACATTTAATCTTACAACACTCTTCAGTGTCTATCCGCCATTGGACATATCTATGCGCAATTGGACAACTCATAATAAATACATGTAAATATGTTCGCAAGGTTAAAGCAGGCTTTTTACCTTAACGTTCACTTTGCCTTTGATTTTCTCCAATTCTCCGAGAAGTGCAGCGACTAGGGAAGATTTCCCGGACCCCACTTGTCCGACTATAGCTACTAATTTACCTTCCGGAATCTTGATCTCAATACTGATGGGAAGTGAATTGATAGTAAAATGTTAAAATGTTAAATATGTCATCATTAAAAATCTACAATTTGTATATCCGTTTTTAAATCGAAGTATTGTTGATCAGCTTATAGTTTTAGAGTTTAAGTATAGTAAAGAGTTTAAGTTCCATAGTCTAATCCCATATCATACATACGTGATTTACAAGCAATATCAAGTCATAACACGCCATTAATTTTCAAAATATAAGAATATAAGTGACCATAAACAATAATTTCCCACTATAATTTAAAAACCATGAATGAGAGTCTTTAAATAACTGACACTCGCATTAAAAGCTTTTCCCCTAATTCATATTCTTACAAACAGTCATCAACACTGTCAGTCCAGTCTATAAAAAACGAGTACATTACATAATGCTGCCTTTCCTTCTGTTGACGTGTTTTTATTATTCTTAAAATTCTTTCCATAATAATTCCGGATTGTGCCACTATATTAAGAGATTAGTTACCTCTTCCTTCCATGTCGTGATATAACTGAAAAATTGTTTACTTCGACCTAAAACGCCAACAAAACAACAATTGTTCTACAATAAATTTCTTGTTCATCTTGTAAGGAAGATGACTCATAAATTTTTAAATGTACGTCCTTTGATTGTTCTGCTGTTACGGTGAGTGGGAAGGTGGGCCCGTAAACCGGTTAACCACACCATTTGTTTGGCTTTTGTCAAATTAAATGACCGTCCTAAGTCGGTATCGTAATTGCACTACAATCAAATATTATTGTAATGTGTTATATGTTCTAGTATATTATTTATATTCATGTATTGTATAGCTCCATGGTGACTTCTGCCACATAACTGAGCCAGTAACTCCTCTTTTTTCTTGTAATGAACTGTTAACTTGAACAATCTGTTATATATATATATATATATATATATATATATATATATATATATATATATATATATAATATATATATATATACATATATATATATATTTAGGATAACTTATAGATATTTAAATGTATGGTATCTGATTTTGTGCTGAATGGGAAGGTATGTATCTGTTATAGTGCTGATTTTATGCTGAGTAGGAAGGATTGGTATCATTACACCAGCAGATAAAGCATCTAATAATTATACATTTACTTGTAAGAAATATTACTTTGACAGCCTAGTGAAAGAATTAGGATTAAATTCAGCTCCAGGAAATCCTACTTATACTCTCACGAACTTTTCTTGAAGTGGAATTAATCAAATGTGGATCCTTAAAAATTCAAAAGAGTTGTTAGAACATCTAAAATCAAAAAAGTTTTACTAAAATTCACTCCATCAAGTCTTTTGACTTTTCGACTCTGTACACAACGATCCCTCATCAGAAATTAAAAGACAGATTAGCGGAAATTATTCAAAATGCATTTACTAGTAAAAACGGAAGCCGCAAATTCAAATATATAGTAATAGGCCACGATAAAACTTACTTTGTTAGGGAAAATTCTGATTCCAAAAATAAATACACTGAAACAGCTGTCATTCAGATGTTGAACTTTCTTATCGATAACATTTTTGTGGTGTTTGGAGGTAAGGTTTTTCAACAAATTGTCGGCATTCCAATGGGCACTAACTGTGCTCCGCTTCTGGCTGACATATTCCTTTATTCATACGAAGCTGAGTTCATTCAGTCTTTGCTTTCGCAAGGAAAAAAACAATTGGCTCTTGGCTTCAATTTTACTTACAGATATATAGATGACTTGCTTTCAATTAATAATCCTTCATTCGCGGATTACCTTAGCATCATCTATCCAAGTGAACTGGAGGTCAAAGAAACCACAGAAACTAATAATTCTACTTCGTATTTAGATATTATGTTGTCTTTCGACATTAATGGTCAATTGAACACCTCACTCTATGACAAACGTGACGATTTCAATTTCGCTATCACAAACTTTCCTTTCATAAGTAGCAACATTCCATCATCGCCCGCATACGGCGTATTCATATCTCAGTTAATACGTTATTCCAGAGCATGTTCAAATTACAATGACTTTTTTCTAAGGGCTAGGCGACTTTCAGTTAAGCTGCTCAACCAGGTTTATATATGTGCTAGACTAGCATCGTCACTGAGGAAGTTCTACGGTCGTTACGAGACTCTTATTACTCCATATGATATCTCGTTATCCAGACTTTTAAATGATATTCTGGACTGAGACCGATTCCGATCACTTTACACAGATTTGACACCTTCTATACTAGAAGGTTACCTACTTCGACTTCTCCATATATAGATACATATGGAATTCACACAATTTGACTCTTTCTACGGGGTATATGTGACGGGTGTTGCTAGCAAGCAGGAGATGCTCACCCTCCCCGGGCACCTGATCTCACTCCATCACAGGGGTTCACATATGCTCTTCAAGTAGACATATTTTGTTATTTTCCATTTGTTTTTCATTTTCACTGATTTTGTATGTCCTATGGTTTCATGATTTTTGGATTTGTGGTTTAGATTTATCCATCATCTTTACATTAGTACTGATTTTATGCTGAATGGGAAGGTTTGGTATCTGTTTTAGTACTGATTTTGTGCTGAATGGGAAGGTATGGTATCTGTTATAGTACTGATTTTATGCTGAGTGGGAAGGTATGGTATCTGTTATAGTACTGATTTTATGCTGAATGGGAAGGTATGGTATCTGTTATAGTACTGTTTTGTGCTGAATGGGAAGGTATGGTATCTGTTATAGTACTGATTTTGTGCTGAATGGGAAGGTATGGTATCTGTTATAGTACTGATTTAATGCTGAGTGGGAAGGTATGGTATCTGTTATAGTACTGTTTTGTGCTGAATGGGAAGGTATGGTATCTGTTACAGTACTGATTTTGTGCTGAATGGGAAGGTTGTCCCGTAATCATAAAAATTAAGTGAGGATTGTCATTGTAGTTGACAGTTGGTACAACAACTTTGAATATTTGTGATATCTTATTATGTGCTTACTTTTTCAATGTAATATTGACGTCTTCTCTATCCCATGTGAACGTTCCATCCTCTATTGAGACGGCATAGGCTGGATTAGAAAACGTAGAGTTTGCGAAGTGTCAAGTAGAATACAGTATCGATAACATTTAGTTTATGCACATTACATATTTCATATAAATACAGAGTATAAATAGTACGCTTTTTCTATTATCTCAACATCTAAAAATAATCAGCAAGAAACCCATCGCTCAGCTTAAAATGATGCCACAAAAGAAAGGAAAAACATTTCTAAAAATCCTGATACTGACTTAAATATGTAAGAAGCAATATTTCTGAAAAAAAATCTTAGTTCAAAATTCCTTGTACATAAGGTCTCTGGCCTTTAATTACCACTTTAGTAAGTCTATACTTCCTATTTGCAATTCCTGGGGCACAATACCAACACAATAAAACAAGTTTTCAAATAATAATAGAACGAAACATTTACATTATAAATTTCATGGGCCATTACTCTTTTATATATTACCATTAGTGAGCTTGTTTTTTGAAATATGGACACTCAGATCTATATGAATCCTTTCATTTTGATAAGATTTTAAATAACCACTGTCTTAAAGAACCTGACTTTTGTAATTTGTGAAATATGATCAAATTCTGATGAGTAGTTATTGATATATGATAATATATGAAAATCACCTGGAAATCAGTAATTTAAGGCTTTTCTATCAGTTGTGACCTCGACATTGGACCTTTTGACCATTACAAATCAATAGGGTTTTTTTTTTTTTTTTTGGTAAGTAAGCATATTTGGTTTGAAAATGATGAAAGGTACTTGAGTTATCATCTGGACACAAATAATTACTGTCTATTTTCATTAGCTGTGACCTTGATTTTTAACCTTTTGACCCCTAAATAAATAGGATATTTTCTCTCTTGAGAAGTAAGCATATAGCCAGATTTGGTTTGAATATGATAAAAGGTATCATCCGGAAACCAAATAGCGGAAAAAAGCAAACACTTAATGCCCCCTGTCATACCTTGTAGGGGAACAAAATCATGGATATTCACTACTAGTTGTGTTATATTTACTATAGAAAATTGATACAAACGTATTTCACAAAACAAAAAAAAAATATGTTGCATTAGTCCTTTCATATACAAAAATAAATGAATAACTTAACCCTAACCCTCAGTAAAAACATCTTAAGTTTACAAGTTTCGATAGTATTCAATCTAACATGTTTATGTATTAAGACACTAAATGGACTTTAGTTAACGATGACGATCACATACTGTACACTGCCAAACGCTATACAAGCATTACCGAGAAAACTGCTAAAACTTGTAGGAGTCTCTACTAAGATACAATAAGTGATGACATTTTACTTCGCCAAAATGCAGTCCATCTATGTAAAATACAGGACTGTAATAAATAACATGTTAGTAAAAGGTTCATAATGCGAATGAAATTAAACATTTAAAAGAATATATAATACAAACCAGAATTCAATGCATTTGACACATTGTTCGAATCTAAATCCTCTTTCCATAGAAAAGTTTGAATCCTTCCTACAGAAACGTAAAGCTGCAATGAATCAGAAATAATTAACATATTAACAAAAATTCAAAACGTTTAACATGCAGTACTGAACTGAAGAAAGAAAATATGAGACCATGCTGTATGACACAAATCATAAGGTCATGCAAATGATAATAGTCAAATAAACACAGAAAAAGACATTACAAAAATATTCCATTGTATTACAGTTATGATACCGAATTACGACGGTCAATTTAAGTAACAAGCGTCACTCATTTTGTGTGGTATGAAATACAAAATACAATTCTATTACTGCAAACTTTTTTTTACATAAATCCCGAAACCAAGTACATCTGAAACCAACTATCATGGTCACCGTGGATTGGAATAGTAGTTTCAGAGTCACATGTCTTTACACTGCAAGCATTGTGAGTCTTTATGTATCATCCGCATTTTCCATACAATCGATCAATTAGTCACTGGTTTAAGAATTTGGTTTTCACTGAGCGTTTGTTAACCAAAAGTTATTATAATTTATATTGTAATGCAAGGAGTTCATATTTTCCCACAATACCCGACCTCAGATCTTCTTACAAATGCCTGTGAATGCTTCTATTCTAATGTTGTCGGTACTTCTAGACCGTTCTACCTATTATCTTAGAGATAACTCAGGGTTTTTTCTATCAGCCAAAGTTTACAACAACACATCGGCCATCTTCTCAGGGTATAAGCTTACACTACGTTATACTACAACCTTTGACCGATATTGCTATTCAAAACTCGGACTGGCGCTGTGTTACTTAATATATATATTTATAACGACGGAGCAATGAGAGGCCTCCTTTGAAATCACAGTTTGGTTAGATGCAAAACAAAGACCTGTATATTTACATAATTTAAACTTCTAAAAAATATCAAAACTGTTTATTTTATTTGCAAGTCAAAATTCATTTTCGCTAATGTGTTAAACTTGTTATAGCATTGCATACATACAAATTGAGAAAATCACGTAATACATCACTTACTCGATTTCACATAATATATATATATATATATATATATATATATATATATATATATATATAAAGACATTTGTTCATGTGCGCTTCCGACAACGGAATATCAGTTCTGCAGCTTTCCTTGCCTTGAATGGACTTCGTGTTCTTGACTCCTTCGTGTGTTCGTGCGTGTATATTTATTTATTTACCTCCGCGACTTGAAAGGTTGTTGCAGGACTTTTGCGACGGGTGTTGCATGCAACCAGGGGACGCTTACTCTTCCCAAGCACCTGGCCTCACCTCGATTTTATTGGGGTTTGCATTTGTCTGAATATGACACTATTCACGATATTGTCCTTTTATTCCATGGACTATGAGATATGGTTTACCCTTCGGTACTTCTTCGTTTTTTACTTACTGTATTAAATACGTGAAATGTTTTCCCAAAAAATAAACGACGTTGTTTAAACCCGTAAGTTCGTCATATACATTACAAACACAGAACGCATCAATGTTTCCTTGCATATTTTCGACTTATCACATATGTATCACGACTTGCTTATCACGTTTCTAAATGGACCGCCTATGCCGTCGACGGCCCAATAAAATCTCACAATGTCAGTTCGAATTTTGAATAGCGATATTTGTCAATGGCTGTACTGTAGTACAGTACGAATCAAAGGTATTGATCCGATATCCAAATCTAAAACCATACTCTCAAACCTTGGCGTTGTGAAGATGCACAGTGGTGTACTACCTCACAACATAAAGTACTCCTAATCTCACTTCTGGTTTGCAGAAGCCGGTGTAGCCTGGTGGATAAAGTGCTCGGCTCCTGATTGAGAGGTCCTGGGTTGGACTCCCGCCCTGGGTACACCGGCGTTTTCTCTTTCGGATGAGACAGTAAAAACCGAGATCCCGTGTCACGGTAGGCGCGGCGAGTAAAAGATCCCTCACTGTTTCGAGTGGTCCGTTGTAAAGGTCTAAATTGTATGCAATGCATCAGGCAAATGCCGTCACCATATACATGGAAAAGAAAATCGTGGAGTGACGTAAAATAACAATAACAAATCAATCCAATTTGCAGTGATCTATTAATAACAACATTTGTGGTGTAATGGTGTAAGTCATACAGTGACATGAAGTCAGTAATTACTCCACATTACAGTTGTAAATAAAAAAGAGTACCACTAGATGAGTGATATTCAAAGTCCAGATAAAATACTGCAAATTTGGTGGTGATGGTGGAGGTGGCGGTGCTGATAGTGGTTCCAGAAATATCATTTGCGAATCCCAAATGGGATAAGACAAGGTGTTCGCAAAGTACATTGTATCCTCCTGGCCAGTTACAAAGCAAAAGCTCAATAGAAACCCATCGTGTTCGGGGGCAAAGACATGTAAGGAAATTTCAGTCCGGTAAAAAGACGTTATATCCTACGTGACAGAATAATGTTGCTAGGAAGAGGAAAATAATGATATTGAAACTAAGATCGTGTGTTAAAATACAGTGGCATCGCCATCAGCTTAGAATATAACAAACTTACCTGTGTAACTCCAGTTATTACAAATGGTGTTATTGTAAGCGGAAACCGTAAAACATTGAGAGTGGATAAGGCAACAAAAACCTTCTGAGCGCTTAGAAAAGCACTTGAAGAGGCCAATACATACAACAACAGAATAGAAAGGTTCATCTGAAATGAAGAACACGTATAATTTTTTACACATTGTCGTAAACTTATAATTTTAGTTTACATATTTCTTTTGACTTTTGAATCATTGTTTGATACATATATGTAGTGATGGTTTTCTGATTTTCTTTATACTAATTTTGACAATGATATTGAATGCTTTAATATAAGTCATGGGATGCATGGTACATTAGCAGGGAATGGTACTTCCCATTTGACACATATTTATATAAATATAGATACATAAATATTTAAAATGGTCGTGTACATATCGCACGAACTAGATGGACTTGTTAACTTCCTAATTTGACTGTACTTTTGTTAGCCCGTTTGTATTATTGTGGTACATGTATATTATCCCACCATTTATACAAATGATGACTTTTGTTGTTATTGACAACGGTGGTATCATTGCCACTTAACGTAGTGCGAGTTATACTAGATGGACTAGTGTGAGCGGAGATATCACGTGATATGTACTCCTAAATGAAATTTGCTCCCACCACTGGTTCTTCCACGGACCTTTAATGGCATATAATTCATATTTTGTCTTATACGATGGAAATTCTTGTTTGACGACTGTTCGGTATCTTAAAACTTGGTATGAATTATACAGACGTGCACATTATTCAGGTGAAAAGCACATGCATACATCATACAAACATGCGCATAGCGTACGAAATATGCTCACATCTTTACATTTTAGGGATTATACAGACATGTACATGTACAGTATCACATACATATCAATGAGCAATTCATTTTGTATTCGAAACATATGTATAGACAGAAAATCTAAAATAAGAAGTGGTGGAAATCATGAAAACATGAAACCAATCAAAAGTGTTATAGATAAAATACATGTTTGTGTATATATACTAATCTGAAACAGAAAATGGACATAAGCATATTACTGTTGGCTTGTTTTTGTCAAGTCAACTGGGTAGATAGATGGATGATCTGTGTTACATTTAAGAAAGAAACACACCGTTTGATTCAGCAGCTCGCGCGTATGAATTAAATCGCCATGGACATGCAGATATAAAAGAATAGACACACAAAAACTACCACAAAAATATTCGATTGTGATGCCATTGTGGTACTTAATTCCAATAGTCAAATGAAATGATAATAATTTGTCATTCTGTATGATTAGTCGGTTTTTGACCCACCTTCCCACTAATCACAGTACAATTAAAGTAATTATGATATAAAGTATTACTTACAAAGAATGGACTGTGTATAGAACATAAAACAGAAAAGGCTGTGACAGAAGCAATTTTTTTCAAATATTTCATCTCTTCTTCACGGATACTTAGAATCTTACTCGTAAACGTCGGTTCCCATGTGTACATCTTCAATACCTAGAATATATAGTAAATAAAAGGTATAAATTATAATTATCTTCATGGTATATAAATAGATAACAATATGCCTGTGTCAAATTTACCGATTTGTTTATGCGTAGTTTGAATCATCCACATGTGTGATCCTGCTACCGAGATGCAAGTACGCAAACGTCTGGATGATTCAGACTACCTATAAACAAACCGGCAAATTTGACATAAGTTGGGAAACAAGGTGTGTACAGCCTTCAGACGACAGATCGGGGGTAAGTTATTATTGCCGATTGTTTTCTTAATGTTTATATATGTCGAAATGCGTAGACTTGTGCCGGCCATTCCGTTAATCAAAACTGCAAGTTTGCGCAACGTAACGAATTGTGGCCCTATCATTCATATAGGGCCACTATTTGCGGCTAAGAGGACAGCTTCCTAACATCGCAGAAGTGTAATATAGATAGAGGACAGGGACATACTATGCCAGTGCTATACACACAGAGGGTAGAATCCTGTTATTACGTCAATGATATATTCACAGAGGACAATATTCAAATATCTGCTCGTATTACATACATAGAGGATGGCATCCTAATGCCACGTAAGTGTGATAAACAGAGGCCGGATTCAAATGCTGTTCTGATGCTATATAAAAGAGTGTGGTGTCCAAATACCATGCCAATGGTGTATACACAGAGAAAGACAACGATATCCGTCTACCGAGTCATACATATATATAGAATATTACCTTAATATGTTATGTATAAATAATGAACAGATTTTCATACTGAGCAATAAAATAAGCACAGAAAAACGTACCTTTATCCCACTCAGCACTTCCTTCAACAGTCTTATTCTAGAGCTTTTGAAAGCCAAAATCGTTTTTTGATACATCTGCTGTAGTTTGCCAAACCATATATTCAAAGCTGCAGTGATTATAATAACAACAATACTCCCTACAGTTGCCACTCCCATTTCCTGCCAAACCAGAACCAAACCCATTGCCATCATTGTGAAGAAGGACACAATGTTATACTGAAACTGAAAGGCATCCTGGATGCGCTGGCAATCTACCGACATTAGGTTAACAATGTCACCTACGGAGTAATCCTTCTTTGAAGCGTTACTCATTGTCAAAGCCTGCAGAAATAATGATATAGTTATACATATACATTAAGTCTAACAAGTCGAAATAAATATTTCTAATATGTGTTCATATCGTAACCGCAGCACAATATTTTTGTAATGTCGTTCCGTGTATATTATGCTGTTGTCATTTTTTGTATGCAGGTCCTTGGTGATTTATGTCATACAGCTTTGTCAGATGTCTTCTGTTTTCTATTTCATGTGTCATACAAGATATTGAATGGAGTTTATTCAAGTTCTCCGTGGCACACTGTAAATGTTGCAGTGTTTCGTAGTGTACACAACAATGAGTAAATACCCAGACTTGCAAATTTATTGCATAATGCATCATCAACATGCCTTTTAAGCTCTCGTTACTGATCAGTAATGATAAGTATAAATTGAATAATGAAATATAAATGTATTGGAAAACACAGAATGTCTCCACTGTAACATTTCGATGAGATAAAATCAAGTAAATTTCAATATTAAGATAAGCATGTTTCGGTTGTAACATTACCTAACATCAAGCCATACCTTTTGGTATATGAGACCAATAAAACACCTAACATCAAGCCATACCGTTTGGTTTATGAGACCTATAACATCACCTAACATGAAGCCATACCTTTTGATTTATGAGACCTATAGCATTACCTAATGCCAATCCATACCGTTTGGTATATGAGACCTATAGCATCACTTAACTTCAAGCCATACGTTTTGGTTTATAAGACCTATAACATCACCTAACGCCAATCCATACCTTATGGTATATGAGACCTATTATATCACCTAACACCAATCAATATCGAAGAAGTACCAAACCGTTAATCATTCTCAAAGTCCAAGGACAGATACAAAATCGTGTAAGTTTCAAAAAGGAACTGTTGTGAACCCAGAAATACTGAAAAATTCCGAGGTGAGACCAAGTGCCCGGGGAGAGTAAGCGTCTCCTGTTTGCATGCATCACCCGTCACAGCAGTTCTTAAGAAACATGTCAAAATCTAGAGTTTTGGTTTCCTAATTGTACATACGAAAGTACAAAACTGGTATACAAAGTCATATTTGGTGTTAATTGAACAGGTCATTTAGTCGCATTCCAGAATATTATCAATCACAAGTCATACCTTTTGGTATATGAGACCTATATATCACCTAACACCAAGTCATACCTTTTGGTATATGAGACCTATAACATCATCTAACACCAAGTCATGCATTTCGGTATATGAGACTTATAGCATCACCTAACACCAAGCCATACATTTCGGTATATGAGACCTATAACATCACCTAACACCAAGCCATACATTTCGGTATATGAGACCTATAACATCACCTGACATTAAGCCATACCTTTTGATATATGAGACCTATAACATCACCTGACATTAAGCCATACATTTCGGTATATGAGACCTATAACATCACCTGACATTAAGCCATACATTTCGGTATATGAGACCTATAACATCACCTGACATTAAGCCATACCTTTTGATATATGAGACCTATAACATCACCTGACATTAAGCCATACATTTCGGTATATGAGACCTATAACATCACCTGACATTAAGCCATACATTTCGGTATATGAGACCTATAACATCACCTGACATTAAGCCATACCTTTTGATATATGAGACCTATAACTGCGATTTTCATCTGTAATCCGAGTTTCATCATTTGAAATGCCGACTGACTGTAAAAAACTGTCTGGCCAAGTCCTGCTAAGCAAAATGTTACGGCTAAAGCATATCCACGCCAGTCTGGAGAATCGCCAGGCTTTTTGTGTTCAATAATCTCTATGATGTACCTAGGCAGTAAATAATTAAATACTTGTTTTTATTATGTATGTAATTTTACAAATTAAAAATTTGATAAGGTTGTTTCAAATGATCCATCGCTTCATTTCCATCAAATCACATTACTTAAATAGTATTCATTATAGGATGTTGGCTCTTAAACATATCTTCTTTTACCTTTCTCTTCGCATATGGTGTCTTTACTTCAAAAGTAAACAAGGAAGGAATACCAAAGGATTAACCATATCTCATCGTCCATGGAGTAAAAGGACAATATCGTGTATAGTGCCATATTCAGACAAATGCGAACCCCAATAAAATCGAGGTGGGACCAGGTGCTCGGGAGGAGTAAGCGCCCCCTGGTTGCATATAACACCTGTCGTCGCAAAAGTCCTGCAACAACTTTTCAAGTCGAGCAAGTAAATGCATAAATATACACAAATGGACACATGAAGCGGAGAAAAACACGAAGTCAAATTATCCTATTCACGGTATGAAATATTGTTTAATTGAAATTCCGGCGTCGGAAATGC
This sequence comes from Pteria penguin, assembly GCA_035048485.1. Lineage (NCBI taxonomy): Eukaryota > Metazoa > Mollusca > Bivalvia > Pterioida > Pteriidae > Pteria > Pteria penguin. The sequence goes on from CM068583.1 coordinate 69,649,789, forward strand.
ACGTGAATGTCTGTATATATAAACATTTGTCAAATCAAGTATAATAAGAAAATAAGGTGGTTAGTTTGTATGGTCAGGTCACAAAATGTCATTAATATTCTTGAAAGAGGGCTCTGGAATTGCACCAGATCCCTATATCATCCATACAAATTCATCAGTGACAATTTCAAACGTTCCGCAATATATCCCCGTGAGAGTAGAATCTCAGGACGAAATTTTCGTATTGAGAGCATACTCTGGCATAACATATAAGTTGTGAAATGAAGACGCCATATGTGGGAGAGGAAGGTATGTTGCTACTCAGAAAAGGGAAGTTGGTAATAATGAAATTGAAATCGTCACGTTTGTCATGAAGAGAGTTTACTAATGAACCATCGCCACTAATTGATGGGAATATATGTACAATTTCATATTCAGACAAATACGAATCTCGATTATACAGGTGCCTGAGAGTAGCAAGGGTCCATGCTTGCATACAGCACGCGTTGCATTAAATTATTGAAGTTCAGGTAGTAAATATATATACAGACATATGAGTACATGTAGGAGACAAGGACACTAAATTAAATTATACAATTCACGGTAAATGCTGTTGAACTGAAATTCCGGTGTCGGAAATGCACGTGAACATATGTTTGTACGTATACATATCATGTCAAATCAAGTATAGTCAAAACGTTCAAGATGATGAGTTGGCATGATCAGACCCCAAAATGTCGGTAAACATTTTTGAAAGGGGCATCTTAAATTGCACCAGACTTCTGTATCAACCATAGAACTTCCTCCATGACTATTCCTTGATATATCCTTGTGAGAGTAGTTTCTGGGCAAGACGCCTCGCACTCAGGAAGACATTTTCATATTTAGAACATGCCCTGGCATGGCGTATAAGTTGTGAAATGGATACGCCATATGCGGGAGAGAAAAGTATGTTGCTTCTCAGGACAGGAAAGTTGGTAACTATGAAATTGAAATCGTCACGTTTGTCATAAAGAGAGGTAAAACTAACGAACCATCACCTCCAATTGAATTAAGTATTTGGAGAAGATGCGTTCTCAGTGTATATTTTATCTCGAGCTCTTTTGGTTATATGATGCTGAGGTGATGTAAACATTGGTTGTTGATCGACAAAACGTCGTCAATGTATCTGTTTTTAAGGTTGAATCGAGATGCTAATTGCCTTTGAATAGCAGATTCTATGAATTCTACTTCGAATGAGTCGGCCAGAAGTGGCTTGCAATTTTGTAGCAATCGGAATGCCAACAATCTTCTGGAACACTTTCCAATCAAAAAATCCCCAAATGATTGTGTATAAGAAATTCTAACATTTGGATGATTTTTCCTATATACTTGCTACTGCTGTTACTTTATAGGATTTGTTTCGTTCTAGCCTAAAACTGATACGCTTTGCCATGGCTTGTACTAATTACAAAGATGGCATGAGAGCGAGTCTTCTTTCTACGAAATTTATCTCACAAGTATATACCGAAGAACGTCGCCGAGGAAGTGCTATGGTCGATATAGGGATCTGGTGAAGTTAATATGCACTTTCAAGAACGTTTACATATGTACCGGGATATGATCATACAACGTAACCATCTTGGATTTTTGACTATAAATTTGTATTTGATTTGACATATGTACGGTGAGGTGCAGTCCTAATATAACATTATGTTTACGTCGCGTTAATGTAAAGCTTGCTTTCCTCGTGCGCTCAGGACTGTTGAGCACACGTGTTTGCGTTCACGCAGATTTAGGGGCTACCATGCGAGTGTTTTCCAAAAACTGAAAAACTGTCAGAAATTGAGTTTCACTGCGAGGCGTTGGCCGAGCTGTCAAACGGAAATTTCTGACAGGGCATTCCCCGATAACCTGTCAGTTTTTGTAAAACACAATCATGGTAACCCCATTCTAATGCATTTGACAAAAATAATTACAACTAGAGGCACAGAGTTATGGTTTTCTAAGTCAAGTTGCAATGACAATCATATCAAAAACTGAAGGGTATCGTGACGTCACAAATCAGAAACAACTGCAGGGTATCGTGAGGTCTTATCAAAACCTGCAGTTTTTATATCGGACAGCCTATGAGATCGCGTGTTACAAACACAATGCATTGAATTTCACGTGAACTTAATTTTGAGACCGCGTTAACCCGCTTGACTGTCGCGTGAACGTGGCTGATAGCCACATGCGCTTGCTTACAACTTATATCAACATGTACATATAGACGAATTTGAAGGTGAATCGATATATACATTGTATATATAAGTAGAAATGTAAAGGTGGTGGATAAATCCCAACCATATGTCTAAAAATCATTAAACCAGAGGACATACAAAATCAGTGAAAATGAAAAACAAGTGGAAAATAACAAAATATGTCTACTTAAAGAGCATATGTGAACCCCTGTGATGGAGTGAGATCAGGTGCCCGGGGAAAACATATTAATATGTAGGTAAAATGTTTAGATTTAAATAAAACCCTTACGAGTTAAGGGATGAATTTTACAGTATTGAACTCAATTTCTGAACTTTGATCATAATGAAGTTTATTCTTATTTTAGGGAAATAATAAAGACCTTATTGCATGTCTACGCGGTAATTTCCTTTTTTCTATATTACACATGAAACGTTTAATGCGAGATGTCATTTTAACATTACATTAAATACACGTACATTGTATATATAGCGACAATTGCTGTAATTTAATTAGATACATTTTATTTCCTCCACCCGTACCACTCCATAGATAATTACAAATGTAGGCATGTGAACGAGCGACTGTACCAGGCGCACGCCGGAATTAATCGCGTTAACGCGAATTTCCTCCCGCGTTATTGCGAGGAGTGCATGCGCGTCCGGTTTGCACGTATGCTTAAGCAGTCCTCGAGACTATTTTTCGCGTTAACGTGTATGTTATGTTACGACTGCACCCATCTGTATACATACAGACATTTGTTCACGTGCATTTCCGATATCAGAATTTCAGTCCAACAATATTTCATACCGTGAATTGGATAATTTGATTTAGTGTCCTTGTCTCTATCATATATTGGTCTGTAATTGTGTGTATATGTAATTATTTCCTGAAGTTGTTGCAGGACTTTTGTAACGGGTGTTGCATTCAAGCAGAAGACGCTTACTCCTCCCGAGCGCCTGGTCTCGCATAATTTTCATTAGGGTTGTCTACGTATGGCAGTGCAAATAATATTGTCCTTTTGATAGACTTCGACATGTAGTTAACTCTACCGTACGTCTTCATTGTTTACTTTATTTAGCTTTTCGCTGTTTTGTACTCAACTTTAATTTGATGATATTCAATAAGTTCGTCTGTTCAATTCACATTTAGTCATACTAGTGCCGTCAATATCGATCCTTGAGGATGACCCGTTAAAAAAAACGGTAGCAATGTGCATTTACTGTGATATTCTATATTTTCATACCTCTCTCTTATTTTAAAATGGTAAAATTGAATAAAATCATCTTTATTTAGTTTGACACAAAATAAATGTTTTGTAGATTTTGTCAAAAAACAAAACAAGTGAAATTATGATTATATTTCTCACCGTAAAATAAACGGTTGGCCTACAGCACACACATCATCAAAAACTTTCAGAAAGGATGAAAATACCCATTGTTTCCAGTAAGTTCGCAACAGCACTTTGTAAAGAGACGGTTTCATTAGTTTTTCAGGAAAGGAATTTTGTGTAATTTCTATCGAATCTGTTGACATTAATGGCGTTTTTTCGCTGATCATATTTGCATGCCCATTTCCTATTCCATTTCTTTGAAACATTACAGTATGCAGCTTTTCTTGAGCTCTGTAAAAGGAAATACAAATACTTGAAATAATTCCACGATGACGTCTACCCTGTTAAAGCAAATATGAGAACCAAACTGTTCCATTACATCATGTAAGTACATATGACACATTAACGTAAACAGAAAATAAATAGAGTCATTAACTACAAACAAATAGTGTGATTCACAACATACTAATTAGAAATAATGTAATGCAATTCTTATACAGTAAGGTGCAGTCCTAACCTAACATTATGTTAACGTCGCGTTTAGGTGAAGTTTGCTTTCCTTGTGCGCCAAGGACTGCTGAGCACACGCGCTTGTGTTAATGCAGATTTCCTCGTGAACTTAATTTCGAGACCGCGTTAGCGCGCTGCAGAGTGAACGGGTTTGACAGCCACGTTCACTTGCTTACAACTTAAAACTTACATTAACATGTACATAGAGAAGGATTTGAAGGAGATTCGATATATACATTGTATATTTAAATATAAAAACATATGACTGTGTACATGTAAGTAAATAATTAGAATTAAATAAAACCCTTACGAGTTAAGGGATGAATTTTAAAAATATTGAAGACAATTTCCGAACACTGAATATAATGAAATAATTATATAATATTAATGATGATAATGATAATAATAACAATAAAATCAATAAAAATAATACTGATAATGATGATAATCATGATATTCATATATTATGAATAATAGCTAGATTAAAAAGACAAATTAATAAATATGTAAGTAAGAATCAATACATAAATAAACTATAAATAAATAAACAAATAAGAAATAAGTACATAATTTAATTAATCAAAAATAAGTAAAAAAAAATAGAATTAGAATATAATTATCCTAGATTCTTTATAGTAAAAACTGACGAAGTTTTTCATAGATACCTTAGTGCATGTTTACGCGGTAATTACCATTATTATATTACATATGAAACACTTAATTTCACTTTAACATTACATTTAATGCACGTATATATGGCGACATTTGCTGTAATTTAATTACATCCCTTTTATTTCCTCCATCCGTTCCACTGCATAGAGAATTATAAATGTAGGCATGCGAACGTGCGACTGGACCTAGCGCATGCGGGAATAAATCGCGTTAACGCGAATTTTATCCCGCGTCAACGCGAGGAGCGCACGCGCGTCCGGTTGAGCAGTCCTAGCACGTGTGCTAAAGCAGTCCTCGTGACCGCTTATCGCCTTAACGTGCATGCTATGTTAAGACTGCACCCATCTGTATATGTAAATAAGTTTGAAATTGGCTTTATGATTTGTTTTTCATATACATAATAAGCATAAAATAAGTATGAACATAGTTAACCATATGCACATTTCGACAACTTCAGCCTTGTCAGTGATGTTCAAAGCCTTAACTGAGGAAATCTAAAGGGAAAATATGTGCAGAGCTAACTCACTACTAAACAGACCTAATGATTAGAGCCAAAACCCAACCAAATGACAAAGATTTGCTCTTCCATTTTAAAATGATAAACTTTTGAATTGAATTCGATTTTTACATTTCGGTCAGTGCAGAAGTACTGAAAATTTGGTTTATGAGTACCCTCGAGTTCACCTGCAGTGGTATTACCTTTTACATCGTTCTACTTCTTTCTGCCATTGCTCTTCTAGTATAGAAACGCAAGTGTTGGACTTTAGATCAGGAGTTTGTTCCCATAAATCAGAGATTCCGATCGTCCTCTTGTAAGCAGTTGAAACAACGCTACAAGGAATAACAACACAGTAACACATTTGAAATACGTGTTTTAATCGGTAATACATCTTTCTAACGCTTTTCGGTAATAATGTTTTAAAAACTACAAATTTGTAAATATGGCAAACATGGCAACATGACAGGATATAGGGAATTTAGTAATTTTTCATTACCTTACAATATTTAGATAAAAGTTGCGCTCATATATATATATTTTCATAAATTGGTTTGGTCGGTTGCTAGTAGCTACCAGCTATGCAGATATTTATCTCCGCTCTTGTTCATACATTTTCATTTCATTTCTTCTCTATGTACGTTTCTTCATAGATAGTCAATATAATGTTATTTTCGTATAGTAATATATAGCTTTGCACAGCGTTGGGATTTATATACAATCATGTTTATATGCCATTTTCATGTGCCGGGGCGGGACTTACAGCGTCAGTGAAGACTGTCAATCATCGACGTGTGATCAGAATTATCTATATCTTTTATAGATGCCGATCTGAATCATAGGTTATTTAAGCGTGTATATTATATCGCACAGTGATATGTGTGTTGAACACGGAAAATAGAAATTTGAGATTCTGTAACAGGCAGGGTGAAAAATTGTGGCCGGTCCGAAAATCGCTATTAAGACAAACGCTCTCACCATTGAGTTATCCGGGCTGAAACCGGCATTCGTCACACTTCCCCCTGCCAGAGGTTTCCAAATCTGGAAACCAATGAGAGATTTACCCTGGGCCTCCTCAAATGAGGTTCACTCTCGTGGCACCAAGTCTGTAACAGGCAGGGAGACACAATGGAGGCTGTACAGTCAGTACAATGACAGTCTGTTGTGCAGTAATATGTTGCAACATTATTAAATACTTTCATACTATAAAGCAACTGCAGAACGCAACATTATGTAAAATCTTGATGCACTGATAAATGACTCGTAAAAAATGTGTTAAATACATGCCTGTTCAGCCACCAAAATGTGAGTTTGTTCAAAACCGACGACTCGTTTTCAGGGCAGGCTTTATTCTGGAAAACATACAATATCGTAGCCAATTATTAGAAGATATAATCTAAATCACGCATCAAAAGTTATTTGACATTTTAAGACGTTGTTAAGGAGATCTAGCGACGGTGATGTGTATCCATAGTTCTATCGTTTTGTTTGAGCGTTTGTCCCGATAGCATATACACGTCATGTTACATCCCAGTTGGTTCTTTTTTTATATGAGCCTCTCTACTATTGTGACTCTACTATTGTAAAACAAATGGTGTCTCCTGGCTATATAGAATCTTTTCCCCTGGATAATCTAGCTACATAGCCAGTTTCTCCATAGTCATATTCCCCCACATGCACTTCTTATGTATTCACCCCATAGCTTGCAGGAACGACTTTTCCCGCGCAACAAAGCTCTTTAGTGACGCACTACATAATTGCTTAATACATCATAGAACGATTAATTCTGTACTCTCATGTGCATGTCCTTTGTGATTTGTGTCATACAGCTTGGTCCGATGTCTTCTGTTTTCTGCTTTAAACTTTCAGAATAATGTTAAGATCTTCATCGTTGTAGATACGCTGGCTTATCATGTACATGAGTTGTAGATACGCTGGCTTATCATGTACATGAGTTGTAGATACGCTGGCTTATCATGTACATGAGTTGTAGATACGCTGGCTTATCATGTACATGAGTTGTAGATACGCTGGCTTATCATGTACATGAGTTGTAGATACGCTGGCTTATCATGTACATGAGTTGTAGATACGCTGGCTTATCATGTACATGAGTTGTAGATACGCTGGCTTATCATGTACATGAGTTGTAGATACGCTGGCTTATCATGTACATGAGTTGTATATACGCTGGCTTATCATGTACATGAGTTGTATATACGCTGGCTTATCATGTACATGAGTTGTAGATACGCTGGCTTATCATGTACATGAGTTGTAGATATGCTGGCTTATCATGTACATGAGTTGTAGATACGCTGGCTTATCATGTACATGAGTTGTAGATACGCTGGCTTATCATGTACATGAGTTGTAGATACGCTGGCTTATCATGTACATGAGTTGTAGATACGCTGGCTTATCATGTACATGAGTTGTAGATATGCTGGCTTATCATGTACATGAGTTGTAGATACGCTGGCTTATCATGTACATGAGTTGTAGATACGCTGGCTTATCATGTACATGAGTTGTAGATACGCTGGCTTATCATGTACATGAGTTGTAGATACGCTGGCTTATCATGTACATGAGTTGTATATACGCTGGCTTATCATGTACATGAGTTGTAGATACGCTGGCTTATCATGTACATGAGTTGTATATACGCTGGCTTATCATGTACATGAGTTGTAGATACGCTGGCTTATCATGTACATGAGTTGTAGATACGCTGGCTTATCATGTACATGAGTTGTAGATACGCTGGCTTATCATGTACATGAGTTGTATATACGCTGGCTTATCATGTACATGAGTTGTAGATATGCTGGCTTATCATGTACATGAGTTGTAGATACGCTGGCTTATCATGTACATGAGTTGTAGATACGCTGGCTTATCATGTACATGAGTTGTAGATACGCTGGCTTATCATGTACATGAGTTGTAGATACGCTGGCTTATCATGTACATGAGTTGCTCTATTAATGATGAATGGAAGGTGATTAGTCGAACTTGAAACCATCGTATGCAAATGAAAAAATAAATCAACACAAGATTTAACGGTATACGGAAGAGCTGAGTTACTTATTGCTACAAACGTGTATTACTGTGAAACTGACACAGCAACTTCCAAATTTTCAATCCAAAATCGACTCTCTCTCTCCTTAAGGTAGTTAAGGGGTGCGCCATGAAACTGATATTAAGAATACAACCCCGTTATTGTCGATCACCGACCTCTTAGCTTTTTGTCAGAGTGCCAAACAGTTACTCAGAATGATTTACTGAAAAATCAATACTGATTCATAGATTGAAAAAATTTTTATTTTCCAATCGGAGCCCTTAATAGTAACCCCGACCTTTACCTATCGAGTCGCATGCGACATAAAAGGTGTCAATACAGACACGAACAGTACCGACAAACAGACAACAAGCATTGTCATACAGACTTAATTCACGGGAAAAGACAACAATAGACAGATGAATGAGTAAATAGACACATACAGAAGGACTCCAGGCCATGACAATAACAGAAAATATCTCCTAGATATTGATATGGCATCCTGATATATCACTCACCTCTCCTAGATATTGATATCCTATTCTGATGCTTCTGTCGGAGAAGGAGTGAAGAAAGCATTGCAGGAGAATACCGGCGAAGTACACGTAGTATATAATGCTACTTAAACATGATGGCTACAACAAAAAAGTAACCGATAAAAACAGAACAAAAATTAATAACAACGTTAAGATCGATAATAGTCATTTATGAAAATTGGGAATTCACGTAAACGTAACTATTGCATAAAATATATGAAAAGTTACATTCATATCTAACAAATAGTTGTAACAATCTAGAAAAAGTATAGTAAAAAATAAATGGTCTACATCCGCACCATTCTGTAAGTAGTCCTGTCAGGATAGTGTTTATTTCAATCACATTGGATTATAAAGCATTTTACAGAATATGATGAAGAACTTAATTCACGTTATATTTTGTGTCTTTGTGTATTTGGACAGTTGAATCTATTCTGGGAAATAATTACTTCGTAGGAAATATTTTGGAATACTGTATATGTATTTGTATAGAAGGTAATGAAGTGAACTCATTTGATAAAAAGTTATGATACTTTGGACAATTGTATCTGTGCTGGGGGAATATTGTGAACTTACATGGAATTACTTGGTATGATATTTTGGACTTACTTGGTATGATATTTTGGAATGTAATGGAATAATATGAACTTACTTGGTATGATATTTTGGACTGTAATGGAATAATAGAGCACAGGAGGAGGAGGATCCAGAAGGTATATAATATACCCGAGCTATGTATCCGGCGTCGACGGACCACCTGGATCACCATGGCAACCATCACCTGTATAAACCATAAACTACATGTTGTACACCTTAACAATACGCATAATGCCATGCATCATCATACATGTTATTTTATTCCAAGTAATATTAAACTGAAATTATGTCATTTTCATATTTACGAAATACATTAAAACTTTTAAAAGATTCTTACAGAAATAACACTTGTCTTTTATGCCTGTTATAGAATGTATGCAGTATCCCTTTTAAATGCTGTGTGTTTCTATTGATCATAACTTACATAGATGAGGACTCGGATAATAGATCCTATATAAAATGATGGTGGTACATGGTGGTCAGGTATACAGAGGTATCCGCTTGTGGCATGTGCCCATACTTCCAGTAATACTAGAATGGCTAGGATAACACACAATACCTGAAAATCAGGTATATAGACAGAAACAACATTGCTTCTTTATCTTAAAGTCAACATAATATAAGCAAGAGTCCCAAGTGGGCCTATATCATTTATCTGAGCAGAATTTGCTTTAAATTCACCAACAAATCACAGCTTAATTTTGGCAGAAGTCTTTGACTATTTTTTTCAATAATATTTTGAGCTGTTGCTGAAAAGAAGCCATATTCTGGGAGCCATCTTAGATTACAGATCAGGTCAAAGGATAAATTTTGGTAGAGAACTTTCCGTACTTACTTCCTACAAGATTTACGATTTGGTGAAATTCTGTGCAGCGGTTAATGAGAAGTCGAAAATATGTCAGAAAATCACAGCCCTTGTTGGCCATCTTGGATTAAAGACTGGGTCGAAAAACACTAACTTGGTAGATCACCATGCGTACATACTTCCTGTATAGTCTACTGAAATTCTGTGTAGCGGTTTTGGAGGAGAAGTTGAAACTGTCTCAGCCAATCAGGCCCATGGTAGTCATCTTGGATTAGGGATCGGGTCAAAAAACACAAACTTAGTAGAGAATTTTGAGTACTTACTTCATGTAAGTTTTGGCGATTTCTGTGCAGCGGTTGCAAAAAAGAAGACAAATATGTAAAAAGTTCGTCGGACGACAGACGGCTCAGGTAAGCTAAGATGATATTTGAAGATACATTTACTCCTTACCTACACAAAATCCTTGCATCGAAACAATAAGGAGAACAGGAATGTGAATGAATAAGTCATTTCAGTTTAATGTAGTAGCAAATGTTTTTTTATTTGAAAATATTAATAATCATTCTATACATTGTAATTTTAAAAACAATACAGCAAAGTATTGAAATCTGGTTCAAAACTCATTACGACATCAACTCTTAAGGAAGGTCATAGATTTCAACTTAGCCGACAGTAGCTCCAATTGTTATAGCTGACATTCTGAGAGTGTCACTAATGCAATAGTTGTAAGTTGCTGTTACATCATAGTATCTGACATCAAAGAATGTCACTATTCTAATGGTTATAAGTTGGTGTTGATTCATAATATCTACCACACTGAGAGTGTCACTATTCTAATGTCTGTAACTTGGCGTTGCATCTTAGTATATAACATTCAGAGAGTGCCATATTCTAATGGTTGTAACTTGGTGTTACATCATAACATCTGACACTTTAAGAGTGTCACTGTTCTAATGGTTGTAACTTGGTGTTACATCTTAGTATCTGTCATTTAGAGAGTGCCACTATTGTAATGGATGTAATTACGTGTTATATCTTATGATCTGACATTCTGAAAGTGGCACTATTCTGATGGTTGCAACTTGTTGCATAATAGTATCTGACACACTAAGAATGTCGCTATTGTAATGCTAGTAAGTTGGTATGGAACATCTTAGTATCTGACATTCAGAGAGTGTCATTGTTCTGTTGGTTGTAAGTTGGTGTTACATCATAGTATCTGGCACACTGAGAAAGCTATTATTCTAATGGTTGCAACATGCTGTTGCATCATATAGTCTGGCATATCTGATATTGTCCCCTTTATTCCATGGACTATGAGATATGGTTTACCCTTCAGTACTTCTTTGTTTTTTACATTCAGAAAGTGCCACTATTATAATAGTTGTAAATTCGTGCTGATTCCTAGTATCTGACACTCTGAAAGTGCCACTATTCTAATGGTTGTAAGTTGATGCTACATCGTCATATCTGACATTTAGAGAGTGTCAATATTCTAATGGTTGTAAACTGGAGCTGCATCAAAGTATCTCACAATAAGCGAGTTCCACTATTTTAATTGTTCTATATTGGTGTTACAACAAAGTATCTGACTCTCTGAGAGTATCACCATTTTAAGGATTGTAAGCTGGTTTACATCATTGAATCTGATACCCTGAGAGTGACACTATTCTAATAGTTGTAAGTTCGTGTTGCATCATAGTATCTCACCTTAAGAGAGTGCCACTATTCTGATGGTTATAAAATGGTGTTACGTCATAATATTTGACACTCTGAGAGTGCCGCTATTGTAATGATTGTAAGTTGGTGTTACATCACACTATATGACATTGAGAGTGTCAATATTCTAATTGTTGTATGTTGGTGTTACAACATCGTATCCGACATTCTGAGAGTGCCACTATTCGAATGGTTGTAAGTTGGTGTTGCATAATAGAATCTGACACAATGACAGCGTCACTATTCTTATAGTGTAACTTGGTGTTACGTCATAGAATCTGACACTCTGAGAGTGTCACTATTCTAATAGTTGTAAGCTGGTGTTACAACATCATATCTGACACATTGAGACTGCAACTATTCTAATGATTGTAAGTTGGTGTTACATCATAGAATCTCACACATTGACAGTGTCACTATTCTGATGTTGTAACTTGGTGTTGCATCATAGTATCTGATATTCAAAGAGTGCCACTATTCTAATGGTTGTAAGTTCGTGTCGAAACATAATATTTCACATTCACAGAGTGCCACTATTCCAATGGTTGTAAATTCGCGTTACATCATAGTATCTGATACTCTGTGTGTTACTATTCTAATGGTTGTATGTTATGGTCACAACATCGTATGCCACACACACTCAGAGTGCCATTTTTCTAAGAATTATAATTTGGTGTTGCATCATAGTATCTGACACTCTGAGAGTGTCACTATTCTGATGGTTGTTAGTTGCTAGAACATCATATTATATGACATTCTGAGAGTGCCACTATCATAATGGTTATAACTTGCTGACACATCTTAGTATCTCACATTCAGAGATTGCCACTATTCTAATGGTTGTAAGTTGGTTTTGATTCATAGTTCCATTCACTCTGACTGTTAGTCGGGACTCCAATTGATCAAGGATCTGAGCTCGCTTACAAACGGGCAGAGCACGGTATACTTATGTTCATGTTGCCTTACATATTTTGATAGCCATATATTATTCTATGAACGTTTTGTGTTTGATAAAACTTTTCTGATCTTTCTTCTTGAGAAACCTGTTGATCCTTGTTCTCTATATGGAGGATTATTTATAAATTTTTAATGTGTGTCCCTTGATTGTGCTGCTTTTGCGGTGAGTTGGAAGGTAAACCGGTTAGCCACACCAATTAAGTGACGTTTGTTACTTCAATTGACCATTCCAATTTGGTATCGTAACCGCAGCACAATCGAATATCTTTGTAATATCGGTCTTCCATGTGTACTCTTTTATCATTTTGTGTGCAAGACCTTGGTGATTTGTGTCATACAGCTTTGTCCGATGCCTACTGTTTTCTCTATAGTATCTGACACTCTGAGTGTGCCACTATTCTGATTGTTGTAAGTTGCTGTTGCATCATTATATCTCACATTCACGGCGTGTCGCTATTAGAATGGTTGTACGTTGGTGTCTCGCATTCAGAATGTGCCATTATTCTAATGGTTGTAAGTTGGTGTGAAAACATCGTATCTGACACTCTGAGAGTGTAGTGGGAGGGAACCTGACAAAATAGTTCTTTCGATGATACAAGCAACAAACTTGGCATGATACTTCTTTAGTATGTACTTGTTCATATTAGACCGTGAGCCACGGACATTTTGGTATTTTCAAAATCTAAAAATGGCGGCGAATATTCGCTTGTCTGTATATATAGTATGGTCTAATGGTTATATTGAAACATATCTGGAACGGTGAGGGGTTAAGATCTGATGGAAAATCAACCTGTAAATGTAAAGATGATGGATAAATCCAAACCACAAGTCCAAAAATCATGAAACCATAGGACATACAAAATCAGTGAAAATGAAAAACAAATGGAAAATAACAAAATATGTCTACTTGAAGAGCATATGTGAACCCCTGTGATGGAGTGAGATCAGGTGCCCGGGGAGAGTGAGCGTATCCTGCTTGCTAGCAACACCCGTCACATATACCCCGTAGAAAGAGTCAAATCGTGTGAATTCCATATGTATCTATATATGGAGAAGTCGAAGTAGGTAACCTTCTAGTATAGAAGGTGTCAAATCTGTGTAAAGTGATCGGAATCGGTCTCAGTCCAGAATATCATTTAAAAGTCTGGATAACGAGATATCATATAATACTTTAAACTACATTTGGAGTAAATTATGGACTGCGCATGCGCAAGCTTTGCATTTAATTACTTATTTTGACAGTTTATCGACTCAAATCCCATTACAAGTACAACTACAAAGTCTTGTGCATGGTAAACCTGATCTATAGCACTTGCAGTTCCCAAAACAATTCTTTTTGGCATCCGCATTTCGCAAGTTCTTGACAAGATACCGCTGGTCATAAGTGGCTTCTCCATCTGCTTCGAACTCTTTTTTCTGATGAAATTTGATGAACCACTTTCGACTTCAATCTCAACAGATCTCCTTTTTCTCGCCCTTTGTAGTTTTGTATTGCTGAACATTATTCTGCAAGCATGATGGTACTTTGCATTATTCTTTACTAACGTTGCATCAATGCCCTGGCCATCATCAATGCGTCGAATGTCTACATGGATTGGCATTGCATTCAAGCATTTGAACTCGGGTATATTCTTTGCAAGCAGGGTATAACCCGATTTGCTTTGGTCCAAATGATCGGAGGGTGACATCATGCTTCATCTTTGTCTATCTGACATAAAAAGCATATAGACCAATCAGTTTCCCTTTCGTCGTCGGGAGATGTTGACAAACGAATTCTTTTTGACATTTCAATTTAGAATTGAAAACAATCAATTATTTGCACGTACGGCTATTAATCGGAACTGCAAAGCAGACAGACTAGTGGGATATCCACTTGTAATTACAATCCATGCACGTGTTACTCTTAAACACAGAAATCTCTGACAGAGGGCGCCACTTTCGTTTTCTGATGATAATTTTGGAATTACTATGTATTTGACAAACAGAAAGAGGAAGAAAGGTGCTCTTTGTGTCACCTCAATCCCCACAAAGCTGACACCATGCCAAGTTTTGAGGCAAGAATGTTGCATGAGTTTGTCCAAATATTGTAAACAACTAACTCATGAATTATGAATTAATTTTTCGTATTTAGACTAATGGACATGAGTAACAGGCCAGAAACAATTGTTATTTAAAAGTTTAAATGTTAAGCAGCCTCAAGGAAGAAATTTCATAAATGAGTCACACTAAAATCGCAAAATAACCCTTAGTTAACCATGCATCCAACATACAATTTTGAACATAAATCCTATTCAGCCGCCATTTTGAATTTTGGCCGCCATTTTGAATTTTGGCCGCCATCTTGAAATGGTAGGAAAATCCTGTTGGCACACAGTCTATATTGATAATATACTATCAAAAGATTATTCCTACAAATTTTCATGCTTGTATCACAAAAAGAACTATTTTGGTGGAATTTAAGCATAAGCCGCCCCACTAGTGTCACTATTCTAATGATTGTAAAGTGGTGTTACATCATAGTATCTGACACATTGAGAGTGCCAATGAATATCAGAATAAACACATACATATTAATATAGTGGCGTAAAAATTAAAATTATCCCAGGAAAGTATTTCTTCAGAAAGGTTTCTATTGATGCAAGAATCAATTTTGTGTATATTACACTTACTGATTTTGCTATACTGAAGGCCGTGAGAGATAGAGTGAATCCCGGAGGTTTCTGTAGAAGATACCGAAGGTAGAATGGAAGGCATATTACCATCCAGCCAAAAGGTATGTATACAAGAACCGTGTCTTGGAAACATGACGTAAATGCTGGGGCATCACCTGCCAGAACAGTATCGCTCTGAAAAAAAAATGCTACAGTATCTACACTAGTGAGATGAGTGGAAATGGATTATCATAAAGGATTAAAAATCTTGCCTCTTTATACGTGTTTTACATCTTTCTAAGAATATTTCACGTAAATGATGGAACACTTGCCTGGTGTATCGCTTCATGAGTTTGTTCTATACAACGAGTCCACCCGAAGCAGTGACAGAGGGCACATGTCCGTATATATCATCGTGCTATATCACATGGAAAAGGATCCTATGTAGATCACAAAGAAAAGGACCCTATGTAGATCACAAAGAAAAGGACCCTATGTAGATCACAAAGAAAAGGACCCTATGTAGATCACAAAGAAAAGGACCCTATGTAGATCACAAAGACAAGGACCCTATGTAGATCACAAAGAAATGGACCTTATGTAGATCACAAAGACAAGGACCCTATGTAGATCACAAAGACAAGGACCCTATGTAGATCACAAAGAAAAGGACCCTATGTAGATCACAAAGAAAAGGACCCTATGGAGATCACAAAGAAAAGAACCCTATGTAGATCACAAGGAAAAGGACCCTATATAGATCACAAAGAAAAGGACCCTGTGTAGATCACAAAGAAAAGGACCCTATGTAGATCACAAAGAAAAGGATCCTATGTAGATCACAAAGAAAAGGACCCTATGTAGATCACAAAGAAATGGACCTTATGTAGATCACAAAGACAAGGACCCTATGTAGATCACAAAGACAAGGACCCTATGTAGATCACAAAGAAAAGGACCCTATGTAGATCACAAAGAAAAGGACCCTATGGAGATCACAAAGAAAAGAACCCTATGTAGATCACAAGGAAAAGGACCCTATATAGATCACAAAGAAAAGGACCCTGTGTAGATCACAAAGAAAAGGACCCTATGTAGATCACAAAGAAAAGGACCCTATGTAGATCACAAAGAAAAGGACCCTATGTAGATCACAAAGAAAGGAATAATGGGTCAAAGACCGGGGCGGGGGGGGGGGGGGGGGACGGTGCCGAGTGCATTATACTCATGACCAGTATATACAATCGAACAAATTACGTCATCAAATAAATGCTTCATCCAATTACAAAATGAAAACTGTAATGAAAATCAATCTTTTAAATGAGCTATCTATTGCAAGTCATCCATAAATCTAACGATAAGTATTTTCTTCAAAATTAAACATAAATAAGAAGATGACAATCGAAAATACTTACCCATAAGTTTGATCCGCCACAGAATGAACTGTTCGAAATGTTGTTAGAACTCATTACTGTTTGAATCAGTATTTAGGCAATGACAGTACCATGACCACTTCACTGGATTACATTACTAGTCTGTATAAATTTAGAGAAATCAGCGCATGATTCGACATTAGATCGTGTCAAATATGAGTTCAGCTACTATTGAGGTTCGTTTGAAAATCCAGATATACGCATGTGTAACTGTGTCATGTCCCCACATACTAGAGGACCATCTTGTACCTAGATTCATAGTTATGCAAGGCCACGTCTCATGTCAACCACATCGGACACTGACCACACATCGTCGTATATATATATAGATGGTCACAAGTGTATTCAGAAAATGAACAAATATCAAATAAAATCTCAAACTAATATAGAATCTACTATATGGATTGCATAATTTCATAAAAAAACCCCCCCAAAAACAAAAAACAAAAACGAAACAAAACAAAACAAAACAAACAGTTGTATGAGAAAATCGTCACGGAAAATGCAGATAATGAAAGAAGAAGTACACAATAACTTAGACAAATGCGTGATAGCGGGGATAAGGTAAATGCGTGGAAGTACGTGACTGCGGTGATAGGGTTTCATCAAGACTATGACACAAAGGGACGACCATTTGATTCTGAGGGAGGGAGGGGGCCTGACAAAATTGGTCGGGTCGGATTATTTATCTGCAGAACTTTGAATGATACATATGCATTTCCTTGATATCCTGGGAGAGATTATTCATTTTCTTGACATTTCCTAGATATCCTGGGAGAGATTATTCATTTTCTTGACATTTTTGTAGTCAATAAATATTTGTTAGAATTGCATGGTAAATATATACCATTAACGAAACACGTGATATAAAGTAAACTCAACAAATAACATGTAAACACCACTTTAACCGTATAGGTATTTATACTGCTTGTTTCTATGGTAAAGTGTGTAGTATTTCTGGTATCCAGGGGAAGAGTTTCCAATTAACACTATAGAAGGATGTGTGAAGAGATGTTGTTGTTTTGGATTCCAGTCCGAATGGTAATATTTTATTCCTTTATGATTTACTTTTAACTTTTGGTTAATGCCATATCATTCACTCACTCCTTCATTCATGTGTTTACTCATGCATACATCCATTCATAAGAAGAAATTATTGTAAAGAAGGAAAACATCAGTAATATAACTATTATTAATAGATGAAAATAATTTCACATCCGCGACATACAGGTTCCATTTTATCGTACCAACAGACATCAAAATTCATTTCTTCCAAAAAATATTCAAGATTGGAACCCACTGTCAGAGGAAGTTAAACTGCTTAATTCAGTAAACTCTTTGAAAACATATTTGGATAAGGGCAAAACAGCAGTCCCAAAGTATCACTCTGTTGGTGAGAGAAAATACCAGATATTACACACACGTCTTAGACTTGGATGCAGCTCTCTGAACTTTGACCTCTTCAAAAACCAAATTTCTTATTCCAGTTTATGTCAATGTGAACAACAAGAAACTATCCACTATTATTTCATAATATGTCATCTCTATGCCAATATCAGGGAAAATACAATCTTTAGTCTGCCTTTCAATTTTGACAGAGATCTTATTGAGGGTTGCCCCTTATATAGTGATGAAGTCAACACAACAATATTTAAGACTGTTCACAAAGTTATAAAAGACAGCAATAGATTTTCAAAGGCAACTGATCATTTATCAACCTCACACTTTCCATACATTTACTTTTTACTTTTTCACATATTTTTGGTTCCATTTTTCTTATTAGTGTATTAAGTACTCGTCAATCAAAGTATGTATGTGTTAATTTAACCTTATACATACAAATTATTATTTTTATTATTATTTTGTCTATTATGTTTACAAAGTGGTCTAAATTGTATTTGTTTTTCTTCCTAATATTTCTTTAAACATTGTAACCATTGTTTTATATTGAATTGTACCTGGAGCGAGTTTTATATAAGTCATTGTACATGTACTTGTTTCTCAATCCAAAATTATTTGTGCTATATTTATATTGTCTTGAAAATTACTCAGTAAATACTGTTTAAACCAAATATGACCACCCTTTGCTTATGTGCTCAGGTGAGAGATGAGGCGAATTAAGTAGAGACCCATTTTAGCCACTAGTTTGCATATAAATGTTGGACAGACAACACGAAAGCCAGTCGGGGAAAGGGGTTAGGGTTAGAAAATAGGAAATTGGCGGCAAAAGGACGTGAACGCCATTGTTCCGAACGAGAACCTGAAGAGAAAATATCTCAGAAAGCAAATGGTAGAGCCCTTACCACCTGTTCACCCCTCAAAATGGACATATATGGGCGGACATATGGAAATATACTTTTTTTGAAAATCAACAATTCTCTTAAATTTTATTGAACATATTGAATAGCGCGATTCGTCCGATGCTACAGTATATGCAAGATCATAAATATTCAATCCGTTTATGTATTGTATTTCAGTCATCTACCAAATCTGTTGTTCTAAACTTAGGCAGATGTTCTGCCCTACTGGAGAACAAAAGACTGGGACATCATTAGTATGTGCTGGCAGGGCCTACTCTTGCGTAGCTACGCGCCTGAATTTAATCTATTTCATGTCACTGATACATTGTAAATGTGCATCACGTGTCATTGACTAATATCCTATCTGTCTCCGCCGTTAGGCAATACCGTGGTAATCGACCAGTCATGATTAATCGATATTGCCTGATACGTATTGATGACGTTACTTTGACGTTACATTCATAAAGTATTTAGTGAATTCCTCAGCATTTCGCTCGGTATTATTATATATGAAGCTAAGGGGTCATGCCGAAGGCATGCTCGCGTAGCAAGCACTCTATGAAACACGAAAATTAAAAAATAAATAAATAAAATAAAGGAAAAAGAAAATGTCAGAATTTACTCTGACACTCTATACACTAGACCTTCGAAAAATCGCTGTATTCAGTGCGGAACATGTACATGCCTGATTTACTCCATGATTAAACCAGAGACATAAATACACATATGTGTATATATGTCTCTGATTAAACTGTTCATGTTCGTACGTTATATAGACCTTTCATGGATCGACAGAATGGGATATACCGCCATTAACTGCGGTCCTATTATCTAGGGGGGAAATAAAACATATTCCCGAAAAAATGACGTAAAGAATAATGGTACGTTATTGTGACGTCACAAGGTTGCTAACTCCAATCGATGTTACTAACTGATAGTACACAAGCGCCGCCTAACAGACGGAGATTTGATCTTGAGTCAAGGTCATGACATACCCTTGGGTCATGGACAACAATTGTGTGAAATATTATCCTGGATAATAATCCAACTTGGCAGAAAGAAGTTATGGCCTGTACAAGGATTTTGGCTGCACTGTGACCTTGATCTTGAAGATATGACCTTGGGTCAAAGCCATGACACACCCTTGGGTCATGCACAATTGTGTGAAATATTATCCAGATCCGATAAGGGAATAAGAGGTTATGGCCCGGACAGCAATTTCTGCTATGTGTGCACTGTGACCTTGACCTTGAAGATATGACCATGGTTAAGGCCATGATACACCCTTGGGTCACGTACAACAATTGTGTGAAATATTATCTATATCCGAGAAGGGGGTAAGAAGTTACGGCCCGGAAAATGTGAACAAACGGACAGACAGACTGGGTGATTCCTATATACGCCCTCCCCCAAAAACTTTGCTTGCGGGGGTATAACTAGCGAGGTATTTGACCTTCATTTTCAAAACGACAAATAAATGCAAGTAGTCATATTTAGAGTAGATACCTGGATCTGCTCCAACCAGTAAATATATATATATATATATATATATATATATATATATATATATATATATATATATATATATATATATATATATATATATATATATATATATATATATATATATATATATATATATATATATATATATATATATATATGAGAGAGAGACAGACAGACAGAGAGAAGGGGGGTTTGTATGGACTCAAATTAGATATATACTATAGTTTAAACACCCTACTCGACAATATATATATATATATATATATATATATATATATATATATATATATATATATATATATATATATATATATATATATATATATATATATATATATATATATATATATATATATATATATATATATATATATATATATATATATATATATATATATATATATATATATATATATATATATATATATATATAAGCCGGTGTGGCCTAGTGGATAAGGTGCTCGGCTCGTGATCGAGAGGTCGCGGGTTCGACTCCCGCCCGGGGCACACCGGTGTTCTGTCTTTCGGATGAGACAGTAAAAACCGAGGTCCCGTGTCATGGTAGGCGTGGCACGTAAAAGATCCCTCACTGCTTCGGGTGGGTCCGTTGCAAAGGTCTAAATTTGTATGCAATGCATCAGGCAGATGCCGTCACCATATACGTGAAATAATCGTGGAGTGACGTAAAACAAAAACAAACAATATATATATATATATATATATATATATATATATATATTATAAATCATAATATATCTAAATTGAGTCCATACACCCCCCCCCTTCTCTCTCCCATATATATATATATATATATATATATATATATATATATATATATATATATATATATATATATATATATTCAAAAAATAAGAACATTGTATTCAAAGCTTAACATATTTTATCCCATTACTACACGTGTTTCGGCATTATGAGCCTCTTCAGGTAATGATGCATGATAATACAACAAACAAGTATATATACACATATTCTTAGATAATAATGATAACAGTAGAATATCAGATAAAGTATATAGTAGGTATTTTAGCAAAAAGTATCTGATATAATCTCTCATTCCACTACGTGGGATGATGCTATGTTTTGTTAAGGGAAGGTTTATATTTGTTGATGGAATCTTGTTCTTTGATCGTAATGATTGAATAGTTGTCTATTTGGTATATAGGCATAACCTTAAATTTGCCATTACTATAATGGTGAAGGTGTTTGCTCACAAATAACACTCGGTTTTGTGAGTGTTTTATATTGCCTTTATGTAAAGCTACTCTGTGGTTTAAACATTGTGTTGACCCAATATTTGTATATATACTTGCTTGTTGTATTATCATGCATCATTACCTGAAGAGGCTCATAATGCCGAAACACGTGTAGTAATGGAATAAAATATGTTACGTTTTTTATTTGTATATATATATACATATATTGCAGCCGCCATCACTTAAAAACTCTGACAAGGACAATTTTCCGCCACTACCTTTGCCGACTCTTAACACTCAATCAACGGAAAGTAATGCGCAAGATCCCTCTTCTTCTCAAACCGGTGTCTTAAAAATTGAAATTCCGGAATGCATCAACCCCATAATTTTAATTAAAAATGGGAAAGAAATAAGATTATCTGTGTAAATTTATTATAGACGTGATGTGGTTAATGTATTTTTCATCACTATTGGAATTAAATTAAAATCTATTGGCAGTCTTATGTATTTTTTTTTTCTTTATTCAATTAGACCTATAGCCAATTTGAGCCAAGGCAGTTTCTTGCAATAACTAGATTCGGTTCGAGTGGACTCATCGTATGAGGCGTAAAGCTCTTGACTTGGTGTGCACCAAGCAAAGGTTAAAGAATAGTTTCGAGTTTACCAAATCATGCAGGACGAAAAAGCTATTCTCTAACTTTCTTAGTGTATACTTTGCGAACAGTGAACTTTGGATCAACCATACTTCTTATACACAAGATTACATTCTCTGTTTAGTAAAGCAACGTATTTTGACACCTGCAGACAGTCTCTGCTATCCGACATAAACTCGTCTTCAAAATCAATAATTTATATTGAATGATTGATAAATTTTTGTTTTACATCACACCACGAATATTTCACGTATATAGTGACGGCATATGCCTGATGCAGGGCATACAAATTTTGACCTTTGCAACGGACCCACCCAAAGCAGTGAGGGATCTTTAACGTGTCATGCATACCACGACACGGGGCCTCGGTTTTTTACTGTCTCATCCGAAAGACATGAAACCGGCATGACCAGAGCGGGACTCAAACCCCGACCTCCCGATCAGGAGTCCGACGCGATACCACAAGGCCACGCCGGCTTTCAATAATTTATAAACATCTCATCGACGGGCATACACTACAAGCATATTTGAAAAACTAATATCAATCCAATCAAAAAAGTTTATTTGTAAAATTCGTTTATCTGCCCACAGTCTTATTGTTGAAACCGGTCGCTATAAGAACATCCCTTTGGTAAAGCGTGTATGTCCTTCATGCGCGGATCCAGAATTTTTTGTCAGAGGGGGTCCAACCAAAAAAGGTAAATTTTTCTCTTAGACGAGGGGGGGTCCAACCCCAAAAATGCCCAAATATTACCTTTTTTTGGTAAAATTTTCGGATTCCAGGGGGGGGTCCAGACCCCCCTAACCCCCCCCCCCCCCTCTGTATCCGCGCATGCCCTTTATGTAAATGCCAGTCAGAAATTGAAGACGAATTCCACTTTATTTTGAAATGTCCCTTTTATCAGCAAATAAGACAAAAGTTTTTAAAGAAATACTATTACAAACCCCCAGTCTTTAAGTTAATTCAGTTTCTAAGCACACAAAATACCAAAGAACTATGTGGCTTAGGTAAATTTATTTTTCATGCCACCAAATTAAGAACTGATTTATGTGTATAAACATCTATAATACTTCATTGTTTATTTGTATCTTCTGTGTGTATGTCTGATATACATTTTACATGTACGTCATATACTATTTATCATATTTATATATGAAATCTGATTTTATACTTATATATGTTCATGTTTTAACTTAACAATTGATTTATATATTTTCATATACATTTAATCATAAGTGAATGCCCATGTACTTTTCATAATTATTCCATCGTCTTCTTATATACTAAGCCGGTGTGGCCTAGTGGTATCGCGTCGGACTCCTGATAGGGAGGCCGGGGTTCGAGTCCTGCTCTGGTCATGCCGGTGTTCTGTCTTTCGGATGAGACAGTAAAAACCGAGGCCCCGTGTCATGGTATGCATGGCACGTTAAAGATCCCTCACTGCTTCGGGTGGGTCCGTTGCAAAGGTCAAAATTTGTATGCCCCGCATCAGGCAGATGTCGTCACCATATACGTGAAATATTCGTTGTGTGACGTAAAACAAAAATCAATCAATCTTATATACTTGACCTCAATATGAATACAATACAATACTTATAATTAATTCTGTAATGTATTTATATGTCTATACGCTGTACAGCTTCTGATGAATAAACAATACATAATACATACTTGACACCTCGAACAATTATCTTGACCAATTAACAAACCCAGCAATAATGTTAATAATCTCAAATGCAAATTGTCATTCTAGTAATACACCCAAAATATCGTTTTTTGCCACAGAAAAATAATCATTTAGTGGGTTTCGTCGAGATTTGGAACGAAAAATGAAACAATTAAGTTTCGAAGGAAAGGGAGTTGTGATGCACCGTAGGGAGAGAACAAAATTAAATGATGGAATACAGGTTAAATACCTACAAGTATATATAATCTGACTGATTTCAGCGAAGACAAACACCATATGATTTGATAACCAAATCCCCCACAATAATATTTAGAAACTACATGTATGTAGCTTTCCAAAACCATTTCAGAAAATAAAAAATTTGTTCATGATGAAAAATTATTTTATTTTTGATTTTTTTACTAACGTTTTTAAACACCAACTTTTACTTCTTTTCCCCATTTTGAATTACTACATACGGAAGTACGGAAGCGTATTGCTGCCAAAGTGAAAGTTATTTTTGGATGCTAAGTCGTACGTACGAGATACTAAGTCGTACGTACGACATACTAAGTCGTACGGACGAGATAATAAGTCGTACGTACGAGATACTAAGTCGTACGTACGACCTACTAAGTCGTACGTACGAGATAAAAAGTCGTACGTACGAGACAATAAGTCGTACGTACGACATACTATGTCGTACGTACGAGATACTAAGTCGTACGTACGAGATACTATGTCGTACGTACGAGATACTAAGTCATACGTACGACATACTAAGTCGTACGTACGAGATACTATGTCGTACGTACGAGATACTAAGTCGTACGTACGAGATACTATGTCGTACGTACGAGATACTATGCCGTACGTACGAGATACTAAGTCGTAGGTTCGACATAATACTTATGTCTTTTGTAAGAAGTGCTAAGTCGCGCATGCAACTTCATGCATTCAAAAGGATATGGCTGACGCACAGAATCTAGTCAAATCTTACTTTCTTTCCGGATTCAATCATAGTGAAATTTTGACGTGTTTAGCGAGGTATTACGGGATTATTATAAGTTTACGAAGTCTTCGGCGTCATTTGAGAAAGATGTGTTTATTTAGACGTAAAAATTACACAGATATAATGGATGTGGCCCTTGACATTGTAGAGCAAATGGAAAGTTCAGCTCAATTACATGGATATAAATTCATGCGTTCAAAGTGCATCAAAACTGGATTCGTTGTAACTCAAGAGAGTGTTAGACTTTTGCTTCTATTAATTGACCCAGATGGTATACAAAGAAGGCAAAGAAACAGACTTCAAAGGCGAAGGTATTTATGCAGTGGACCCGATTACACGTGGCATGTTGATTCGTATGATAAATTAAAACCATACGGATTTTGTATAAATGGTTGCATTGATGGATTTTCTGGAAAAATCATTTGGATGGAAGTTTATATATCTAACAGTGACCCTGCTTTAATAGCCAGTTACTATATAGAAGCTGTAAAACATAAAAAAGGATGTCCACAAAAGTTACGATTGGATCGAGGTACAGAAAATTCTTTTATCGCGCAAATGCAAATGTTTTTGAGATTTAATCATGCCGATGAATGTGTCATATTTGGATCAAGCAATCATAATCAGAGGATCGAATCATGGTGGGGATTTTTACGAAAACACTGTTGTCAATTTTGGATGAATATTTTTCAAACGCTAAAAGATGAGGGTAAATTTGCTGGTGACACGATTGACAAAAATATTCTCCAGTTTTGCTTCATGCAGATGATACAAGTATATGACGTAGATTATCTTGTCTGATCAACACTTGTTAATTTGTTAAAGAATTGAATGTTTATTTTTGTAATTTTATTGAAACATAAATGTCGCATCACAATTAATTTGGTGTAAAACCACATAACGTAGCGAAGCGGTTTTACGCAAGATTTCTGATGCGTCAACTGACACTCTATGTTTTAATAAAATTACAAAAATAAACATTCAATTCTTATAATAAGCAACTCGATCCGTACATATTTTTAATTATTTACGTTAGAGAAGCTTGTGAGTACGGAAGTACGGAAGCGTATTGCTGCCAAAGTGAAAATTTTTTTTGGATGCTAAGTCGTACGTACGACATACTAAGTCGTACGTACGAGATATTACGTCGTACGTACGAGATACTATGTCGTACGTACGAGATACTAAGTCGTACGCACGACATACTAAGTCGTACGTACGAGATACTAAATCGTACGTACGAGATACTATGTCGTACGTACGAGATACTAAGTCGTACGTACGACATACTAAGTCGTACGTACGACAAACTAAGTCGTACGTACGAGATACTAAGTCGTACGTACGAGATACTAAGTCGTACGTACGACATAATATACCGTACGTACGACATACTAAGTCGTACGTACGAGATATTAAGTCGTACGTACGAGATACTAAGTCATACTAAGGAGCGGAGTAAATAGGCGCATTCGGCATACATTCATATATGTATATATTCATACAGTTTTATTTATTGAATATTAACTGAGCATTGG
The DNA here is from genome assembly GCA_035048485.1 of Pteria penguin. Lineage (NCBI taxonomy): Eukaryota > Metazoa > Mollusca > Bivalvia > Pterioida > Pteriidae > Pteria > Pteria penguin. The sequence goes on from CM068583.1 coordinate 69,676,651, forward strand.
GAAATATGCTTCCCGATATTTAGTCAATAATCTTTTTTATTACATATACTGAGCAAAAACCGCATCCACTGTATACAATTTGAGTTATTTTCTAAACTGTAAATGCTATATTTTTCAAATTGGTATATAAGTAGTTTATACATCCTATGATAACATTCAACAATCTTGTCGAAATTTGATAAGCATTTCACTGATAACAGGCAGAGAAAGGTGTAAGGGGTCAATTCAGAAAAAGACAAATTTCTGATTGGAATCAAAAGATAGCATTATTGTCAAATCAAACCATCATTGCATAATATCGGGTATGACCACCCTTGTTTGCTAAAACAGCACGATTTGTACTTCGTATGCCATTCACGTAACGTCTAATGACGTTTGGGGCTAGTTTATTTCATTCTGCTATAAGAACATTTTGTAGCTCCTGAATGGTCAATGGATGTCGTATGTCCGCTTTTCTACCCAATAAATCCTATATGTGCTGGCTCATATTGAGATCAGGGCTATTTGTTGGCTTTGGGAAGATGTTAACGTTATTTCGTTGAAGGTAGCGTTGAGTAAGTCGCGCAGTATGCGGTCGAGCATTATCGTGTTGCAAGGTGACCCTTAGTGCATGTCTCTGGATGAAGGGAACTTCTGGAATTAGAATCTGATTATTATAGGCCTGTACATTTAAAGTACCATTTACTGCTACAAATGCGCGTTTTTCCGCCGCCCATGATTCCACCCCATATCACAACGCTGCCACCACCAAACATGTTTCTTTGAAGGACATGTATCAGTATATCATTCTCCTTGTCGACGGTAAACCCTGGCTCGACCATCATGACTAAGACTATGACTAAGGTTGAACCTTGATTCGTCAGTAAACAAAACGTTATTCCAGTCATTCCTCTTAAAACGTTAATTAATAATGTCTACACCAGGTAACGGGAGTATTGCGATGAATAGGCGTCAGCATCTGGCCGAAGTATGGCCTGTAAGCTCGTATTGGACACCACAAAGCAATCCCAGACGCATTGCCTTCACATGTATATTTTTGCTTTAAAATTGCGCTCCGCCAAATTATCATCACTTCCTGTAAGCTCGTATTGGACACCACAAAGCAATCCCAGACGCATTGCCTTCACATGTATATTTTTGCTTTAAAATTGCGCTCCGCCAAATTATCATCACTTCCTGGATTCGACCCTGGTACCTACGGCATACTATGTCGTACGTACGACTTACTATGTCGTACGTACGACTTAGTATGTCGTACGTACGACTTAGTATCTCGTACGTACGACTTAGTATGTCGTACGTACGACTTATTATCTCGTACGTACGACTTAGCATGTCGTACGTACGACTTATTATCTCGTATGTACGACTTATTATCTCGTACGTACGACTTAGTATGTCGTACGTACGACTTAGTATCTCGTACGTACGACTTAGTATATCGTACGTACGACTTATTATCTCGTACGTACGACTTATTATCTCGTACGTAGGACTTAGTATGTCGTACGTACGACTTATTATCTCGTATGTACCACTTATTATCTCGTATGTACGACTTATTATCTCGTACGTACGACTTACTAACGTTTTTAAACACCAGCTTTTTCTTCTTTTCCCGGCTTTGAATTACTGCACTTCTAATGTTAGGCGGCAAATCAATGTTTAACGTATTTCCATTGTTTATGCAATTGTAGTTTCAGGAAAATGCTTTTACTAAAAAGAACCAATCTGTCTGTCTATCTATCTACATGTATCTATCTATCTATCTATCTATCTATCTATCTATCTATCTATCTATCTATCTATCTATCGATCGATCGATCGATCTATCTATCTATCTATCTATCTATCTATCTATCTATCTATCTATCTATCTATTCGTTCATTTGTTTATTTATATTTATCTATTTTCAACATACATTTATCGTATATAAAATTGTATGTAATAACTATTTTAACTGTATTCCCTCATTTAATTTCGTTCCCTCCCTACGGTGCATCACAACTCCCTTTCCTCCGAATATAAATTGTTTCATTTTTCTATCCAAATTTCGACGAAACTCACTAAATGATTATTTTTCTTTAGCAAAGACGATATTTTGGGTCTACTACACATATTAAACCAGATTACATATATGTACTAGAATGACAATTTACATTTGAGGTTATCAACACTATTGCTGGGGTTGTTTATTGGTCAAGAAAATTGTTCGAGGTGTCAAGTATACACTAAGAAAGTTAGAGAATAGTTTTCTCGTTCCGCGTGATTTGGTAGCTCGAAACTATTCTCTAACCTTTACACATACAGTGCTATTCTGGTCCGTTAATTTACATACGAATTAAATAAGTAGCTGCATATACATGTACGCACACTCAAAGCCATGCTTATTCACTTAAGATGGACACTGTTTAAAAAAAGGGGGGGGTGAAATTAAATTACAGCAACTTCACAGCGTTTTATCTATGAATGGCCGCTAATTTTATGAAGAATGCAATATTGATTTATTAACATTAATCATGAATGCTTTTAAATTCGAAAGGGAGTGGGGACTGGGTTTAAGGTCGTAACATAACAATATTTGTGTGGAGTCTCTAAACAGATTGCAAAAGATGTAAAATAAACATCAATCTTTATGTGTTATTAAAATGATTGATAGGGATATATAAAAATAATTATTTCTTTTTATGTATTTATTTATTTATTTACAATTAAAACACTGCATTTTCGGCCAGCGATGTTTTAAAAATCTAATTTTTATTAAATTTGTTTTAATATATTATATTCGTAAGGAAAAATTTTGTGTTTTTTATAATTAAATAAGTATATAAATAATAAATAAATAAGTAAATAAATAAATAAATAGATGAGGTCCACCGAGGAAGGCAGCTGGACGAAATGTTCGGAAAAATATTGTTCTTTTTATAAATAAATAAATAAATAAATAAATAAATAAATAAATAAATAAATAAATAAATAAATAAATTTTAAAATGTCTTGTTCTATATATTACACAGATTTCCCCCTCTCAACACAGACAGATAACAGCGAACCAGTGTCAGTGTCAGTGTTTTTAAGTGTTTTACACAGTTTTTTCAGTGGCGTCAGATTTTTTCATTTGGTTGGTTGGTTGATTGGTGGTTTAACAATATTCCAGTTATATCGCGACATGGAAGCAGGAGGTTACCAATCTCTTAAACATAGTGGCGCAAACCGAGAATCGAACCCGGATCGTCGGCACAGCAAGCCAAGCGCTTAGCCACTACACAAAGCCTGCCCCTGCCCCCAGAGTTTTGCAGTTTTTCTGGGTCGCCAGTGTTTTTCAGTGTTTATCTGGACCGTCAGAGTTTTCATTGTTTTTCAGGTAGATTTCAGTGTTTTTCGGAGTTTTTCGGGGTTTTGCAGAGTAAATCAGGGGAAAACGGTATTCTCATATGGTGATTTAATCTACATTAAATACTTGAAATTTTCTGCTTTAAACCGATATGTACCTCCCTGGATTTTTTTCTACATCTTCATCGGTATAATGCTTTTAGATATAGATCTACGTCATTTCTTTTTTTATAGTTATATCGACATCATTACATTGTGCACGTGAGATTTGAATGCTTTTAGATGATAAAAATCTACGTCATTTAAAAAGTAATATCGGAGTCACGTTACGTGGAAGCGGTAGGACGTGTTTTCTTCGCTCTCCCGTTTAATGACAAATTTTGGAGTCTAAACGATTCTTTAACCTACCTGGATTTGAACATGCGTTTTTGGTATATATACTTCTTCTGGATTTACTGTATTTAATTTACAAATTGACTGCTTAATGGTGTTTTGGATGTATATATTTTCTGTGTTTATTTCTATTGTGATTACTTTTCATTTATATTTATCGGTCAATGCTAGTGTACAACCCGTCATGGCCAAGCGCACATTGAAACCATTATACTTGAAGGACAGTGAAATTCAACTATCTGACTCGGATCAGTGATTTTGCTTTAATGAATCAGGTCACTAGAGTGATAGGCGATGCTTTTTTTTTTTTTTTTTTTTTTATTTACGTCACACCACGAATATTTCACGTATATGGTGACGGCATCTGCCTGATGCGGGGCATACAAATTTTGACCTTTGCAACGGACCTACCCGAAGCAGTGAGGGATCTTTAACGTGCCATGCATACCACGACACGGGGCCTCGGTTTTTACTGTCTCATTCGAAAGACATGACACCGGCATGACCAGTGGGAGGCCGGCGGGACCCGAACCCCGGCCTCCCGATCAGGAGTCCGACGCGATACCACTAAGCCACGCCGGCTTAATAGGCGATGCTTTACACTGTCTAGAGTGATAGGCGATGCTTTACACTGTCTTCAGTTAGATAGAAATCTGTGGAGATTATATATTAAAGACAAAGAAAGTCGTTCAAAATTATTGACAGATTGGAAATTAATAACATATCTGTTCCTATATATGACACAAATCCGTATTCGTCCGGTGCAAGTTCGGCTAACCAACAGACTATAAAACTTAGAATCTGTGGTTTACCATTATCCGTCGACGATTTGGCTATTCTTGAACTTCTAAACACGCTTGATGTGAAACTCACCAGCAAACTATTATATGAAAAAATTCGACATCCCGAGACTAACAAAATGACAAGTGTTTTGAATGGTAATTTATTTGTATATATATATATAGAGCCTTTACCCCAGGGTAAATTTTTTCCTCGCATTAACTCATGCGCCAGGATACGTTGCTTGTTATTCCACCATGGACAGCAAAAGTTGACCGTTCATTGTTATGTACTATATGCTGGGGCACTGATCATACGCTCTCACGGTGTACGAATGAACCCCGTTGTAAAGTGTGCAAATCACCCGGACACCGACCAGGAGATAAAGAGTGCCCTCATTACGAAGTGCAGAAAAGTATTACGCCTTTTAATGGTCCGTCTGATGTGTTGTCAAATTTCTTCCCGTGTTCGATTGATATATATGGAGTGTCGCACAAATCAGCAGAACATGCTTTTCAATATACCAAAGCTGTTCGGTGCGGGATCTAGATGCAGCTAATTCTATCAAGGATACCACGGATGCCCTTGCGGCCAAGCGTTTAGGTGACAAAGTGCTATCAAATGAAGAATGGAATGGATCAAAGATCGAGGTAATGGAGGAAATCGTAGAAAATAAACGTGTTCAGGTTCCCATGTTCCGCGAAATGCAACACCGTTTTCGTGGAGTCTACACACAACGAGGAATGCTGGTCCGGTTTAGATCGGCAAGGTACGGCTAATACAAAACAAGAGAACTGGCCTGGTAAAACACATTAGGAGTAATCATTGGGAAAGTGGCAAAAAAGATTCGAAAAAGGAAAAAAAAGTGATCAATGGAGCTGCCCCAAGCAAAAACAATCGAACAAAGAAACATCGAAACAACGGGACATAGCCTCTATGCTTCGCGATTTGCTTGCTGCCTCCGACACAGACTCTGTCTCCGGCTGTAACGCAGGTGATTCCGACAGTGATACCGAAAAAACTTAACTACATGTATTAGTGTGTAATCGTGCAGAACTTTAATGGATAACAACCTTTGGAACGTTCAATGGATTTTGAGTTATGGACTTGGACATGCACTTTAAAAGGCCTGTATCATTGCATATATGACATATATTATCATTATCATAATTATAATTATTTCAATTATTATTATCATTATCATTACTATTATTATTATGTCATTTATACTATAACACATTCCCTTATAATTATGTGTCTTATTTAAATGGATACGCCCAGGGATCATTCTCGCGATATTAGCGCATTATTTTCGTCAAAATCCCATTAAAACTCTCAGACTGCACCAAAAATCCCACAGATATTTTTCATTAGTAATGAATAAATATTGTTCGAACTGTCTTCACCTGTGTTACGAATCACGATCATTCTGGCGTTTGAAGGATCGTTTTAGAATAGCTATTGGTAATTGGGCGTCATGTTAACTATGATTTCAAAGCGTCCGTAGCCACAATTATGCCTCCCAAAAGAAAACACCCGGAGCATCGTAAGGGGCAACTTAAACTTTTTAAATTCATTGACAATTCAAATAGGAATGAAACCGAATCTGAAATGAATAATAACATCATCATTAATAAAGATATTAGCCAGGAAGACGATTGTGAATCGGCACTTAAGGAACCAAAATCCACTAAAACAAGTGCTGAATTTCCAAACCAAATGGAAATTAATGTACCCATGGCTCGAATACGATGACAAAAACAAAACAATGCCATGTACTTTATGCCGTGAAATTAAAAGGAAGAATTGGACTTTAATGGTGCTTTAAACGACTGGGGAAATATATAAACAGAAAGCAGACTGATTTTCAGGAAATAGAAGACATTGTTAATGGATATCTGGATTTGTTACTTTGTTTTTCATTAGTTAAAACACTTTTACAGTAATGATATTAAACATTCAGGAGTTTACAATTGTGCATTTTATTATTCCTTGAATTTAAAACAAAATACAAACGGATGAGTAGAAATATCCCATGAAATTTTAGAAAATCCCTTTAAAATTTATTTGATGGGATAATTATCCCATTACTTTCAGATTCCAGAATGATCCCTGATACGCACAGTATCATATCCGTTAATGTCAGGGGAATGAACTCTGACGAAAAAAGGAATAAAATATACACCTGGTTGAATTATTCCAATGCTGATGTAATATATTTCAATTTTACATATTTTCATGATTTCTCAGACTCTCCTCATAGTAGAGGAGTTTCTATTTTAGTTAGAAAAAATATTATGTTTGAGCGTTTGGGTATTAACAAATCCGAAGATGCATGATTATTACTTGTTAATCTTAAAATAAATGACACTGGATACCTTAGTTAATGTATATGCTCATAACGAGGAGGATAAAAGAATAACTTTTTTTGATAAAATGAAGAAAATAATTTCACCACATGGTCAATTGAATGATAATTTGTATGTATGTGGTGACTTTAACTGCAGTTTTGATAGAAAATTAGACACAAGTCAAAAGAAATTACAAAAAAATTTTAATCTTATGAATATTGGTATACACTTCATGCTAATATGAAGGGTTATACGTGGTGTGATTCTGATGATAACCCTAAGAGTAGAATTGATTATATTTTGACAAATAAAGAAAATGTTGAGAATGTTAAAAATAGCATTGTTAGAAAAGTTCCTGGTACACACAGCAAGGGATGCCGAATGAGTGACCACCGCTTTTTGAAGCTATGTTTGAATCTGACAAAACTGAAAGAAGGTCCTGGGTATTGGAAGTTAAATACCTCATATCTGAATAATGCGGAATATAAAAATGGTATAATAAGAATTATCGAATCACTTGATAATACATTGGACTCTATGGCAAAATGGGAAATGTTTAAAATGAAAGTAAAGGAATTCTCAATACAGTTTGCTAAAACTTCAGGAAATAATGTTAAAAAGAAAATTAAATGTATTGAAAGACGATTAAATGATATTGAAAACGCTAATAGTTTTGATATTGACATGACTAGGAAGCGTATTTTGGAATCAGAATTAGATGATTTATATAATGAAAGAGGTGCCCAAATTAGATCTAAAGCAAAATGGATTGAGGAAGGGGAGAAAAATACGAAATGTTTTCTTAATTTAGAAAAACAACATCAAAAAAGTAACTTAATTAAAGAGTTAAAAGTTGATGATAATACAATTGTTAATGATAATGAATCCATTATGAATGAGTTGTGCAATTATTATGAACACTTGTATTCATCTAAATTTATTAATTCTCATGATATTGATGATTACCTTGCATCTGTAGAAACACCTTTGTTAAATGATCATCAGAAGCAATTATGTGAAGAAAGTCTTACTATGTTAGAATCTAAAAATGCCATTTTTGAGATGAAAAATAATAAATCTCCTGGGCTTGATGGTCTGCCCAGTGAATATTATAAATGTTTCTGGGATAATCAATATCGAAGAAGTACCAAACCGTTAATCATTCTCAAAGTCCAAGGACAGATACAAAATCGTGTAAATTTCAAAAAGGAACTGTTGTGAACCCCGAAATACTGAAAAATTCCGAGGTGAGACCAGGTGCCGGGGGAGAGTAAGCGTCTCCTGTTTGCATGCATCACCCGTCACAGCAGTTCTCAAGAAACATGTCAAAATCAAGAGTTTTGGTTTCCTAATTGTACATACGAAAGTACAAAACTGATATACAAAGTCATATTTGGTGTTCACTGAACAGGTCATTTAGTCGCATTCCAGAATATTATCAATCATTCTAGAAAGAGGCACATCATATTTTCGTACAATATCCCCATAGCGACCGTAGAACTTCCTCAGTGACGATTTCAGACGTTCTTCAATATATCCCTGCATGAGCAACTTAGTGGCCAGTCGTTTGGCCCTTGGAATAAAACCGTAGTATAGAGAATAGGCTCTTGCGTACCTTATAAGTTAAGATATAAAAACTCCATAGGCAGGTGAGGACGCGATATTGCTGCAAAGAAACTGGAATTTAGTTATTTGGAAGTTAAAATCGTCACGTCTGTCATACAGAGAGGTGTTCAAATGACCATCATTGTCGAAAGTTAAAAATATATCCAGATACGAAGCGGAATTATTGCTCTCGGTTGTTTCTTTTATCTCAAGTTCATGGGGATAGATTTCATGTATGTAATCCTTATAGTTAGGATTACTGATTGACAATACGTCGTCTATATATCTATACGAAAAATTAAACTGAGATGCAAGGCTTTTTCTGCCTGTGGAGAGCATGTTTTGAATAAATAATATAAGTGATCTGTTTTATAATGTTTTATGTGATATTTTTAATAAAAAGGAATTGTGTTATCCTCAAGGTCTAGCGGTCATAACATTGTTATTTAAAAAGGGCGACCGGAAAATCTTAAAAACTATCGCCCGTTAAGTTTAACTAACACAGATTACAAAATTATTGCTTTGATATTTGCTAGACGACTGAAAAATGGTGAATTGATAGTGAAAGAGCAGTCTGCATATATAAAAGGTCGTTTTATTGGAGATAATGCAAGATATTTATTAGACGTTTTTGAACATTGTAATGAAACCATCTCTGAAGGTTTATTTTTATTATTAGATTTTGAAAAAGCTTTTCATGCAGTTGAAACACATAGCGCAGTCCCTGGACATACTAAGGTAACAATTAAGCAGCTATTCGATGGCTTAAGTTTTGTAGATTTATTGGATATTTTACTTTTCCAGTTCATAGTTACAATAATATATATATATATATATATATATATATATATATATATATATATATATATATATATATATATATATATATATATATATATATATATATATATATTTATATATATATATATGTATGTATTTGTTCCCTGTTGGCGTGTATGGATAATTCAGTATACATATTTTATCTATCGTTGCTTTTATTATTATGTATGGATATTCATCCAAACCCCGGACCCGCCTCTGAACCTATTTCAATTTTTCACCTAAACATAAGAAGTTTGCGTAACAAGATTGCTTACCTTAGCGACATTGCATCAGGTTATGATATTATTTGTAAAACTGAATCGCATCTCGACTAGAAAGTTTAAAATCATGATATTCAAATTGACGGATTTTATCCTGATCCGATTAGATTAGATCGCACATCACATGGGGGTGTAATAGTATTGTATATATCAGAACAGGTAATGGTTAATAGACTCTGTCACTTTGAGTTTGATGTTGGCGAAAATGTTTGGGTAGAAATAAAAATTTCAGCGTATTCTTTCATTTTATGCACAGTGTATAGACCTCCATGTTGCATTCCATCATTTTGGGACACTTTGCAAAAACTCATGTGAATCTGCTCTTCTTTAAAAATCCAAATATTGTCGTTTTGGGCGATTTAAATGTTAACTAACAGACATCATCAATCTCTGTTATTCACCGCCCAACGCGTTTTGGGAGTTCTCGACCTACTTTACTTGATCCGATATTAGTACGAGAGTGTTCGGTAGGACAGTCCGAAATTATAGATTTCGTCAAATATAGAATCATAATGCTACAGTTGTTGAAATCATGGTTTCTAGTAAAATAAATAGAACTTATTCACCGCCCAACGCGTTTTGGGAGTTCTCGACTTACTTTACTTGATCCGATATTAGTACGAGAGTGTTCGGTAGGACAGTCCGAAATTATAGATTTCGTCAAAAATAGAATCATAATGCTACAGTTGTTGAAATCATGGTTTCTAGTAAAATAAATAGAACTTATAAAAAAAAAAGAGGTATGGTTATATCGACATGCCGATATTCAGTCTTTAAATAATGAGATATCAAGTTTTGATTGGAGGGATCTTTTATAATCCTCTGAAAATGTCAATGTTGCTTGTAATAATTTTACTAAAACTTTTATTCAAATTGCAAACAATCATATCCCTAGAAAAGTAGTAAATATAAGATAAAATGACAAACCATGGTTTACATCTGAAATAAGAAGGGAAATCAGAAAACGAGACAGGTTAAGAAAAAAAGGCAAAAATGATTCTTATATATTATGGGTGTTATTATTCACCCAATATTTACTTGGTTGTATGGGAGCTTCCCCTAGGTTTGTACATCCTTACCCACCCACCCCTTTTTTCATTAAAATGGCTTTAAATATAATATCAAAGGACTGAAAGTCATGTGTGTTGGCTAGTGTGAAAGGAGTTATTAAATATGAACAATTGTCATCACAAAAATACTATATTCTTAATTGATAAAAGGCTCAAGGACATGCACCAACAACAACTATTACAAGATATTTCGAGATCGTCAAAGGGTTATTTATATCAACATCTTATAGATAATTTTACGATGCAATTTTATCTACTTAAACCCATTCCCTTAATATATAAAAAGTACATCGCAAAATACAGAATGTCATCTCATAATCTTCAAATAGAACGTGGAAGATATGATAATGTAAATAGAAATGATAGAATTTGCACTATGTGTAACACTAATGACATTGAAGATGAATACCATTTTATTCTTGTATGTCCATTTTATACCATACTTAGACATCGATATATCAAGCCCTACTATTATGTGAGACCAAGTGTTTTTAAAGTTGTACAGCTATTAAGTGTGAATAATTGCAAAGAGCTATTGAATCTTGGTAAATTTTTGAAACTTGCAAGCAATCTTAGAAATTAACTACTTACTCACTCTCCACCAACTATATTATTGTACATACCTACGTAACTGTATGTGTGTGTGTGTATGTGTGTGTGTATGAATGTGAAGGAGTGTGTGTGAGGGTGCAAGTGTGTAACTGTGTTTAATCTCTTTATGCTATATGTTCTTGTATATATTGTACATATTATTGTTGTTCTGTTTTTCTATGTGCTGTATTGGCATGCGAAATAAACTGTAAACTGTATCGACCTCTTCAACCTATCAAATGTCTACATACATACCAATTACAATTAAATATTTGTAAGATAATGAGACAAGTCAAGAAAACTATTGATTTCTCAGAAATGATCAAAGTCCAAGGTACATAATTCTGTCTACATGAGTTAATTGGCACCACCTATTGAGAGATCTAAACAAAAAAAATAAATTTAATAGGAGGGCATAGTATTTCATTTCTTCTAAGCTTCATCTAATTCCTTCACACAGTTCATAAGAATAAAGAAGAAAATGTGAATACCACCCCTCCCTCTTTTTTTTAATAAAAAATATCTTAAGATTGAGCTGTTGAAAAAAAATATTTCATTGTAAGTTCTTATCATACATATGATAACAAAAAAGAGACAAGTTTGTCAAACAAGGGTACCATCTGTTACCTACTTTTGCTCCTGCTGTCGATGGATCTGGTTAAAAAATCACTTGTATGGGACTATGAGTACTTCATGCTTACCAAGTTGCATCAAATTCCCTTTAGTGGTTCTCGAGAAGTTGTCAACACGCCATGATAACAGCTCACTGAGCCTAAGGTTCAGCTGAGGTAAAAACTAGGTAAACGGTGTATGGTCAAAACGGCCCACACCAAAACGGCCCAAATCCACTACTAAAACGGCAAAACTTTTTTCACTTTATATATGATAGATAAAACGGTCCAACTTTTTATTCACTATACACATGTATATAATAGATGAAACGGCCCTACTTTTTATTTCGCTATTTACAGTAATTGCAACAATTTTCTGAAGTTATAAAAACATTAGTGATATATATGCCTTTGACGGGTTTACTTCTAAAGTTAATCGAGTGCAAGCCATGCAATGATAATAGCAATGATTATAATTAGCTATTTTTAGATTTTTATTAGGTACTTAAGAAAACATTTTCAAGTTCAATAGATATACAAATATATAATAAGCAACACTAATATAGTATAATGTCAAGGTCAACATAATGAATTTATATATCACATTAATTCAAAATATAGATATGTTTATATGTCAAATAGAGTACAATATATAAATATATATATATATATATATATATATATATATATATATATATATAATATATATATATATATATATATATATATATATATATATATAACCAAATACAAAAGAAATATATATGTTGCATAATTTATTAGAGAAACTGATTGATTGATTGATTTTTGTTTAATGTCACACCATGAATATTTTACGTATATGGTGACGGCATCTGTCTGATGCGGGGCATACAAATTTTTACCTTTGCAACGGACCAACCTGTAGAAGTGAGGGAATCTTTAACATGTCATACATACCACAACCCGGGCCTCGGTTTTTACTGTCTCATCCGAAAGAAAGGACACCGGCATGACCAGAGCGGGAATCGAACCCCGGCCTCCCGATCAGGAGTCCAGCGCGATACCACGCCGGTTTATTTATTAGAGAAAAGTCATACAAAAACAAATATGTGCACAGTTCAAAGTACAAGCCCCTTTATTTTGTAGAGACTATTATGATATATAAGTGATATATAAGAAGAAAAAGTAATTAGAAACAGGGAAGCGTTTATGCCAGTATTAATTTTTTTACTCTAAAGGCAGTTCAACAAGTTTAATTGATTTCAAAAAAAATACTTCTATCTATAAGGACAATGTAATTTTAGATAATCGTAGATACTTTTTTCAATTATTTCGATTCCTCCGAATGAAATTTCAAATTTTTGGCTCTTCCTTGAGGTGGCCTCCACGTGGCAAGAGCTGGAAACACCAATTTCTCAGTGGTTAACAACCTCAGTTCAAAATTCAATATTCATTTAATAAGTGATTTCCAAACTTTCAACAAATAAATCCGTTTAAAAAAGAAATATAAAGTTGGGCCATTTTGGTAAAAAAAAGTTGGGCCATTTTGGTGTGGGCCGTTTTGTTTTTTTGGCTGTTTTGGTGTGGGCCGTTTTGTTTTTTGGGCCGTTTTGACTATAATTCAGGTAAACCAGCAAGAAGCTTTCACTTGTTCTGATACTCACTGATCTGCTCTCACATATCAACTTTCAGTTCAATATCTCAAGAAATAGCAGAAAGAAGTCTGGGAAACCAGAATTTCTACGGAATTTTCTTTCCAAGTCCAAGAGCTGTAACTCGGAAAATAATGAGATATCACTATGAAACTGAAATTTGCTCTGTGACCTATTGATATGTACATGTACTTGCATACAAAATTGATATCGGCATAAGCAGCAGAAAGAGTCTGGAAATCTGAAGATTCTTGAGTGAAGGAACTGCAACAATAAGGTTAATCACTAAAAGCTTCCCTTGTTCCGCAACTTAATGACCTGTACTCATATGCCAACTGTCGGTGAATCGAAACACCGAAACGGCATACTAAACACAGAAACGGCAGGATGAACACTGAAACGGCACTTACTATTAATCAAAGAAACAAAAGACAACTTTTTTATGATACATATATATATATATATATATATATATATATATATTATAAATACAATGACCAAGTTATATTATGATTTGATGCATAATGACATAGTTATTGCACTTTCTTTTCCATGCTATTTCAGGTTGTGAAAATGGCCGTCTTCATGTTATGAAGAGGTTTATGGCCTGAATATATTCTTATTATCGCAATTTGTAGCATTTATAGTAGCATTTATATTACAGAAATGAAATTTTATAAATTTGCAATATCAAAACTTTGAAGATTTGGATAATAGCGTAACTTTGATTAATTTGGCAAGTTTTTGTTTACAAGATAATTGGCGAAAGTTCCCATGACAATCCTTTATTATGCAGTTACTTAGAATTGCTCAGCAATTGCACCTTTCATGTATGCACTGAAATGTTAATTAATTGAAACTATTATATTAATTGGATATCAATCAGAGGAAATTCGAAATACCAAACTTTTTATTTCTAAGTCAAAATTTTTGAAAAATCAGCATTTCCAATGTTGTTTAGCCTATATATTATGGAAATGGGCAAATTTGTCATTATAATGAGTATATAAGTGCCGTTTCGGTGTTTACCCTGCCGTTTCTGTGTTTAGGTGCCGTTTCGGTGTTTCGTTTCATTCGCCAACTGTCGGTCCAATATCTGATGAAACAGCCTAGAAAGTCTGGAACACTTGACATTTCTAAGCAATTTTCTAAGTCAAGAATCGCTGCTTGGCAAAAAAATGAGTCAATCACTACGAAAACTTCACCTTACTCTGTAATCTTTTGATATGTACTTGCCAAAATTTCAGTTTAATATCTACACAAGTTCGTGACTGTTTCGAGAGCTTTTCAAAAACAGTTGTCGGAAGTAGAAACAAGATAGGCAACTCGCGCAAAAGTAAATCGTGTCAAAATACCGATATTCGAGAAAATGCTTTGTATTTTATTTAGATGTATGTACAATTATCAGGACCAAAACTATCTAATTTTAGGAAATTCAGATATCATTCATTCTCAAAACGCACCCAAGCAATAATAAGTAAGGTATATAATAGATGCGAATTTTAGTAACAGGATCGAACGAGAAGTTGAGTAGTTGTCTGACAATTGTATATATTCATACGCGATTTCTCAAAACAAACGAAAAATATTTTGAAATTTACAATGCAGGTATGTGGTATAACCCCAAATTCTATAAAGAGACAGGCCGTTTTGTTTCGATAAATCAATTTGGATAATGTGTTCCACTGACGTACAACAGAGAATTATTTTTCAAGGCGTACTGTTGTTGATTTAATGAGTAGCTGTTCGCCTGCAACTTCCACACGCTGCACGACAGCATAGTATGTTGGCTTTTCTAGCCAACACAAAAATTGAAATACAAATCTTCTAAAGTTATAATCACACCACTTAGTTTGCCCTCTGTGTCCACTCTTCATATACCTGGTATTTCTTGTAGAAAATTATTCGGCACCACTGAAATCCATATTTCTCCACTTAAAAGTAGTTTCCCTATTAAACGTTCCATTTCATTTTCATAAACATTCACACCTATAAATTCTTACAGAGCTGTCAATTCTATATGCAGAGGGTATTCTAAGATTAATAAGTGCAACGCCAAGAAATGTCTTACTTGCCATCATTTAAGTTGCATGTCCAATATTGAATCTTCAGGTAATACTTTATAACACCAAATTAGACAAAGACATAGATTGAAATACTGCCAATGTTATATATGTCATCACTTGAGAAGTTAGAGGATGTGGGGTTCAATATGTCGGGGAAACTTTTCAAACTTTGAAACGTTTTCGGAATCATTCCTATAAAATTCGTAATAATTCACGACGTAAATACCAGAATTTTCTTTATAACCACTTTAATAAATACCAACATAATATTAACAATGTGAAAATAACTCCAGAAGAAAATATCTCTAAATTACCAGGTGATACGAAATCAGATATTAAAAAACGACTTTTGGAAGCCGAGCTCTACTGGATTAAACAACTACAAACCCCATACCCTCTCAGTCTCAACGACCAAATATATCTACAAGGTAATATTTCTTCTCATCAGAATAAGATCAATATTTTTACATTAAGACATAAAACTATTAGAAAACGTAGGTCACATGGTCGTCGCCGTAATCGTAACATAAGAAAAAATGTATTAATTTTGCAAAAATAGCACTCTTAACCCCCCAAAATCACATTCTTCATGCATGATATGGTAAAGAAACCTTTTTTATTGGAAAGATCATGCAATAATCTATAAGATTACATGGGTTTTTTAATGAATTTATTGAACTGTTTACATTTTATACAAAATTTCCAATTTTCAGCGATTTTTGTTAAAAATCTTATGTTTTTGCCCCAAAACTCAGTAAAGACCCAACGGCCAAATTGCAAACATCGCTTAAAATGTTTCTCAGATAATATACTTTAACATGAGGTATGTCTGCAAAATTCCCCCGGGGTGGAGGAACAAAAGAATTTTCTGGAATTTTCTCTTTTCGAGAACTATGATAATTTTTTTTCTCTAAATATGTGTTTTCCCCCTCATTTACCGATTTGGCTTTAGATCGTGTTTAGTTAGGTATTTTTATGTATCTGCATTGGAAATTATACATGCCAAGTTATAGGCGAGCAATAATGATATCGGGAGACTTTCAAAGGGCTAAACAATATCCAAAAATGTTATCAGTTACTTCTTGTATGACTGATTAGGGAGGGGGCCGAGAACGGTTTACTCGTATTTTATTTAACTGACTATATCAATTGGTCAATATACAGGTAAATGATGAAAATATTCTAAATGATATATTACGTCATGGAAGTAATGCAGGTTATCATTTAATAAGTCTTTGGCGGATCAGAAGACATACTATTTGGTACTAGTTCGGATAGGTCCACAGGCGTAAAGACATACTATTTGGTATTAGTTCGTGTAGGTCCACAGGCGTAAAGACATACTATTTGGTACTAGTTCGTGTAGGTCCACAGGCGTAAAGACATACTATTTGGTATTAGTTCGTGTAGGTCCACAGGCGTAAAGACATACTATTTGGTACTAGTTCGTGTAGGTCCACAGGCGTAAAGACATACTATTTGGTATTAGTTCGTGTAGGTCCACAGGCGTAAAGACATACTATTTGGTATTAGTTCGTGTAGGTCCACAGGCGTAAAGACATACTATTTGGTACTAGTTCGTGTAGGTCCACAGGCGTAAAGACATACTATTTGGTACTAGTTCGTGTAGGTCCACAGGCGTAAAGACATACTATTTGGTACTAGTTCGTGTAGGTCCACAGGGGAAAGCTCGGGTTGCTATGTCGGCGTAAAAAAAGAACAAGGCAGTTAACTATGAATTTCACCAGAAGTCGGAAAAAGACGTAGGGACGAAAAAAATAGTGCACTACGCGATTTTACTTTTTTGCATTGCAAATTGTTTTGAACTTGACCGTTTTCCACTCGACGAACATGGATCTATCTAAAACATAAATCGCATAGTGCACTATTTTAGGGACTTAACAAATCTTGAAGAGGTGAGAATTAATTTCATTTTTATTGATATGAGAAGGTTTTGCTGCATTTATCATTATTATTTGAAGTTCATGCATTTTAAGTCGATGACCTGACCAGGGGTGGGCCAGCTAATCTCGAGTAAAATATTCGTGTGCAATTTAAAGTTGTTTTGGTGCATATCTCCGTTAATTTTGAGTGGATCTCCATAAAACTTTATGATCACTTAAATAAAACATTACTGAGTTGATACCAAAAGTCAAAATTCTTGTTGTGCTTTCAGTATTTATTCATCCCTACGTCTTCTTCCGACTTCTGGTGAAATTCATAGTTAACTGCCTTGTTTTTTACGCCGACATAGCAACCCGAGCTTTCTTTACGCCTGTGTGTAGGTCGTCAAGACTCTTGATGGGGTGTGTAGGTCCACGGTCTGTAACTTTAGTAATTATTCGGCCATCATATGTCCAGAATGAATGAATGTAACGTGCATACTTTGCCCGAGAAATCACTCCGATAATATGACGAAACCGTGTTAGATCATCAGACAGATGCGGTCTGTGTCATCTTTGAGTTTCTTTTTACTGGCATACACTGCATTTTTGTTTTTTGTTGGTTTTTTTTTTTTTGGTTTTTTTTTTTTTTTGGTATTGTTTTTGTTTTTCAGTTTTTAAATTTACAGATGGATTGACTCTTCGTGTTTTGCTGAGGTCGATCAATCGGATGGGAACGCTTTACGTTGTCTACGTTGATGTTGACTTACAGGTTCTCTTTGCATATCATTTCCACCGCCTCATCAGTATTGGAGGAGGGAGGGGGATGTTAGCATTGCGGAAGCGGAGGGAGTTCCGCCTGCCGTACCGCTCCACCACCTCAGTCTGGCACTCAAGATCAAAAACACAACTCTCCAGGCATTGATCGTCAGATTTGAAGCTGGAAATTTTAGTATCCTGTACCTTGAGAGCCGTTTCGTGCTGCTGGATCTTCTCCAAGAGGGCTGTAGTAGCATCAGAGATAGCATTAGGGATGAAGGGATCAAGAGCTACTGCTAAAGAATTGAGAAAAATTGGTGAAGTCATAGATCCTAGTAATACCTTAGAAAAGCCATACGACTGGCTATCATTCATGGTTAGTTGGAATTATCCTAGGGTTGGGGTTCTACAAAAAGATGGTAGGATTTGTGTTTAATTAATGGCGCCAAGAAATGCTCACTTAAAGTACATTTTGTCCACCGCGCTCTCGCCAAATCGGGGAACACTGAACCTAACTCGTCGGTATGTTCGTCTGCAGGCACTCACTCTAGTGTACTTATAACGAATGTCACGTGTACAAGAGGAATAACGGATTTGTGAGGTCCTCCGCATAACTGGAGGTTTAATTCAGACAGATCGATATTAAAATAGCTATCTGTAATTGCACCTGACACCTTAATAGATTTTCAAATGATACGCATGTCAGTTTGTCCTCGTATCTTTATGGATTTTCGGACGGTAAGCGTGTCAGTTTTTCCTCACATATGCCAGCTGTACTCAAGAATTCATAACAAGTACACTTGGAATTTTACAAATTGCACGCCGTGAGTCGAAATTGTCACAAATACACTAGAGAGTATATCCGTCCGTCCGTCAAAAGAATTTAAACCTGGGCCATATCTTCTGAAGTATATATGACACAGCATTGATATTTGACGCGAGAGTCAACTTATGACATATGATGGTACAATGCAGATTCTGGAGTGACTGTAGATCGTTTGGTGTAAAATTCAGGCATTGGTGAATCCCTATGGAGAAAAATTGTTTTAAAATCCCAAATGAGATGGGAAACAAGAATATAACTGAAGCTGGTTTGACTTAGTTAAAAGGTACTTGAATTGTCATATGGAAACATTTCCTCATTTTCAGCTTAGGCCCAAATTCAGGATCTGTACCCTCGACCTTCAAACGATTATTCCAAGAACCCCTGATGGTCCTTTGTCGCTCATCTGAGCAAATAGAAAACTTTAAAAGTGTCAATGCTTTTAATGAAAGAATCCTTTTCAGATTTCTTATTCAAAATTAAACTACGCACTAGGTCTACACCACACCAATCTAAAGCATAAGGGAAAATATAAGATAGAATAAGTAGTCCTCCAAAGGGAAGTAAAATACACTAAAAGAAACAACACAAACACTCTTTGCCGCAAATTTTCGGCCTCCTGGCCTTTATCAAGCAATTGTTAGAAAAGTACAGAAGAACTATGTAACATCCATCTTTACATGTCTAATATAAACAAGCTTGTTTATATTAGACATGTAAAGATGGATGTTACATAGTTCTTCTGTACTTTTCTAACAATTGCTTGATAAAGGCCAGGAGGCCGAAAATTTGCGGAAAGAGTGTTTGTGTTGTTTCTTTTAGCATAAGGGAAAACTAAAGCATATTTGTAAAATATATGCCCTGCATGGGCATAATTCAAATAGCAGCAGCAAACATTCCTAAATTATAAGTTTCGTGAGCCATAACTCCTGTAAATATTACCAATAGTGTAGTATTGCCTTTTTGAAATACTGACCTTCAAATCTATAGGCATACTTCCCTTTCAATAAGATTTTTAATTACTTCTGTTTAAAATAACTTGACCTGTAAACTATATGAAATATGATCAAATTCCGATAAGCATTTAATAATACAAGAGAATCAGATGGAAACCAATAATTTCAGCCTTTTCTATCAGCTGTGACCTTGACCTTTTGACCACAAAATAAAAAAAACTCTTCCCCTCTTGATAAGAAAGGATATATCCAAATTTGATTTGAGTATGTGGAAATGTACTGGAGTTAATATCCAGAAACCAATACTTACAGTCTATTTTCATCTGTTACCTCCACCTTTGACCTTTTGACCCCAAAATCAATAGGATTCTTCCTCTCTCGATAAGTAAGCACATATCCAAATTTGGTTTGGATATGTTTAAAGGTACTTGACTTATTACCCAAAGTGTGAGGGAAGGACGGACAAAGCAAACACTTAATGCCCCCTGCCAAGTGTCGAATCGTATTTAGGAATGGTATCAAAAAGACATTGAAATGTATACGTTTACAATGGATCCACCCAAAGCAGTGAGGTATCTTTTGTGTGGCATATCTACCGTGATTCAAACACTGAGCCACATCAGATTATTTAGATAAGATAGAAATCAATTGGTCTCTTCCACTCTGTATAGGTAACAACATATCTAGTCCGAAATGTCAGACACCAGCGTGCGTTTTCTGCTTGGGTCGAACATTTCAGACTACAATATACCTAAATCGGTTTTAGCAGGAAGGTATCTGATATATCCTGAAACGATGTATGGGATGGAGTGAAGGATTGGAAGAATGAGTACATAGCACTACTTACTGTTCTGCCATCTCGTGTCGGGGCACAATAATAGGTGACAAATGGTTATATTGAATAATTTACTTTAAATAAATAACACATGAACACAAAAGTAGAACAATATATTCTATTTACTGAATATTTTACATATAGAAAATTATTTAGAGAATGCATATAGAGTAGCATGTGTACGACATGCATATAGTACCGATAACAAGAGATTTGAAATAATTTGAAAAATGCATATAACTGTAGAATGATGAAACAATACATTTAAAAATATGGACCCCATGGCCTATATATAAATTTACGAATTTGTCTTTCAAAACAAAACTAAATTACCTATATATAAAAATCATTTAACTACAAAATCAGTGCTGAAAAGCTTTCCCTACCTCTCCTCACAAGTTCAATGAACAACAAACGTGAACACATACCCATATAGTCAACTATTACCATACACATAGGACATTAGTCGATTATTGGTGTCCACATAGTACATACTACCATTACAGTCAACTATCGGTATCCACATTGTACATACTACAATTACAGTAACTTTAGGTGTCTACATAGCACATACTACCATTATAGTAACTATTGGTGTCCACATAGTACATACTACCATTACAGTAACTATTGGTGTTTACATAGCACATACTACCATTACAGTCAACTATTGGTGTCTACATAGCACATACTAACATTACAGTCAACTATTGGTGTCTACATAACACATACTACCATTACAGTCAAGTTGGTGTCCACATAGTGCATACTACCATTACAGTCAACTAATGGTGTCAACATAGTACATACATGTACTACCATTACAGTAACTATTGGTGTCTACATATTATATTATACCATTACGGTCAATTTCTGCTGAATACATATTGCATTCTACCATTACAGTCAACGATTGGTGTCCACATAGTCCACACTACCATTACAGTCAACTATTGGTGTCTACATAATCTATACTACCATTACAGTCAACTTCTGCTGTATACATGGTGCATACTATTGGTGTCTAAAAGGCACGTACTCTGATTACAGTCAACTATTGGTGTCCCCAGAATATACTACCATTACAGTCAACAATTGTTGTCCACATAGCACATACTACCATTACAGTCAACTATTGGTGTCCAAATAGTACATACTACCATTAGTAAACTATCGGTGTCCACATAGAACTTACTGCCATTATATTCAACTATTGGTACGCACACTGTATTGCTGTATACATAGTACATACTACCATTACAGTCAACCATTGGTGTCTACAAGGCACATACTCTGATTACCGTCAACTATTGATGTCCCCATAAGAACATGGTACCATTACAGTCAACTATTGCTGTAGTATATACTACCATAAACAAGTAATTTAGAAGTAATGCTGTGAAAATGAGGTCATGTTAAGTTCAGATGGTGAACATTATAGCCCTCAGACCTCTTTACTTTTCAAAATCACGAAAAGAGAAAAGACCATACAAAAATGTATTGTCTAAATGAGTAAGATTAAATTTTCATTTCTTTATCAGTTTCCATTTTTCAAGGTTTATTGTTCTGCACATATTTAGATCATGTTTGACTTCACATCTTATCCATCATTTGTTAAATCTTTTATGGTATGCTTATTTATTACATGTTAAAACAAGAACCCGTCAAAGACGGTATGACCGAATTTCAAAGTATAACATTATAACCTACCTGTAGAATCTTATCCACAAACGTGCCTCTTTAAGTTTGAATATGTTCCAAGAAGAGTGAAGTTGGTATTCTTAAAGTTATGCAAGAAATCAAGTTAAACGCAAAATCATACTGTGTTCATTGAAGCATAAAATCGAAGTCAAGGTCACCAAACTTTTTGCTGGTCAGGAAGAACTTATCGATATCTACAAATTGATCGAGTTTGAAGTTGGTATCATTAACGCTATGCAAGAGATCACACTAAATGCAAAGTCAGACTGTGTTCACTGAAGCGTAAATCTGAGGTCAAGGTCAACCAATTTTGTGTCCGTCAGAAAGAACTCATCAATGTCTACAAACTGACCAAGTTGGAAGTTGGTATCATTAATGGTATGCAAGAAATCAAGTTAAATGTAATATCACACTGTGTTCACTGAAGCGTAAAGCGAGCCAAAGGTCACCAAATTTTGTGTTGGTCGGGAAGAACTCATCAATGTCTACAAACAGACCAAGTTAGTAGTTGGTAAAGCCGATTGGATAAGGTGCTCGGCTCGTGATCGAAAAGTCCCGGTTTTGACTCCTGCCCTGTGTGCAGCGGTGTTCTGTGCTTCGGGTGGGTCCGTTACAAAGGTCTAAATTTGTATGCAAATCGCCAGGTAGATGCCGTTACCATATACGTGAAATAATCGTGGAGTGACGAAAAACAATATTCGATTCGATTGCAGTTGGTATCATTACGGTATGCAAGAAATCAAGTGCAACGTAAACTCAGACTGTGATGATGAGTTCTATCCGACCGACAAAAAATATGGTGACCTTTACCTCAGTTTCACGCTTTCGTGAACACAGTCTGAGATTACTTTTAGCTTGATTTCATGCATGCCGTTTATGATACCAACTTCTAACTTGGTCAGTTTGTAGACTTTGACAAGTTTTTTTCTGACGGAACTTGACATATCAAATTTGCTAAACTGAAATAATGAGTTAAATGAATTTACCAGAAAAGCATAAGTTATGTGATTTATGGACTAGTGTTTCTTGAAAAAATTTTAAGACACAATTGTACCCACTTTATTTTCACTTTTTTAAAATAGTTTCCCCATTGAATGAGTAGTGGCCCTTCATTTGCTTTAACTTAAGTTCCCTTCATTAAAAAGTACTTTGTATAAAGTATAGTGAAAACTTTATCTACTGGGAAAAGCTGAAAATCAAAGTATTACAGAAATACTGTACATATGGATGTTTTTTTTATTAATAAGCTTTCTGATCAAGTGAGCTGATGGTACAATATGTACTATGTTTTTCTTAAGTATTACTATATTAATTTCCTTAATGTGAATTATTCATAAAAATGAATAGATGTGGTAATACACAGCAATCTATCAATATTTAGCTTCATTTTCATACACAGAGACAAGATGAATGATGAGAGGGATATAGCATACTTCCCTCTTGGAAAGGCTATCAAGTACACTCTGTACAGTCTGTGACGTATGTAGAGCAGTTTGGATTTGACCTATAATAAACTGCAGTCTCTTTGGACCTAGTTTCTCCTGTAGAGTTTTCAGCAGACTATTATGCCCTGGTTTGGTCATTTCATTACATAATGCATCATACATGGTGTATGTCAACTGTATGGCATACCTGTATCCTGTGCAAAATGCTGCTTCTAACTCAGGCGCTACAACACAAGATTCAGTTTTATCTATGAATTCTCTATCATCCCAGTATACTGCATTCTATTCATTATTACATGCATATGTCTAATTTCAAATACTAACAATTTTACATATAAAAATATGTAATAGTTGGTTAGCTGACTGGTGTTTTATCTTGTTTTGATAAAGCTTATACTATGATATACAAGTGGCCTCCAAGAGCCTGAATGGCTCACCTGTAAAATCATGAGAATATAAGCCTGATAAAGTTTAAAAAAAATAATATGTCAAAGTTCAAAGTTAAGATGAGTGAATCAAAAAGCCTCAATCACAAGAAATCCGTATGTAAAATATAAACCCTGTATCCTTCAAGGTGAAAATCATATAGCCAAGGGTACAATTTTTCCAATGTGGTTCGTGAGGATCAAATTTTAATGTAAATGTCACTATAGGCGCTAGTTATTATGAATCTATATGTGGAATACTGAAGTTCTCAATATCTTTCTTGTCCTTCAAAAAGAAAAGTAGGTCTTCAAAAATGGTACACTTTAACATTTAACAGTATGCCTCCAACTATCATAGTTTTTAAATTACTGGGCAAAAATTTAAAGATTCCATTAAATATACAAAACAAGGGCTATTAACTCAAACAAGGCATCATAACATGGTTTTGGACAATATACAAAAATTGCAATTCTTAGTCTACTGTACATTTTAAGGTAATATTTTTTTTTTCCAAAATACATTATGTTTTTGAGAAACAAGCATAAGTACTGGTTCTTATTCTGTGTCTATTTATAGCTATGGCTACCATATTTACCTCCTGATAGGGACCAAGGATGGATCACTTGTAGAAAGTCTACCACTTATCATTAGCGTTTTTTTTTTTTTTTTTTGGAAATTTGGGAATTTTTTGTCCCTATTGCATGATGCATGATGCTAAAAGATCAAATTTTGGGAAATATTTCGACAAATTTTGGAAAAATTAATGAAATTTCCATTGGAAACAGTCCTTACAACAAACCTGATTTGAAGGGAAAATCAAAGGACTCAAAAGTCCTGAGAGTCGGCTTTGCTGATATTAAGTATGTAATCATTTTACCATTTTAGTGGCGGATTCAGGATTTCAGGAAAATTAGGTCTTTGTTGCAACTACATCGTCATTATACCTATGTACAAAATGCTAATAAAATTTGCTCTCTTCATACTATCTTACGGCAAAGATTTTGCAATTGCTTGTATCCGAAATGAACGTGCAATCGACAACTTCATGGCAACAAGTTTTACTGCATTGTTGTCACGAGTCGAAGCTGAGCCAAGGAACGACATTCCTTCAAGTGGGACATTAAATAACCATCTTATTCACGATTCTCATAATGTTTTAACATCATTTATATTTAGAAACATACAACATTTACCTAAATATTTATATTGCATTTTCATTATCAGAGGAAATGCGAGAAGATCGATCCATAAATTTGTCATATATGTGAAAAAGAACTAACTTAAAAGTTCCAGAACATGTTGGGGAAAACTTTAATTGAAATACCTCGATAAAAACAAGCGATACAAGATAAAGACAAATGCTTTGTCCGGAGAATTACACAATCGAGTACATCCGACGGTGTCGGTGGTAAACACATCGTAAAATAGTCACAACTACATATTATTATGCGAAATTTGAAAACATTATTGCAACTCCTTTTTTGAGTTATTGAAACTAGTTTATGTTTAGCTTAAATTAACTGAGCTAAAGGTACATTGTGCTGATCAAGAATTTTTAAGACAACATCAGTAATTTTTCGGCACTTTATTTTTCAGCGGCGTAGTAAGCTCTATAGCGGTAGTGAAAGTTATAACCCCTGAAAAGAAAGTGATTGCAATGAGTGCGGCTTCACCGAAGCCGACTCAAAAATGGTCATTACTACAAAGATCATAGTTTCAAAAGAAAATGATTTCTGAAAATTGGTCAGTCAGAATCTAAGAAATCCCCAGGTGGTGGTCATATATAACTCATTCAACCAAAACAAAAAAAATTGTTTGTAAAGGACATTCCATACATCATCCATTCCAAGTTTTGTTCAAATCAGATTGGTGGCATGGTTTAGAGGAGAAGATAATATTTGAAAATTTTGAGCTAAAATGATGAGGTAACCAGCCTCTTACATAGTGTAACACAATACTGGAACCGAACCACAATCCAGGAACCAAATCACAATCAAGGAAACAAACCACAATTGCTTGGCAGTGTACAATCCAGAGACCAAACCACAACTGCTAGGCAATACATCGAAATCAAGCTCTTAAACTACACCTCCTAATATGCTCCTTATACATACTCTTAATATGCTCTTTATACATACTCTTAATACATTTTTTATACATACTCCTAAACTGCTCTTTATACATACTCCTAAACTGCTCTTTATACATACTCTTAATATGATCTTTATACATACTCCTTATATGCTCTTTATACTTATTCTTAATATGCTCTTCTTACATACTCCTAATGTGCTCTTTTTGCTTACTTCTAATATGCTCTTTACACATGATCCTATCACGAAGGATGTTTTGAAGTTAATATGTCTCCTCATTATTGATCTTTACACATACTCCTTATATGCTCTTTATACATTCTCCTACGGTGCTTTTCATATATACTCCTAAAATGCTCTTTTTACATACATGTACTTCTTATATGCTCTTTTGACAGACTCCTAATATGCTCTATATACATACTCCTAATATGCTCTATATACATACTCCTAATATGCTATTTATACATACTCCTAATATACTCTTTTTATATACTCTTAATATGCTCTTTATACATACTCCTAATGTGCTCTTTTTACAGACTCCTATTATGCCCTTTATACATACTCCTAATATGCCCTTTATACATACTCCTATTATGAAGGATGTTTTGAAGTCAGTATGTCTCCTCCTAATATGATCTTTATTTTATGAAAGATTTCCTAGAGTCAAGAGGCAGGCTTGGTGTAGTGATTAAGCGCTTGGCTTGCGGTGCCGACAATCCGGGTTCGATTCTCGAATTGCGCCACTATGTTTAAAAGGTTGGTTACATCGATCCTGCTTCCATGTCAAACTATAACTGAACAAGAGGCCTGAGTGGGCCTATATCGCTCACATAAGTACCTAGATGATCAGTCATGCAGGAAGGAAGAATTCATTAAATTTTAATTTTGCATTACTGTGACTAAGTCAACACAAATGTTGTCAAATTTTATTTCAGACCAGAATAAAAACAACACTTTTTTGCACATCCATTCAGGTGATTTTGATATTAAGCATTTGCTTTGTCTCTGCAAGATGTCATTCAGGGCAACAAGTAAGTCATTTTCTTTAGGTGGGGCCTTTTGTTGACTGATTTCAAGTCTGGGTCATGAACAACAATTGTTTCAAATATTGTCCAGATCTAACTTAAAATTGCCTAATTTCATATGTTGAGTGTTGAGAAACATCTAAAAACTTATTTAGATGTGTAAAGAAATGAAAAAAAAAAATTTGACCACAGCTGAATTTGAATCACTACTCTCCATATTTCAATTACCAAGTGGTATATGTACCATTGTGAGACCTACTTTTTAGACATGGTGGCATTATCTGTTAACCACTTTGGATAAAATTTACCATATTGATAGAGGACCTTTAGTACTTTATGTATTCCATGTTTCATTAAAATCTTTCATGTGGTATAACAGCAGAAGTGAAAAATGTGAAGAATTGTTCCTATACACCCTCATTTGGAAGTCTTAAAAAATCCATAGAAAATCCAAAAATTGAGATATTGACAAAATTCTTTCAAATTAACATTCCTTACTATAATTATGATCACAATAGTCCATAAGAAATCATCATTATCAATTAACTAGGAAATATGACACTTTTGTGCCTTGAAATCACCAAGTCCAAAGAAATGTCAAAAAAAAATTCTAAAATTTGATTTTGGAAGGGAACCAAATTGACAATACGTCTTCACTCATCCCTCTAGATCATTTCTATGCATTCTGCTTGTCTCTGTATACAGCCCGTATGAAAAAGAATATTGTCAAAGGAGGGTACTCTTTTGTGACCTACTTTTGACTATGGTGGCGCCACCTGTAAAGAGGTCTGGACAAAAACAACAGAATTTGAAGAGGATCATAAGTGACTTATTTCTACCAAGATTTATTAAAATCCTTATATTAGAACAGTTTTGCAGAAAAAGTTGAAAATGTGAAAAATGGCCAAACCCGTATGATCAAAATAGTCATTAAGAAATCACCAATATCAATTAACTGAAAAACATGACACTTTTCTGCATTGCACTGAGTAAGTCCAGAAACACGTCAAAAAAGCGTAAATTTCTGTTTGACGGATCTTAACCCCGAACACATTTTTTGAAAACTTATTTTTATAGATTGTTGAAATGCAGTTAGTTTCCCCATTTATGTACTGGTTTTGGAGGAGATGTTTGAAGAGGGGTACCATTTTGGGCACTTTTGGACCTGCCCTGGATCTACCCCTGAGGGAATCTGGATCCTGAACACTACCTTAGTAGGGGACCTTGAGTACATCATTTATACAAAGTTTGATCAAAATCTGCAATGTAGTTCCAGAGAAGAAGTCGAAAATGTGAAAATGTGAAAAAGTTAACGACGGACAACGACAACGACGGACGACGGATGGCGCACTATGACTATAGCTCACTTGAGTCTTTGGCTCAGGTGAGCTAAAAATTGTTGAAAGCGAAGTAAATTACCAATCAACCAACCAAGCAACCTAGAGCCAATGTTCACGTCATTACAAAGGTACCTATATATGGCAAATTATTGCCAACTAATAGTTTTAGTCATAATATAGTAAACTAGATGAGTCACTACACCATAAATCATTCAAATGATAGTTTATGAAAAACACAGTCCAAGAAACATAACTCCTGTAAAAATTTTAGGACAGAATTCCCCTTACAATATTAAATATGCTCATCTAAATATTGTGATCTTTGTTAGTACTAAATTTCATTGAAATCATCCCAAGGGTTAAGGAGAAGATGCGAAGACAAGGTGAATTTACTATACATGCATATGCCTAAAAATACAAGTGCAAGGGCCATAATGCCTTTTAAAATGTTTGGACACAATTTCCCTTACAATATGCACATATACATATTGTAAACTTTGTTTGTACCAAGTTTCATCGAAATCCTAAGTGTTAAGGAAGAGTTGCGAAGAGAAGGTGTATTTATTATGTAAGCAACTAAATCTATGTCCTTACGAGGAGTTGCGCAGACAGACTGTATCATGGAAGAATGATGGAAGGAAGGCTAGGTGCAAAACTATATGCCCCGGCCATACATGGCGAGGCATGAAAATTACACACACGCCTCAACCCACATACATGCATGTATTTAAACATGCCTTTACTAAATTTAACATAATTTTAAGATAAAAATATTGTTGCACATACCTTGCTCACTCTTTGATATGGGACTTCCAGATAGCCTGTAAGTTTTTGATGAATGTCTTGCTTTCATTTCCTCTCTAATGTTGGTGTCACCTGTTTTTTTAGTGCTACTTTGTTTTTCAATGTTTCCAGTTGAGTGTGCACGTTGTATAGGACTCTCCAGCATGGTACTCTGTAAGGCTTTCTTTTGCTCTATGATTGTATCATAAGAACTTGATCTTCTCATTGCTCTATCAAGCTCTTTTTTCTGAGGACCAAATATCAATTTTGATTTTGGTTTATTATATTTATCACAAATGTCAATATTCGGAAATTTATCTGAAACCACAGAAAATGAAATGGCTTGATTAAATGGCAGGAAAACTTCTTCCTCAGATTCTGAATAATTATCATCCGACAGCTGGTATGACAATCTGCGCTGATGCTGTGATGATACACTCATTAAAGGACTACTGAATTCTGACCCTATAGGTGATGGCCTCGGGGCTGGAATTTGACATGATCGTGGTATTTTACTAATGCCACTAACTCCTTTGTTATGACTTATACTAGACCTCTTGGTATCAGGCTCTATGCTACTCCTTCTTTTGTATAAATCATAACATCTATTGGGAAGGCCACTAGCAAGAGGTTCTAAGCTACTCCTTCGGATTTTATTGGCTTTTAGTTTTCTTTCATGGGAATTCTTGAAGAGAGTAGGATCAAAACTGCTCCGCCTTGATTGTACCTCTCCTACCACATCTTCCTCATCCTGCCTTAGAACATCAGTGGCATCTCTCCAAATCTTCACAAAGCCATGACTCTCTAAACTTATGGTGTTGTCTGTCTGTGAATTGAAGTCTTCTTTCTTGCTAGGTATATCTAAAGCTTTACTGTTTGTTGACTTCTCTTGTCTTTTTAAGAGGTTGCTTGAGGTTTTACTTACTTTAACACCAGTGCTATCATTTTTAAATGGAAGTTTTTTAGAACATAGATCTTCAGTCCTCTTTTTACTTGATTCTGACCAGTCCCCTAGAGATGACTTTGGGCAGGACTGCTGTTCTTCCTTCTCAATTAGTGAACCTTCATCTGTTTTTACCTGTGATGACTTTTCCATGACTTGCTTTCTCTCTGGATCTTTAAACCTTCGCTCTGATTCCCCTTTATTAAGTTCCATGTTGACAAACACTTTTGTACTTGTCTGGAAAGTGCAAAGAAATTATTCAAAGCTAAGATTTACATAAACTGGTAGATGATGTTTTATTTGTTTTAACATTCAATTCTTTCAGAAATGTTTATTTCTACAGTATTTTATATTCTAATTCATATATAAACAAGAAACCATCAAAAACAGTATGACTGGATTGCAAAGCCAAAAACCATTAATATTGATAGCTCACCTGCAAAAATACAAAATCAGTCTGTGTAAACTGAAGCAATGACATCAAGGTCACC
This sequence comes from Pteria penguin, assembly GCA_035048485.1. Taxonomy (NCBI): domain Eukaryota; kingdom Metazoa; phylum Mollusca; class Bivalvia; order Pterioida; family Pteriidae; genus Pteria; species Pteria penguin. The sequence continues at coordinate 69,707,698 of CM068583.1, forward strand.
AAATTTTGCATCAGTCAGGGAAAAACTTATCAATGTCTAAAAACCTACCAAGTTTGATGTAAGTATCATCGTTGGTATACAAGAAATCAAGCTTAACATTAGAAATAAGTCTGTATTCACTGAAGCTTGAAATTGAGGTCAAGGTCACCAAATTTCACATTAGTCAGGAAGAATTCACCAATATCTACAACCCTACCAAATTTGATGTTATCATAAATGGTAATGCAAGAAATCAAGCTAAACGTAAATTGTTGATGCTGGACGGAAAGACAGACAAACAGACGTACTTCATCAATTTATAGATCAGATTTGCTTTGCAATCCAACCAATAAAACGTGGAACTCAACTTGATGTACCAGAGTGACACAAGTGTCCCCATTGAGACAAAAATGTATCTGGTTTAAATGTGAATTCCATAAAATTCATTTATGTCCAAGGGCCATAATTCTGCTAAAAATAAATCGACAGTGATTAAGCAAATTAAGAAGAAGAAATGTTTCTATGCATACTATAGTAACATTATCTCTATCTATTACAGAGGGAAACATTATAAGCATAGTCAGAAACATTAAGCATTGTGTATTGCCTAGCTCATTTACATTGTATGTAGGAAAATACCTGCTAAACACTGTTATAAAATAGCAAATACCTTTTAATTTGTATGAATGGATATATGCATAATAAAACCTTATAATCAGCGTTGTGATTTTCATGGTCAATCAGCACTATAACCCGAGTTTATAATGTATTTAAAGACTTACACTGAGATATTAAATAGTTTATGAAGGACAGTTATTTTGCTGAATTTTGATTCAACTTGTTTACAAAATAAAATATCACTCAATACAACTAAGACATTCTGAAATTAACATCCAGAACCAAATTTGGTCACAAGGGACTGCAACTAAGGCAAATAATGTTGAAAATCACACAATATCAAACTTAAGGTATATTTATCTTAATTCATTATTTTACATACAAAATATTATTCAACTCCAAGATTAAGACAATCTAAAGTAATATGGCATGGAAAACAAAGCCTTACAATCATGGATTCCAACACACATTGCTTCATTGTTTAGTTTTTATTTACCAACTGACCTCTACAGGCTGAAATAAAATGGGACATCTATTTCCCAACAGTAAGCAGAGATGTTTAATTTCATCAATGCATTCATAAGTTATGGCAAACCAATCATTAATGTTTCTAAGTCAACAAAGAGCCAACCTGACATATGCATTTAATACAAATCGCCAAAAACTAGTGAAAATCACACTTGGCCTACATCTTTAATATTTCAACTAAATACTAAGTCTTATGTAATCTTATAAAGGCACTCTATTAAGTTATGCCTTGGAAAAACATCGGACCAATGGACAGACCTGGGAAAAAGTATTTGCCATCCCCCAATCTTTCATGGTGAGGGCAAAAGAAAAAACATATATTTAAAGAAAAGGGGTTTTGAAAACAATTTTCCCAGAAAAGGCAATATTTTTATAACAGAGTAGATGTACAAGTACATGATCAGTAACAACTTTTCTAAATAGGGCAACATTCTTTAAAGCTGAATAGATGGAGAAGCACCCGGATCGATGAATTATTGTGCCAAATGCCCCCTCACCCTATAAAAGGCTGAGACATGCTTCATTTAACTGTCCTTCTAATCTACCTGTTTATATTTTTCATTGACAGCCACACTTTCGTTTGAATGAACCCGCCTCTGTCTTGTAACAATCTTACGGATTTTAGGAGATGCCACAGACATGTGACGAAACTTAGGATTCTGAACCAGGTAGGTTTTACCTGCTGCCATGGGATTAACCTGCAAAAGAAATCAAAGAATTATTATACATTAAGCTTGGGATTCTGAACCAGGTAGGTTTTACCTGCTGCCATGGGATTAACCTGCAAAAGAAATCAAAGAATTATTATACATTAAGCTTGGGATTCTGAACCAGGTAGGTTTTACCTGCTGCCATGGGATTAACCTGCAAAAGAAATCAAAGAATTATTATACATTAAGCTTGGGATTCTGAACCAGGTAGGTTCTACCTGCTGCCATGGGATTAACCTGCAAAAGAAATCAAAGAATTATTATACATTAAGCTTGGGATTCTGAACCAGGTAGGTTTTACCTGCTGCCATGGGATTAACCTGCAAAAGAAATCAAAGAATTATTATACATTAAGCTTGGGATTCTGAACCAGATAGGATTACCTGGTACCATGGGATATTAACCTGCAAAAAATCAAAGTATTATACAATAAGCTTGGGATTCTGCCATGGGATTAACATGCAAACAAAACATTCAAAGTATTATACAATAAGCTTGGGATTCTGCCATGGGATTAACATGCAAACAAAACATTCAAAGTATTATACAATAAGCTTGGGATTCTGCCATGGGATTAACATGCAAACAAAACATTCAAAGTATTATACAATAAGCTTGGGATTCTGCCATGGGATTAACATGTAAACAAAACATTCAAAGTATTATACAATACACTACGAAAGATTGATCCAGTTTATTGAAGATTTTGGGAGCACAATAAGCTAGAACACTGACAAAGTGAGGGAAGGCCCCATTGACAATGCTATAAAAACAGTGAATTCCCCTTTAGTCCAATAATGCTTTGATGAAAATAAAAGGGAATATGAAAATTAAAACGGGACTTCCCAATCTGCTTTATCCTAGTATCATACATATATAGATTATAGATTTACAAAAACCTTCTCATATATAATCTCATTTTCTAACATAATGTCAAGTTATTGCGTTTATAAAACAGTGCTGTATAATCTTTTTATTATAAAAAATTCTAAGTCCAACCCCCCAACCCCAGTCCCATAACTCTATAACTTCACATCCAGTAAGTTTGAAAATTGAAAGGGAATTTCCTTTGCCTTATCCCAGTATCATGTATTTAATGTATTAAAAGTCTTCAAGAGGAAACTTAAGTTAATGTGTGCCGTAGAAAGTGCTGATGGACAGATAGACAGACAGTGATTAATTTATAGCACCTGCTATATGGCAAAGTCTTAACAAAAGTGTTACTAAAGGTATTAAGGATCATTATAGATTTTATTACTATTATTTTGCCAACTAAGGTTTTTTCCCCTTTTTTTCCAAGAGTTAATTTTCTTTTATGCCATAAGTTAATTCCTTTTTTCATATTGATTTTAAAATTCTGTTATTGTTAATAAATTGTTCAATATTGAAGATTAGACGTTAAAGTCACATCTTAAACAATAAATGGGACATTAGTCCATGCGAGCTTGTGCATGGTTAAGAAATTTGCAAAGAGAACAAGTTTCTTTACATTTTGAACCTATCCAAATAGCCTCATCAAGGCTTCAATTTTCAAATCTTTTCTCATTAACAGCAAAGAAGTAAAACGTTGGTTTCACATGATGAGATAGTTTTTATTTGTTAAAGTTTGGTTTTAACTCAGAGTGCTATCAAACTAAAATACTGTAAATAATTATACTTTTGTATATATTTATAAGGGCAATGATACAAAGTGTCAGACTGAGTGTTTTGTTCTTTTTTTTTCTTCAAATCAGTTCCATTGCAAGGACCTTTCCCAATGGAAATTTCTTTGATGTTTCCCAAAATTTGTCTAATTTTTCCCCAAACATGGATCTTTTAGCATTTAAAAGGAACAAAATATTCTCAAATGATTCTAAAACCACAGGCACCTTTGAAAAAATAAAAAAAAAAGAAAAGCACTGAATGTGTAAAAAAGATTAAGCCAGAATTCTTTTTTCTTCTTTTTTTTAACATATTATAAAACACTATTTTTTGTTCTTGGAAGATTAAATGAAACAAGAAGCCTATTTTGCTCACCTGAGCACAATTTGCATACACAAACAAATGACAGCTCAATTTTGGTAATAGTCTTTGAGTTCTTATTTCTGTAATGTTTTGTGAAATTCTGTTAAACTGTTGCTGAAAAGAAGTCAAAATTGTGTCAGCCAATCAAAGCTCTCATGACCCATCTTGGATCATAGATCAGGTCAAAAGATAAAATTTGGTAGAGGACTTTGAGTACTTGTTTTCTAGAAGATTTTGTGAAATTCTGTGGAACAGTTAAATGAAAAGAAGTTGAAAAATATGTCAACCAATCATAGCTTTTGATGGCCATCTTGTATGACAGAATGAGTTAAAAGATACAAATTTGGTATGGAACCTTGAATATTTACTTCCTGTAAGGTTTGTTGATATTCTGTGCAGCAGTTGCTGAAAAGAAGTCAAAAATGTGTCAGCCAATCAGAGCCCTTGGTAGCCATATTGTATGACTGATCTTGTCGAAAGATAAATGTTTGGGTAGAGGACCTTGAGTACTTACATCCTACAAGATTTGGTAGAATTCTGTGAGGCAGTTAATGAGGAGAGGTTGAATAAGTGTCAACCAATCAGGGCACATGACAGCCATCTTCGATTACAGAATGGGTTGAAAAACACAAACTTGGTAGAGAACCTTGAGTATTAATTTTCTGCAAGTTTTGGTGAAATACTAAAATCTGTTGTAGAGCAGAAGTCAGATATGCGTCAATCAATCAGAGACCATGGTGGCCATCTTGGATTAAGGATAAGGTAAAAAAAATACCAACTTGGAAGAGGACCTTGAGTACTCACTTCCTGTAAGTTTTGGTGAAATTCTATGAGGTGATTGCAGACAGCAAGTCAAAAATGTGTTTATAAATCAGAGCCCATGGTGGCCATCTTGGATTACGGATTGGGTCCAAAAACACAAACTTGGTAAAGAACCTTGAAAACTTACTTCCTGTGAAGATTGGTGAAATTCTGTAAAGTGGTTGCAAAGGAGGTCGAATATATTAAAAGTTTTCACCAGACGATGACGGAGCACAACATGCTATGACAATAGCTCACTGTGAGTTAAAAAAATTTCTGTCTTTAGCAGGGATATAACTGCTGTTCTGTGTGTCAGAACTAGCCTTCAACAAAATCAAAATAATAGTCATGAAAAATCAAAAAAACTAACTTTAAAAGATACTTCAAACATTAGAGATTTGCATCACAGATGCAATGTGCGGAGTTACAAAACCTCAGAAACAATAGGGCACATATTCCACTCATGGTGAGTAAGTATAAGAAGTTTCATTGTAATAGCACTAAACGTACTGGATTTATGGTATGGAAACGGTATGGTATCAATTTTTGATACTCCACTCCTATGACCTTGACTTAAGACCTTTTGACCCCAGATACAACAAGGCACATCTTCCACTCATGGTAAGTAAAGGTATGAAGTTTCACTGCAATAGCACTAAACTAATTATGGTCCAGAACCCAATTTTTATATTCCACTCCTATGACCTCGACTTTGACCACTTGACCCCAGAAACAATCAGGCACAATTTCCACTTTATGGTAAGTGTATGAAGTTTCATTACAAAAGCACTAAAAGTATTGGACTTATGATCCAGAAAGCAGTTTTTGGCACCCCATTCTATGACCTTGACCTTTGACCTTTTGATCCCAGAGACATTTAAATCACAGGTGCAATGTGCCGTTGCAAAACCTCAGAAACAATAGGGCACATATTCTACTCATGGTGAGTAAGTATATGAGGTTTCATTGCAATAGCACTTAACATATTGGACTTATGGTCCGGAAATGAAATTGTTGACGGACGCCCGCTTGCTTGCCCATTTCACATCAAATTAAGAGCCTAGTTGCAAAACTAGGCTAATAATCCTTCAAACAGATATTTGGTACTGTAAACATGGTTATTTTTACTGGGGGAAATTTACGAAAATACCAGTCTGACATTTCATGCAGGGGTATATGTTTTATATATCGCTCTTAAATGTAAACAATACCTCACAGTTCAAAATGAAGTGTAAACAGTCAAAGTTAGCCCTACACTGTAAGAGAAGACAAAAGAAAACTGACCAAACTGTATGACACAAATCACCATGGACATGCAGATAAAACATGTTGGAGTCCAAGGAGGTCACTGCGGGTTGTATTTCACATAGGTTATTTTCATGATAATTGTATAATCTATCGATTCAGAAGGTCTTAATTGTCATAAAGAAGACAAATACCAAATATGAAGGCTCTACCGCTGACGATGCAGTACCAGTAATGGCCAAGGTTAAAGTCGACGAAAGACAAACTGACAGACAGACAGCACAAAACACAAACTGACAGACAGACAGCACAAAACACAAACTGACAGACAGACAGCACAAAACAATCTTTAACCTCCAATCTATCGATCCGTGGGCATAAAAATGTGAAAATTACACCCACACAAAATTTCCAAATTTCCAATAATTGAAGGGTTATTTGAAAGTTTCATGTCAAAAATTAGTTTTCTTGATTTATTGCTATACTGCTTCTGACTATATATAATGAGTAACTTGAGAAAATGACACAAATGTGTGAAAAAGGCAAAGTCATTACTCTTTTTTCTATGCCATGCCATAACTGACCTATATAGTGAGGTGCACTCTATACATAACATTATAATGTTGTGGCATTAATGTGAAGCTTTTTTTTTCTCTTATGCTCAGGACTGCTGAGCATACATATTTGATTGATTGATTGATTTTTGTTTAACGTCACACCACGGATATTTCACGTATATGGTGACGGCATCTGTCTGATGCGAGGCATACAAATTTTGACCTTTGCAACGAACCCACCCGAAGCAGTGAGGGGTCTTTAACGTGCCATGCATACCACGACACGGGGACTCCGTTTTTACTGTCTCATCCGAAAGACATGACACCGGCATGACCTGAGCAGGAATCGAACCCCGGCCTACCGATCAGGAGTCCAGCGCGATACCACTAGGCCACGCCGGCTTCATACATATTTGTGTTAATACAGATTTCCATGAGAACTTAATTTCAAGATCGCATTAACATTCTCAACCATTGCATGAATAAGCTTCACAGCCATTTCTGCTAAAAAAAGCCTAAAATTTACATTTACATATAGAATGACATGAAGGAAGATCGCATAAATATATTATGAGGATATGGACATGTATATAAATGTGCAAAAATTTAGAATAAATCAAAACTCTCATGTGTTAAGGAATGAATATTTTTAACTGAATATAATGAAATTTATTCTTATTTTACAATAAAAATGATAATAATAAATCAAAATAAGAATTAATAAATAGATATATAAATAAATAAATTCAAAAATAAATAGATAAATATTAAATACAATTTGAAAAAAACCAAAACAAAAAAATAAGAAATGCTACTTTCTTGATGATATAAATGGAAAAAAGAAAGTTTTCCATGAATACATTATTATTTGTATTATTTGTTAGGATTGCCTCAATCTGTATATCAAACAAGAGGCCCAAATGGGCCTATATCGCTCACCTGAACAGCTAGATGATCAAGTTGAAGATATGAAAAATTGTCCCCCCCCCCTTTTCTTGGAAGTCTTAAAAAATTCATAAAAAATTCAAAAATCGAGATATTGAAAAAATTCCTTCGCACCAGCATTCCTTACCATAGAAATGATTAAATGAAACCAAATGAATGCATCAATGTTTACTAAAAGAAATTAATAACTCTTTAATGCATTAAAATAACAAAGTCCAAAATAAAAATGAAAAAACGTCAAAAATTTGATTTCGGAATGGAACCAAAAATATCAACACTTCTTCCCATATGCCTCTAAATCATTCCTATGCAGTCGGTTTGTCACTGTATGCACCCGATCTGAATAAGAAGTTTGTCAAAGGAGGGTACCCTCTGTGACCTACTTTTGTCTGTGGTGGTGCCACCTGTTCATGGATCCTGACAAAGATGACCACATTTGTCGGGGACCTCGAGTATTTGATGCATGCCAAGTTTCATTGAATTCCAGCAAGTGGTTCCGAAGAAAATGTTCAAACTGTGAAATGTTTACACCAATTATCCCACCCCCCTTTTTCTTGAAAGTCTTAAAAAATTCATAAAAAATCCAAAACATAAAATATTGAAAAATTTTCTTCGCAGTAGTATTTCTTACCATCAAAATGATCAAATTAAACCAAATTAATGCATCAATGTTTACTAAAAGAAAAAAATACCTCTTTTCTGCATTAAAACTACCAAGTACAAAAAAACGTCAAAAATTTGATTTCGGAACGGAACCAAAAATGACAGCACTTCTTCACACATCCCTCTAGATCATTCCTATGCATTCGGTTTGTCTCTGTATGCCCCCGGTCTGAAGAAGAAGTTTGTCAAAGGAGGGTACCCTCTTTGACCTACTTTTGCCTGTGGTGGCACCACCTGTTGATGAATCCGGACGAAAAACAACAACACTTGTAGGGGACCATGAGTGCTACATGCTTATCAAGTTTCATCAAATTCTGTTCAGTGGTTCTGGAGAAGAAGTCGAAAATGTGAAAAGTTAACGACGGACGACAGACGACAGACGACGGACGACGGACGGTGATTGATCACATAAGCTCACTTGAGCCTTCCGCTCAGGTGAGCTAAAAAAGCATAAAAAATGAAGAATTTTCACGAAACACTTTAAAATATATCTTGAAATTAGATATTTTCTAATACACTTTAGCAACTAAATGACATCAGTTGAAATAACTAAACTCAGCATCTTATAAGTAACTATCTACTAAATTTCTCCAAAATATGCAAAAATGACAAGGTTAATGAATTCAAAAGATTTTAAAAAAAATTACCAAAAAAAAAAACAAAAAAAAAACCCCAAAACAATCAGGATATTTTTGTAAAACATGAAAGTTGAAAAAAGCTTTATTCATTTAGTACACATGCCAAATATTAAGAGTCTTATCTCTCACAGTTCAAAAGTTATGGCACTTAGGTTTAAGTTGACAGCACACAGACAAAGAAACAGACAAACAAATAAACAGACAGGTCAAAAACAATATACAAAAAAAGTCTGACTTTTTCTAGATTTGAACAAAATCACAAACTTAAATCTTATATCCGTGTAGAACACTCAGATACCATATATAAGTTTATATTCATCTATACCATCTGAAGGAAAAGTTTTCAAAGGAGAACAGCCTTTTGGGACGTATTTTAATCGTTGCCAATAGTGGTATAAACTGTTGACAGGTCAGCTGTAAAAAAAAACAGACTTTGTAGAGGTCCACTAGAACTACAAATACACCACTGTTAATAAACCATATGTCAAGCAGAAAATTAGAAGAGAAGTTGAAAATTTGGAGACAATTTACACATCATGGAGGGAAAACAGTCACAGCGCACAATGCACCATCAGAAAAACTCACTTGAGCTTTTAGTGCAGGTGAGCTAAAACTTCAATTTTCTTGAATATAAAGTCTTTAACATCACAAATCTATGGACCAGAGCTGCTTTGCAGTTCAGAGAATTATCTGGTGCCTTTATATCACAGTTTGTTAATTTTTACAATATAATTTATTATGTACTGTCCAAATGTTTTACTCACATTCTCTTTGTCTTGTGCTTTTAACTGAATATTGTCTTTCTTATGGCGAGGAATGTGAACTTGATCTTTAAGATTTTTTAATCTCTTTTCTTTTTCCACTGGAATGTTAGTGGAAGCTATGCGGGCCCTGAGTGCACCTGCTGTTTTTTCCACTTGATGGTTGTTGGAGCCAGATCCAAGTCTAAGGGGTTCTAATGGCTTTTCCAATGGAATGTTGTTGGAGAAAGATCCAGCTTCCAAAGCACCAGGTAGTTTATCACAGACTTGTATCTCAGGTTTCTGTTCATGTCGTTGAACAACAGGCTTTAGAGCAGTCAAAGAGACAATCTCATTGGCTGAGGGTCTACGATCTGGATTTTTGTCTAACAGTTTGGTCACAAGATATGATAGTGTTGTACCTAAATGCCTACAAAATTCAAGATCACATTATGACTGCATGGACATAAAATATCAGGGTTTTCACAACATGCTTTATACATGGTACTGAGAATCTGTAATTTAATACATGGTACAAAGGGAATCTATGATTTTCTTCTTTATCAGTTTCCAAACATGACATGAGTTATAACAATTCCTTTATAGCATATAGCTACTACAAATAACTGAGTTTTCTCCAAAGTGAGACATTACTGGAGATCTCCTGAGGTAAGCGAGATATAATGCTGGAGAACTCATGGAAGAAGTGAGACAATACTGGAGATCTCCCGGGGGAATTGAGACAATACTGGAGATCTCCTGGGGGAAATGAGACAATACTGGAGATCTCCTGGGAGGAAGTGAGATAATACTAGAGATCTCCTGGGGGAAGTGAGATATAATGCTGGAGATCTCCTGGGGGAAGTGAGACATTACTGGAGATCTCCTGGGGGAAATGAGACAATACTGGAGATCTCCTGGGGGAAGTGAGACAATACTGGAGATCTCCTGTGAGGAATTGAGACATTACTGGAGCTCTCCTGGGGGAAGTGAGACAATACTGGAGATCTCCTGGGGGGAAGTGAGACAATACTGGAGATCTCCAGGGAGGACGTGAGACAATACTGGAGATCTCCTGGGGGAAGTGAGACAATACTGGAGATCTCCTGGGAGGAAGTGAGACATTACTGGAGCTCTCCTGGGGGAAGTGAGACAATACTGGAGCTCTCCTGGGGGAAGTGAGACAATACTGGAGATCTCCTGGGGGAAATGAGACAATACTGGAGATCTCCTGGGGGAAGTGAGACAATACTGGAGATCTCCTGGGGGAAGTGAGACAATACTGGAGATCTCCTGGGGGGAGTGAGACAATACTGGAGATCTCCTGGGGGAAGTGAGACATTACTGGTGATCTCCAGGGGGAAATGACTTATTACTGGAGATCTCCTAGGGGAAGTGAGACATTACTGGAGATCTCCTGAGGGAAGTGTCTTATTACTGGAGATCTCCTGGGGGAAGTGAGACATTACTGGAGATATCCTGAGGGAAGGGTGACTAATAATTGAAGGATCAGAGATAGGCAGCATGAAATAAAAATTATAAATTCTATTAACAATAATATCATACAAGTTTGAAATCAAATTAACAAACTAATGTGATAATATTTTAAGCTTATATAAACTTCGTGGTAATACAAACTGTATTTTGAGAAATATTTGAGAAATTTCTTAAAACATAAAGATTCCAGGTAATAACACCAAATTATCTGATAATTATCAGTTCTTTGAGCTCAAAACACAGAAATTCAACGTTACATTGATTGACTGATTAATGTTTTGCGTCACTTCATGAATCTTTCACATTATACAGGAACACCATCTGCCTGATGCATCACATAGAAATTTATACCTTTGCAACGGACACTCTCAAAGCAGTGAGAGATCTTGTGCATATGCCACACCTACTGCGACACAGGACCTCAGGTTTTACTGTCTCACCTGAAAGACGGAACATTAGTGCACCCATGCAGGCCTAGCTAGCCGGACTCAAACTTAAGCCTCCCAGTCAAGAGCCGAGTACCTCATCCAGATGGGCTAGACCATCTTATTAACATTATTGATTTAAAATGATCAAGGAAGTTAATAGTAAATAGATAGGTTAACATACTTAGGTATTGGCTCTTACCAAGGAAGTAAATAGTAAATAGATGGGTAACATACTTAGGTATTGGTTCATATTTCTCCTGCAGAATCTTCAATATCAGTCCTTGGAAATCCTCTGCATCAAATGGAACATGCAGACAGCACATCTCATACAGGACACACCCCAGTGCCCACATATCACTCTTATGATTATAGCTTCACACATGTTAAGGTCATTATGATTATAGCTTCACACATGTTAAGGTCATTATGATTATAGCTTCATACATGTTAAGGTCATTATGATTATAGCTTCACACATGTTAAGGTCATTATGATTATAGCTTTACACATGTTAAGGTCATTATGATTATAGCTTCACACATGTTAAGGTCATTATGATTATAGCTTCACACATGTTAAGGTCATTATGATTATAGCTTCATACATGTTAAGGTCATTATGATTATAGCTTCACACATGTTAAGGTCATTATGATTATAGCTTCACACATGTTAAGGTCATTATGATTATAGCTTCACACATGTTAAGGTCATCATGATTATAGCTTCACACATGTTAAGGTCATTATGATTATAGCTTCACACATGTTAAGGTCATTATGATTACAGCTTCACACATGTTAAGGTCATTATGATTATAGCTTCACACATGTTAAGGTCATTATGATTATAGCTTCACACATGTTAAGGTAATTATGATTATAGCTTCACACATGTTAAGGTAATTATGATTATAGCTTCACACATGTTAAGGTCATTATGATTATAGCTTCACACATGTTAAGGTCATTATGATTACAGCTTCACACATGTTAAGGTCATTATGATTATAACTACACACACATTAAGATTGTTATAATGATACTACACACACGTTAAAGTAGTTATGATTATTGCTACACACACGTTAAGGTTGGTTGGTTGGATGATTGGTGTTTTAAACTGCTTTCAACAAGTCAAGGAGTTGATCATTGATTGGCTATGGGAAATAAGTGTTTTTCGGTGACTGAAACGTCATGATAGAGTTTATCAGAACATGACCCCTTATGGGATTTTGCCAGATCTTTATCAGCAATGGGACAAATAATTAGATTGCAAGCCTGCCACACACATGTTAAGGTACATGTAGTTATAATTATAAGTACAAGCACATTAAGGTTATTAATTATGATTCTACACACATGTTAAGGTCATCACAATTGTAAGTACACACACATTAAGGTTATTATGATTATATCTACAAACACGTTAAGGTCATTATGATTATAAATACACACACATCTAGGTTATTATGATTATATCAACACACATCAAGGTTATTAGGATTATATCTACACACATCAAGGTTATTATGATTATATCTACACACATCAAGGTTATTATGATTATATCTACACACATCAAAGTTATTATGATTATATCAACACACATCAAGGTTATTATGATTATATCAACACACATCAAGGTTATTATGATTATATCTACACACATCAAGGTTATTATGATTATATCTACACACATCAAGGTTATTATGATTATATCTACACACATCAAGGTTATTATGATTATATCTACACACATCAAAGTTATTATGATTATATCTACAAATATCAAAGTTATTATGATTATATCTACACATATTAAGGTTATTATGATTATATCTACACATATTAAGGTTATTAGGATTATATCTACACATATTAAGGTTATTAGGATTATATCTACACATATTAAGGTTATTATGATTATATCTACACACATCAAGGTTATTATGATTATATCTACACATATTAAGGTTATTATGATTATATCTACACACATCAAGGTTATTAGGATTATATCTACACACATCAAGGTTATTATGATTATAAATACACACATCAAGGTTATTATGATTATATCTACACACATCAAGGTTATTATGATTATATCTACACACATCAAGGTTATTAGGATTATATCTACACACATCAAGGTTATTATGATTATATCTACACACATCAAGGTTATTATGATTATATCTACACACATCAAAGTTATTATGATTATATCAACACACATCAAGGTTATTATGATTATATCAACACACATCAAGGTTATTATGATTATATCTACACACATCAAGGTTATTATGATTATATCTACACACATCAAGGTTATTATGATTATATCTACACACATCAAGGTTATTATGATTATATCTACACACATCAAAGTTATTATGATTATATCTACAAATATCAAAGTTATTATGATTATATCTACACATATTAAGGTTATTATGATTATATCTACACATATTAAGGTTATTAGGATTATATCTACACATATTAAGGTTATTAGGATTATATCTACACATATTAAGGTTATTATGATTATATCTACACACATCAAGGTTATTATGATTATATCTACACATATTAAGGTTATTATGATTATATCTACACACATCAAGGTTATTATGATTATATCTACACACATCAAGGTTATTATGATTATAAATACACACATCAAGGTTATTATGATTATATCTACACACATCAAGGTTATTATGATTATATCTACACACATCAAGGTTATTATGATTATATCTACACACATCAAGGTTATTATGATTATATCTACTCACATTAAGGTTATTATGATTATATCTACACACATCAAGGTTATTATGATTATATCTACACACATCAAAGTTATTAGGATTATATCTACACATATTAAGGTTATTAGGATTATATCTACACATATTAAGGTTATTAGGATTATATCTACACATATTAAGGTTATTATGATTATATCTACACACATCAAGGTTATTAGGATTATATCTACACACATCAAGGTTATTATGATTATAAATACACACATCAAGGTTATTATGATTATATCTACACACATTAAGGTTATTAGGATTAAATCTACACATGTCAAAGTTATTATGATTATATCTACACACATCAAGGTTATTATGATTATATCTACTCACATTAAGGTTATTAGGATTAAATCTACACACATCAAGGTTATTATGATTATAAATACACACATCAAGGTTATTATGATTATATCTACACACATGAAGGTTATTAGCATTAAATCTACACATATCAAGTATATTATAAATATATCAACACACATCAAGGTTATTATAATTATATTGACACACATCAAGGTTATTATGATTATATCTACACACATCAAGTTTATTATAATTATTTCTACACACATCAACTGAGGGTTATTATGTTTAGATCTACAAATACGTCAAGATCATTATGACTACATGTCTTTTGTTAACTGGTTTTGAAGAAAGAACCTGCAAGTGTAAAAAGTTTAAGTCAAATAGACAGAAAGTGGTCAAATTTATTATAGCTCACTTGAGTTTTCAGTTCAGGTAATCTTATATAACATTTTCAACTTCAAAATTGACAATAAAAAATTAGCAATTAAGCTATCCCAGATTTTTTTTTATTTTATTACTTTTTATTTATTTTTAATTTTTTTTTTACATTTGCAACTAATCAAAACACTTGTTTTTGTGTAAAAAATAATGAAAAAAGTTTTCTCCCATCAGCAGGATTCGAACAGTATGTGCCATGGTTTAATGTCTTTATATTATCAATTTTCTATTGTTTATTATTTGAGTTATAAAGTGAAAATTGTGACAATCAAATGAAAACTAGGACACAGCTGTACTAAAACTCTCTGCAATTAGTTATTCACCTTAGAGTATACAGTCGACATGCTCTAAAAAGCTGTTGATTTCGTGGTTCAAGACATACTCCTATACTGAAGGTCAGTTGTGATCAGTTATCTGCATGATCTTTTCAAATTTCAACAATAAAATATTGGCTACTTTCATATCAAACCAAACATCCTTTTGTTATAAAAGGTCATCCTTTAATTTATAAATAGTTTGTTTGCTGTATAATGTTCAGCATTTTCCTAGCTCCTGAGTACTAGGTACATATAGGTTAAGGCAATATTTTCCTTTGCTTAATTAAAAATCAGTATCCAAGACACGCATATATTAATAGAGAATACGGTCACTCTATTGTCTGCTGTATGTTGGATTTGAAAAAAAATCCTAAATTTCAATTTCATTCCCCTCCTCTCCTGCCCCAAAAACGAAGTATCAATAAAAAAAGTTGATTGGCAGCTAGAGTTTTGAATGCGACAGTTGCCTTACAGTAAACCAACAATTTTGAAAGAACTTTGTGTACAATTACAAAATGCATTTTGAAGGATACGGTTTTTTTTGACATATTTCTGGGCTGAGATAGAATGGGGTTCCTATAGCTGTCACAGCATGGTCTCGACTATCTCTCAAAATACGTGCTATTCCAAAGTCACCCAGCTTTACCTTGTTGTCAGCAGTCAGGAATATATTCTGTGACTTAAGATCTAAAGTGTGGAAGGAAAACAAATGTTTTACCAAGTGTAGCCTACTTATGAAAAAAAGAAAAGTACGTGATTGTTACCCTTGTTCATTCCATCATGATATATATAAGATATCAACTTAAAATTTCATTTGTGATATACTAGTAGCCAATGAACACAAGTGTTTGTACTTGCAATAATATACATGTAATAATTCATGATCTTTAATTAATATGCAGATCTTGATCAGCTTCTTCTTGCATAATCATTAATTGTATACATACATGTATTTTATGTTTTACATACTAATGTAATACATAGACATTAATCTGACCATTGGATAGTGTTATAGTTTACTGAATTACAGACTGACCTCTGTGTAGTATATTCTGTGAATGGATATACTTCAGTGCTAAACAAATCTGTACAAACCATTCCACCACTACCTATACAATACGAACAATGGTTAGTTAGTTGGTTGTTATGTGAAATGGACATAGGAAGTACCTAAATCACTCCTTCAACATGGTGTCACAATCAAGAATCCAACTGGTATCACCTGCAAGCCATTATACAAGTGCTACACAACAACAACCGTATGGCATGAGGAGTACAACAGCTTGATATAGATAGATTGTAACACCGGCAATAATACACTGATCGAGTACAACAGCTTGGTATAGATAGACACACCGTCAATAATACAGTGATAAGGAGTACAACAGCTTGGTATAGATAGACACACCGTCAATAATACAGTGATAAGAAACAACAGCTTGGTATAGATAGACATACCGTCAATAATACAGTGATAAGGAGTACAACAGCTTGGTATAGATAGATATACCGTCAATAATACAGTGATAAGGAGTACAACAGCTTGGTATAGATAGACATACCGTCAATAATACAGTGATGAGGAGTACAACAGCTTGGTATAGATAGATATACCGTCAATAATACAGTGATAAGGAGTACAACAGCTTGGTATAGATAGACATACCGTCAATAATACAGTGATAAGGAGTACAACAGCTTGGTATAGATAGATATACCGTCAATAATACAGTGATAAGGAGTACAACAGCTTGGTATAGATAGATATACCATCAATAATACAGTGATAAGGAGTACAACAGCTTGGTATAGATAGATATACCGTCAATAATACAGTGATAAGGAGTACAACAGCTTGGTATAGATAGACACACCGTCAATAATACAGTGATAAGGAGTACAACAGCTTGGTATAGATAGACATACCGTCAATAATACAGTGATAAGGAGTACAACAGCTTGGTATAGATAGATATACCGTCAATAATACAGTGATAAGGAGTACAACAGCTTGGTATAGATAGATAGACCGTCAATAATACAGTGATAAGGAGTACAACAGCTTGGTATAGATAGATATACCGTCAATAATACAGTGATAAGGAGTACAACAGCTTGGTATAGATAGATATACCGTCAATAATACAGTGATGAGGAGTACAACAGCTTGGTATAGATAGACACACCGTCAATAATACAGTGATGAGGAGTACAACAGCTTGGTATAGATAGACACACCGTCAATAATACAGTGATAAGGAGTACAACAGCTTGGTATAGATAGACATACCGTCAATAATACAGTGATGAGGAGTACAACAGCTTGGTATAGATAGACACACCGTCAATAATACAGTGATAAGGAGTACAACAGCTTGGTATAGATAGACATACCGTCAATAATACAGTGATAAGGAGTACAACAGCTTGGTATAGATAGATATACCGTCAATAATACAGTGATAAGGAGTACAACAGCTTGGTATAGATAGACATACCGTCAAAAATACAGTGATAAGGAGTACAACAGCTTGGTATAGATAGATATACCGTCAATAATACAGTGATGAGGAGTACAACAGCTTGGTATAGATAGATATACCGTCAATAATACAGTGATAAGGAGTACAACAGCTTGGTATTGATAGACAGACCGTCAATAATACAGTGATAAGGAGTACAACAGCTTGGTATAGATAGACACACCGTCAAAAATACAGTGATAAGGAGTACAACAGCTTGGTATAGATAGATAGACCGTCAATAATACAGTGATAAGGAGTACAACAGCTTGGTATAGATAGATATACCGTCAATAATACAGTGATAAGGAGTACAACAGCTTGGTATAGATAGACATACCGTCAATAATACAGTGATAAGGAGTACAACAGCTTGGTATAGATAGACATACCGTCAAAAATACAGTGATAAGGAGTACAACAGCTTGGTATAGATAGATATACCGTCAATAATACAGTGATGAGGAGTACAACAGCTTGGTATTGATAGACAGACCGTCAATAATACAGTGATAAGGAGTACAACAGCTTGGTATAGATAGATATACCGTCAATAATACAGTGATAAGGAGTACAACAGCTTGGTATAGATAATTATACCATCAATGTGTGAGATTCTCTGTCCTTCTCCCACTTTTGATATCGGCGGTTTGTGGGAGATGTCAAAAGTGGGAGAAGGGCAGAGAATCTCGGATTATTAATATACTGAAACCTCTGTACTTGAGAGTATATTCCTGTTTGGTATAAACCATACCAATCAAGGCCTACATAATGAAGTGCCATCCCATCTGAGTACTATATACCAAATAAGGCCTTCATACTGATCGAGTGTGACTTTCAATTCTTTATATGTTTTTGTAAGGGACCTAACATGAAATGAATATATCATGTGTACTCTGGATAAAGAACTTCTAACCTAACTTACTTAAAGTATTGTACTGGTAAATCTAATAGTAAATTTTGTAATCGACAGAACTTCTGGATATGGAAATGCATTTTCATCATCCTCTGAGCTCACCTTATGAATTAAACAAGTAATTAACTTTTTACACACCTATTAAAGTCAACAAGAACATTAATGATCATGCATTTACACAATCAGAAATTTACCTTTTGAACGACATGCACATTGTCATCTATAATTTGGCAACATTTGGGGGGGTGGGGGGGGGGGGTGGGATGTGTACTTACATCGTTATGCCACCTATCCATTCCTCATATTGAGATAATAAATATACTTTTCAGAATTGCCCTATACCCTGACGACAGAGGATTTTTTTGTGTTACAAGGTTTAATGGTAAAACATCAGTGGTATTCACTCAGCAATGAATATTATAGTCAGACTTCATAAATTTTATACCTGTTTTCCAAAATGAATTCCTTTCTGGTTAGATATTTTTCTGTGTAGATCTCCTGAAAATGGAATGAAAATCAATTACGGTTCCATTGTGTTAACTTTGTCCAATTTTCAGTTTTGACTGGCATACCAATTCTACAGCTCAGTGGTGGACTTAGAGAGAAGGGGGTGGGGGTTTCAGGGTTCCATCTTTTCCACCACAAGTATGATTAAAACTTCAGATTTAGCACCCAAAATGGCTGAGTATTTTGGCCAAATTGAACACTTGACTTTCACATATGTCTCCCCCTACCCTTATTAGAAATCCTGGATCTGGGACTGCAACTGTAATGTAGCATTTCCATGCACTTGGGGCACTGCTATATGCAGGCAATCCCAATGATTAACATTCACCTTAATGTGGAAAGAGGTCACAAAGACATTATTAAAAGTGAGTGAAACGAAAACCTATTCATGAAATCATGGCGTTGTCAATTTAAAGCAGGTTAGGGACAACCTCTCATTTGAGAGAAAATCACTCAAATAAGAAATAAGAAACAATATCTGTTTTCAGTTATCAATTTCAAGGACTGAGCAGGAGTTTATAAGTAGTGAAAAATAATTATTTAAACTTTGAGAATTTTTATTTCAAACTTAAAGGGCACATCTACATACCCCATGAGCATAAGTTACAAAAGAAATTGATCTTTTCAACTTACCATTTTTGAGTTTATATCTGCACAAATGTTGCAACTATAAATTCCAAGACCCCTCAATTAAAACTGTCAGCTTGTTTTGTAAGCTATACATGTATAGCCCATGTTATGAAGATCATCATGAGCTCTTTTCAAATCAAATTCCTAAATTTCAATTTTCATTGCTTTAAACTGATTACTGAAAACAGAGATAGTTACTCATTAGAGTGATTATCTCTCAAATGAGAGGTTATCCCCAACCTGTTAAGAGGCAACTTGACTAATTAACAGATTAAGAGCAAAACCTGAAGAAGATCCAACATGAGGCCTCTCCCCTGGAGATCAAATTTTGTACATTTGCTATCCTTTGAGACGTTTCTTTGTGCTTAAAGTTTTGATGTTTACCTCCATCAGCATATTCCATTGCAATATTCAGCGATCCATTCTCTACGTACGCATCATAGTATTTCACTATGTTGTTGTGGTTCATTCGAGCTAAAATGTTCACCTCGGTTAAACTTTGCTCCAATTCCTTCTCGGACAATTTGAGTATCTTTACAACTTTTACTACACATTTTGATCCGTTGGTAAGTGATTTGGCTATCCATGCCTCCCCAAATGTGCCAGTCCCGATTAGTGTGAGCAACTCGAACTTCCCCGACATCCCGCCAGCCTTACGAACACTTCTTTACTTTCCCGCTACTCCTTACTACTGTAAGGCCCGAGAAGTTACGAATATTCGAATTTCTCTTAGTTTTGCTAGAACTTTACAACAAGTATCGAGGGCAGTTCCGGTGTAGTAACAAGTTACCCCACGAGGAAACCCCTCGAACCCCCCCCCCCCTCCCCCAAACCGAAAAACTGTTTACAAAGTAGCTTTTCAACCCTTTCATCTGTATAAGGCATAAGGCCGGTCAGTTGAAGTTGGACACGCTATCGGCATTAATTATATTCTCATTATTATTTGCCGGAGTATGCTGAATGAACGGACGAACTCGAATATCTAATGTAATAATATATACACTTAAACAGGAATTAGATGGGAGTTAACATGCCATTATTTTGGATACGAATGAACGACTGGAGTCCGTAACAACTTAATATGACACCCGTTCATACATTTAACAAAGTGTGACAGTGGCGGATTTAGGGGGAGCAGAGCCCTCCCCCCCCCCCCGCCCAATTCCTGGCAGTGACCCAGAATTTACCAAAATTCCTGTATTTTGGCCCATTTTCTGTCAAAATCGACAAAGTTGGCCACTCGACCCCAGGCTCTGGATCCGCCACTGTGTGAGGCCATACTCATTTAAATACTGGACAAAGCGAAAAGCATACCCATTCAAAAATAAAATTATGCATTCTAGATTCAAAAGCAAGTGTATCTTCTCCTTTGGTTTACACGTATGTTTTACATAAATTATTGATAGATTAATACATGTACCTGCTGATAAATATTTAAAGTGGAAACCATATGCATTACTGCCTTAAAAGTATATATCCCATTCCAGTTGCACGTCTGTATATGACTTTACCCCTCCACCATGCTATAAATTCGCAAGACCCTAACTATAAATTTCGTTATATTTACTTGTTGGTTTTTATAAACAGCAATGTTTCAAATAATATACATGTATATCAGAAGATCGCTTTGTCTTTAAAATTTCCTTGTATCCATTCGTAGATTTGCCAGTCTCCTGTCTGCATGTGCTTGTCTCTCTGCACATACTTCTCTTTGTTCATACGTATGATCTTCCTCCTATCTATCTATCTTTCAGCATGTATATCTGTGTCTGTCGATCAGTTTTTGTCGTTTGCCATCTGTCCTTCTTTCGGCATGTATATCAATGTCTGTCGATCAGTTTTTGTTGTTTGCCATCTGTCTTTCTTTCTGTCTGTTTATGCCTTTTAGTCTGTCCATCTGCTTGTCTTCTAGTCTTTCAGTCCTTTTGTCTCTTTGTATAGTTTATTCGTTCTTTCGTCAGTCAGTCCGTGTTTCCTACATGTCTTTGCCTGTCTATCCTTACAGTTCTTCAATTGGTCTGTTTGTCTTTGTATTTGTATGTCAGAATTGCCATGTCCTTACAGCCTTTTTTACGTGTTTGTCTGTCCATCCGTTTGCGCTTCTCTGTTTGTCCGTCTACTAGTTTCTATAACAATACTTGTTGTCTATCAGTCTGTTTTCCGGCAATTTTCGTGTTTGTATTCACAAATACA
This sequence comes from Pteria penguin, assembly GCA_035048485.1. Taxonomy (NCBI): domain Eukaryota; kingdom Metazoa; phylum Mollusca; class Bivalvia; order Pterioida; family Pteriidae; genus Pteria; species Pteria penguin. The sequence goes on from CM068583.1 coordinate 69,729,718, forward strand.
CGAAGCATACCGACAGTTAGGGATAACTTTGTCCGTCATCCGCCTGTCTCGATGACAATTTCATTCTGTGCAGGAGACTGAAGAAGAAAGTCTCATGTGAAGTGATTTCAAATGTTTAAGCCTTATATCAAGGTCAATGTCATATGAAATCCCCCTATTTAAACATTTACCATATTGAAAACATTAGGAAAATTAACTACATGTACATGTGTATATAGAAAATATTTCCTCCCGGATTATTTAATATAAAAAGATATCGCCGTGTGATGATTTCCTTTATAATATAAGTACCACATACACGTACAGTACATGGATATTTTTCTGTGTGGGATTCTCCTTTCTTATCTGAAGTATGACGCCGGGATGTGAATAAATCGTGTAAACTTCTTTAATCATACTGTCTTGAGAATTTTGTAATTTGAGAAACAAACAAATCTAGCACAGTGAAGTATATCATTTTAATGTGCGGAAAAATCTAGCTAGTTAGAAAAAGTAGATCCGGATGAAATTTTCTATGCCGCAAAATTTCCACAGGGAGGGCTTTTCTGTGAAGAAATGTTTATTCTATGACACGGCCCACCACTTACTGAAAATAGATAATACACGTCTTTGCTACCCCTCCCACACACTCTTTGACTTGCCTCTTGCGCCTCTGTGTACATTTGTATTAATACTGATAATAGTGAAATTATTTTGGAAGCTAAAACAGATGACAGTATGATTTCACATAAACTTTCTAAGTTAAAGAATTAAATAAAAGAAAAAATTCCTTTTCGGATCCGAGTTTCAGATGAGTTGAAAGTGACCTGGATGAGTAGATATTTGTATATTGTAATATATTTGTTTACTCTAATATTTTTGTATTGTAGTAATTGTGTATTGTAGTATGTGTGTATTGTAATATTTGTGTATTGTTATATTTGTGTATTGTAATATTTGTGTATTGTAATATTTGTGTATTGTAATGTTTGTGTATTGTAGTATTCGTGTATTGTAATATTTGTGTATTGTAGTATTCGTGTATTGTGGTATTCGTGTATTGTAATATTTGTGTATTTTAATATTTGTGTATTGTAATATTTGTGTATTGTGATATATTTCATTATATAATTTAATGAAAATATAGATATGAAAATAAGTTTTCTAATAAGTTTAAATACATCAATCAATTCTGATTAGACGATTTCCTGTCATAATATCGCTTTCAAATGTTTTATCTTAAGATTATTTTTTAATGTTCTAATCATATGCAAGAATAGAAGAAATGAACTAGGAAATCGTGGTTGTGATCCTTAAGATCGGGGTTGGCCCTTTGGATCGTATTTGTTTTTTTTTTAATTATCTGATAAATCTTATTATGTTCTGAATTTAACGGGACCTAATTATCTGTGGACGGGGTTATACTCTCATTCAGTATTAGATTCTGAGTTTAGAACCTAATCATTTGTGGGCGGGGTTATGCTCTCACTCAGTATTAGATTCTGAGTTTAGAACCTAATCATCTGTGGACGGGGTTATACTCTCACTCAGTATTAGATTCTGAGTTTAGGACCTAATCATTTGTGGACGGGGTTATACTCTAACTCAGTATTATATTCTGAGTTTAGGACCTAATCATCTGTGGACGGGGTTATACTCTCACTCAGTATTATATTCTTAGTTTAGGACCTAATCATATGTGGACGGGGTTATACTCTCATTCAGTATTATATTCTGAGTTTAGGACCTAATTATCTGTGGGCGGGGTTATACTCTCACTCAGTATTAGATTCTGAGTTTAGGACCTAATCATCTGTGGACGGGGTTATACTCTCACTCAGTGTTATATTCTGAGTTTAGGACCTAATCATCTGTGGAAGGGGTTATATACTCACTCAGTATTATATTCTGAGTTTAGGACCTAATCATCTGTGGACGGGGTTATACTCTCATTCAGTATTATATTCTGAGTTTAGGACCTAATCATCTGTGGACGGGGTTACACTGTCTTTCAGTATTATATTCTGAGTTTAGGACCTAATTATCTGTGGACGGGGTTATACTCTCACTCAGTATTATATTCTGAGTTTAGGACCTATCATCTGTGGACGGGGCTACACTGTCTTTCAGTATTATATTCTGAGTTTAGGACCTAATTATCTGTGGACGGGGTTATACTCTCACTCAGTATTATATTCTGAGTTTAGGACCTAATCATTTGTGGGCGGGGTTATACTCTCACTCAGTATTAGATTCTGAGTTTAGGACCTAATCATCTATGGACGGGGTTATACTGTCACTCAGTATTAGATTCTGAGTTTAGGACCTAATCATTTGTGGGCTGGGTTATACTCTCACTCAGTATTAGATTCTGAGTTTAGGACCTAATCATCTGTGGACGGGGTTATACTCTCATTCAGTATTATATTCTGAGTATAGGACCTAATTATCTGTGGACGGGGTTATACTCTCACTCAGTATTAGATTCTGAGTTTAGGACCTAATCATCTGTGGACGGGGTTATACTCTCACTCAGTATTAGATTCTGAGTTTAGGACCTATCATCTGTGGGCGGGGTTATAGTCTCACTCAGTGTTATATTCTGAGTTTAGGACCTAATCATCTGTGGGCGGGGTTATACTCTCACTCAGTATTATATTCTGAGTTTAGGACCTAATCATCTGTGGACGGGGTTATACTGTCTTTCAGTATTATATTCTGAGTTTAGGACCTAATCATCTGTGGACGGGGTTATACTCTCACTCAGTATTATATTCTGAATTTAGGACCTATCATCTGTGGACGGGGCTACACTGTCTTTCAGTATTATATTCTGAGTTTAGGACCTAATTGTCTGTGGACGGGGTCATACTCTCACTCAGTATTATATTTTGAGTTTAGGACCTATCATCTGTGGACGGGGTTATACTCTCACTCAGTATTATATTCTGAGTTTAGACCTAATTATCTGTGGACGGGGTTATACTCTCACTCAGTATTATATTCTGAGTTTAGGACCTAATCATCTGTGGACGGGATTACACTATCGCTCAGTATCATATTCTGAGTTTAGGACCTAATCATCTGTGGACGGGGTACACTATCACTCAGTATTATATTCTGAGTTTAGGACCTAATCATCTGTGGACGGGGTTATACTCTCACTCAGAATTATATTCTGAGTTTAGGACCTAATCATCGGTGGACGGGGTTATACTCTCACTCAGTATTACATTCTGAGTTTAGGACCTAATCATCTGTGGACGGGGTTATACTCTCACTCAGTATTGGATTCTGAGTTTAGGACCTAATCATCTGTGGACGGGGTTATACTCTCATTCAATATTAGATTCTGAGTTTAGGACCTAATCATCTGTGGACGGGGTTATACTCTCATTCAGTATTAGATTCTGAATTTAGGACCTAATCATCTGTGGGCGGGGTTATACTCTCACTTAGTATTTCCCTAGCTGCCCGTGAATACATAGATTGATAAATAAATCTCATGAATAAAGCAAACCACATTTTGTTTACTATATTAGGAATTAGATATATTAGACATATGCAATGAATTTATACAATGATTTCCGACTTTCCATTCCTGGTAGTGTACAGTGATGTAATGACCTTCCCATGCCACGTCGGCACCTATGCTGACATATTGCTGATTGATAGATTCTAAATACGTATAGATGATGTGGTACTCATCAGAATCAACAAGTTCAATCATTACATATACTTTCACCTATATATCCATACATCGCTCCCTTTACATTTTAAGGGCGAATCTCGTGCATATATGATTAACATTACACGGAAGCATTGGGTATGATTTTATGGCTTTATGTTTGCAATAGTATTACTTTATATAGCTTTATATACTACTTAATGTATTAGGCACCGTCCATTTTATATTCGGGGAGGGAGGACTGGGATTTTTTAAAAAAAATTCTTGCTCTGATTCTGACTAAAAATAATCTTGCTCAGTCACACATTTAAAAAATAATCTGTCTCCAATAGATTAGCGTAATCTAAAATCACACATTGGAAAAAATTAAGTGTTAAAACTCAATTTTCCTGGCGCTCCCTAGAATTATACACGACACAACAGTTTATGTTATTATGATCTTTTGTTCTTCATTAGCTCAAACATGGACTAAACTACCATATTTACAGATAGTTGGGATTTCTTTGGGTACTAACTGTGCACCTCTTATAGCAGATTTGTTTCTATATTGTTATATGTGTGTGTGTGTGTGGGGGGGGGGGGGTGTTATGTATTCTATTCAAAACGCTAAACGATTCGACCTTATTGAGATGTTGGATGTTACCTCTAGTTACATGTACATCTTAGTTATTGATAACCCCGAGTTTGAAAGATATATAGCTAACATATACCCACCTGAACTTCTGCAAAACTAAAACAATATTTGTGATACAGAAACACTTTTCTTGGACCTTTACATTAAGACAATTAACAATAAAATTCATACCAAAATTTATGATAAACATGACTATTTCAGATTTCCTGTGGTAAATTTCCCTTAGTTGGATGGTTACAGATATTCCTAGACTAGACTCCCATCATATGGTATCTATTAAATTCAGTTCTTCTTGCCAACGCCTGCACCAACGTCTTGGACTTTCATACAAAGCATACAAATGATGTTGAATTTTTAACTGAGGGTTACAAGTATCATAAACTTAGAAAAGCCTTCGAAAACTGTTTTAAGTCCTATTCAGAAATTTCAACGCAGGGTTACAAGTATCATAAATCTAGAAAAGCCTTCGGAAACTATTTAAAGTCCTATTCAGAAATTTCAACTCAGGTTTACAAGTATCATAAACTTAGAAAAGCCTTCGGAAACTGTTTTAAGTCCTATTCAGAAATTTCAACGCAGGGTTACAAGTATCATAAATTTAGAAAAGCCTTCGGAAACTATTTTAAGTCCTATTCAGAAATTTCAACGCAGGGTTACAAGTATCATAAATTTAGAAAAGCCTTTGGAAACTATTTTAAGTCCTATTCAGAAATTTCAACTCAGGTTTACAAGTATCATAAACTTAGAAAAGCCTTCGGAAACTATTTTAAGTCCTATTCAGAACTTTCATCAAAATTCGGAACTATTTCTTTATAACCAATGGAATATCCCATCTCAATTTCTTCGGTGATCTTGTGTATTTCTTAAGAAGGTCTAAGGTTCCAATAAGTTTATTTCGCCGGGTTCCAAAATCGTGAAAGGCTTTTGTGATCTACAAATCAAAAGGACAGTAGTGCTTGTATTAACCCCTTCTACACTCTTATATAGAGATTTTTACTTGAACTTGACTATAACAGGCGGGTGGGGACTATATGGTGGGCCTTGTTGAAAGCTTCTGATGTACTTGTGACAAGTTGTGTCTGGCGTTTAGTTTTTTGTTTTTGTTTTTTTTTTGTTGTTTTTTTTTTTCAAATCATTACATTATCATACGACAGAGTCAGATGCGTTTATCTTTTTCTTTGAGTACTGTAATGTTTGTGCTGGATATATGCCATAAATGGTCCATGAGGGATGAACAGGGGGTAGTAGCAACCACAGATGAATTTTGCAGTGTATTCATATCTTTTTGTGCTTAATGTATTTGGATAGAGCTCAGTAAGATAAATTCAAAACAGTTTTCCTTTTGCTAATATCTCTATCCTATTAAAAGTTATGGCAGTTTGAAGATGCCAAATTTTGACATTTTCGTTGAATTTTTTCTTTATATAATTCATGATTGATAACGCGACTAAGACGGAACCAACATTTCTCACATTTTCAGAATTTTTGTCATTTCTCTGTCAGTTTTTCCCCCAGGGTAGCCTCTTTCCTTCACACCCCTACCCCTTTCTCTTCTTCCTCGCCCTCTTGCTTCTAGTCTCGTCCTCATTTCACTACTTGTATATGGCATCATTATGGACTGAAAGCGTATATCAAAGCTGAGACTGGTTTGAGCAGAATTTGTCAAAAATAACAGTGTTTATTATCAAATTTGTATTATTACACAACAATATTTTATTAGTGAATTTTTTTTTTCTTGCTCAGGTTCTTCCGGAAAAACAAATCCTTTGCCCCAAGGTTAAGGTAAAAAATTAATCTGTCCGGGTTGAAAAACCCCAGCCCCCAGATTATCAAATGGACTGTGCCTTACTTTATATAGGCATATGCCGGATTTCAGGTGGATATGATGCAACGAATGCTGTGCATTTATTGTTTTAGTTGGTGCAAACTTTGTCTACTGTTTTATGTCTGCCTGAAGCATCTTGGATGTTCCGTCACTTCCACTTGGGTCATGGTCATTACAACTTTCGTATCACGTATCACAACACACTCAGAGTACACCCCATTCTATGCAAGATATTATGGAGATACTGCGTGGACATAGGTCACATGATGTTGGTCTTATAATACATCATTATAAACCATGGAACGTCTTTAAAAGTATTGAGCAAACATGAGCTCATGAACCAATGTCAATTTAGACTCTTTAACGTTGGTTTAAATTCATACCTCATTTCATTTCAACAAGGAACATTTGTATGAATGCAGACCAGTGGGGGTTTTTTTATTATCATTTTTATTTATTTTTTTATTTATTATTATTTTTTTTTTTTTTTGTTTTGGCTGATCTTGGACCAATTTTTTATCACATTAAGAAACGAAACGAAATTCAAGCTCTCCACTTTTTTATCACGTAAATTCAAGCCACAACCCCCCCCCCCCCCTTTCCCACACACAGAGTTTTTAAATGCTTTCTACGGCCCTGCTGAATGTGAATGTGATTGGGGATATACATAAGAGAATATACTTTTCTTTGAAGCCAATAGGCTACCGTAGATTTAAGTTGATTCTTTTTTCTTGCTTTGATTAAAACGCTTGAGATGATGAAGTAAGGATCTATAAATAAACATTGAAAAAAGAAAATTACTGCAATACTTTAATTGGAGAATTTGACATTCTAAGCTGTTCTTCATGACACGTCAAGTTACATCCGACCTGGTAAAAACTCGAAACTTATTTTTAAGTACCACAAGAAAAACCTTCTGACTCATTTCCCGTCAAATGTTATGATGACCCGGGATAGATATAAAGGGAAAAGGAAATCTTGGTCGAACATCGACCACCAAGCCCCTTCATTCGAGTAAAAGTGGATTTGATATAAGATGTTTTTACACGCTAAGCGCTAACATTGTTAATTAGCTATTTAGTGATCGGATGAGTGTGAACAATACTAGACTCCGACACTCGCTGTGATAGGTGCTAGGTGAGTGACCTCATTATACCGACTATGTGGCATACAACTTATATCATATGGCAGAGTAAATACAAATAACGCAGAGTAGAAACCATTAATACACAGTACCATGGAAATAGACAAAAAAGTAAGTGTAATACCAGTACTTTTATTATTACTATTTTCCTCACCATCAGTCTTATATTCCTATCTATTTATTTATCTATTTATTCATTATTAATTAATTAATTTTTTATCTATCTATTTATTAGTTACACATTAATGATCTTCCTTACTAATTACTATATCTTTAGCTTGTCATTTGCTATCAATAGTCATGTGTATTAACATGTTATTTACTCAATGAGTTTTCCAATAGGCATGAAACCGGTGTGGCCTAGTGTATAAGGTGCTCGGCTCATGACCGAGAGGTCCCAGGTTCGACTCCCGCCCTGGGCGGTGTTCTGTCTTTTGAATGAGACGGTAAAAACCGAGGCCCAGTGTCACGGTAGGCGTGACACGTAAAAGATCCCTCACTGCTTCGGGTGGGTCCGTTGCAAAGGTCTAAATTTCTATGCAATATATCAGGCAGATGTCGTCACCATAGAAGAAAAAAAAATTGTGGAGTGACATAAAACATAATTCAAACAATCCAATAGGTATGAGAGACTGGATTCAGCTGCCAACTCTCTTCCCAAATTCGTTATCGTTAAACCCAAAATCATTTGTATATTCTAATCCCTTTTCTATGTATATTGTCCTATGACTTATTTGTAATTTGTGAAACTAAAACAAGCATATAGTCATTTATGCTTGTTTTAATTTCACAAATTACAAATAAGTCATAGGACAATATATATATATATATATATATATATATATATATATATATATATATATATATATATATATATATATATATATATATATTGTGAAATCGAGAGGCTGCTTAAAATTTTGAGTCGCTGGTATTCAAGACAAGTGCGGACAATTTAAACTGCTCGACAGAATAATCACTTTTGTGATGTACTGGTGAAAAATTTTCTCCGATCATTTTGAAATGAAATGTTTATTGCAAGCATGCAAAGATCCAGAGGGGTGGACTGGGAATTTGGACCCACTCTGGGATTCGGCAAAAATTACGAAAATAACTTTTCTGGTGCTTTTAATATGTAAAATAAGTCATTTTACTCACAAAAGCATAGATGGATCTCCTATCGGAAAATTCTGGACCTGCGCCTGGCAAATACCAATGAATCATAGTTTATATGCGTGTACATATAATTAAAGAGTTTAAAGATCAAGGATTTTAAAATGTTTAAATAGTTACACAGTACTTCTTGGCAAGGATTGGGAGGGGGTGAAATATTATTTTCCTGATAGAATACTGCAACGTGTAAAAGAAAATAGTTGGGTGCAATAGTCGTGGTGAAGGAAGAGGTGCTGTGCTCTCTCATAATGAATAAAATCATCTGATTTAACCTGCTTTTATATAGTGTACTTATATACTAAGTATTATATATATATATATATATATATATATATATATATATATATATATATATATATATATATATATATATATATATATATATATATATATATATATATATATATACCGCACTTCACAAGATTCTAGCTGACACTACTGTTGGCCTATATATGTATCTATTGATTTAGTAAATTTTTGGCAAGGACTGACAATGCATGTGATGAGTTCATTATCTTATACCGTATATAAATATAAATCTGTATGTCAATATCAACTTGTAAATATTATTGTTGAGTTATATAGAAACCAACTAAGGTAAGGTAAACTGAAAGTGAATGCGTACACATTTAATGTAAATGAAAACATGAATTTGCAAACGTATTTCATAGCGTTAAGTTGAGGTAGTCTGCTTGTGCTTGTGCACATCCTACAGATCTGTATCAGCTGACGGTCACTGATGCAGGCACTTCGCCTAGTACATGTTATATAGACTCCTGCAGTGACCGCACGAGGTCTTATTTACGAGAAAACCCGCGAGCAGTGTCAAGTTCCTCATTGTGATCATTGGTCTTTTAACTGTGTATAAGTCATGCAGTATATTTCTACGTGGTTTTACCTTGAGTAACATTTTCGATTCCAATTCTTCCTTTTCCAGCTAAAATAGTTCATGTACTATTTAAATATAGTGTGCCAATGATATACCTTATACACATTGGCTTATCATAATCAAGATAGAACCTATAAATAATATCACTAAATGTAGTATTCAGTACATAAGTGGGTAGTGATTTGAGTTTACGTCATTTATACCAACTATAACAAGACACCATATGTCGTTTACAGATAAATGCTGACAATATGACATTGAAAAATAAAAAGATGAACATGAACAGTAGTAATTCCTTAGCTGCTCTGGTCAGAGATGAAAATCTGCCGAGTATATGCCTAACCCTGGAACGCCCGAAAGAACGTGAAAGAGTACAACGATCTGTCTCAGAAAGCTCTACTGCTAGTGAATACAGTCATAGAACAGTATCAGAAAGTTCAGACGTAGACTTAGTCGACGGAAAACACAAAACGGCTCATATCTGCTGTCATACATACTTGCAACGCATCGCCATTTCTATTCTGTTACTGCTTACCGTGGTCCTTTCTGGCCTTGTCATAAAGTTAACAATAAGCCTCGAGGACGTTAAAGACTCACTAAGTTCAGAAATAGCTCAAAGACAGCTTCAAGCGTCTACTTTATGTCTGCCATGTGTGGACCTGGAACTTGGACCATTCCCGGAGGACAACCCGAAGATTCAACTCCTTGACCGAAAAGCGCAAAATGGAGTAGAACAATGCTGTTCTAGGAACTCGGACGAAACATCGCTCATACTCGATCTCGTGAGTAAAACCATCCACATTAAATCTCGACGTCAAATTTACATATATTTTGCATACACAGAAATTGGATTGACATCTTGGTATTTTCTCCATCTACTTTCATCATGATTATTTTCATCCAAATATTATGACTTAATACCTGACCACATTATTGTCATTAAAAGTGTATGTTGATGATGATGATGATGATGATGATGATGATGACGACAATGATGATGATGATGACGACAATGATGATGATGGCGACAATGATGATGATGTAATATTATTTCAATGTATTATATTTGTTTTACAGTTCACGGAAAGGAAACAAAAGATAACGAGCACTAAAGGTATGTCAAACAGAACTCAAATTTTATTAAGGAAACCATATAGTTAATTCATGTATGTAATTGCAAAAAGTGTTACTTATTCAAAAATGATGTTTATAGTTATACATTATAATATTTGTACAATTTATTTTTTTTATTTTCTAAATAGAGCTGATCCAAAGTCACCAGACCTCTCAAGGTCGTAATAACACATCTGAGAGTATGAATAAAGCCTCTGAAGGTCATGTGGACGTCATATCCGCGCATCTGTTGGCCGGATTTCAAATGCCATCTAACAATAAAGGTATAAATAACATATTATAAATACCCTTACATGATTCTTGAACGTGGAGTTTACAGTGAAATAGTTTTGAATACAAGTTTTAATTTGAACATTAATAGTTTTGTTAATATCTTACAGTATTGTTCTCATTTTAATTTTCTTCCAGGTTCGGGGCCGACTGCTGTTCGTAATTGGTCTGTTATTGACCCTGTAGCGCACGTGCACGGCTTGACCATCATGAATGACCGTATCAGAGTTAACACTTCTGGTCTGTATTTTGTCTATAGCCAGGTATATTTCGTGTCTTACCGGAGTCAGAGGATACACAATGCCACGATGTCATCCCATGCACTCTATCACTTTGTCTATCGGTATAATGTCATCTATCCTAATGGCGGAGAAGAACTTCTTCTGAAAGGCATTCGTACGAAATGTTGGTCTCCTATAAAAGACTTCGACGACCATACAAGTTACACTGCTGCCGCTTTGCATTTGAACGCCAATGACGAAATATATGTCAAAGTATCAAATATAAGCTCCATATCACGTGACTCGAAGGCGACGTTCTTGGGATTGTTTAAAATATCATGACAATAAAATACAATCAGATTTTATTCAGTACTGAAACAACTAACATTGCAATGCTATGGTAGCATTGCTGATGAAAGAAGTACGTGTAAATCTCTTTGGTCCGCTGCAACAGGAGAACTTCCATGTATCATATAAGTGCCATAACCAACCGTGTGTATTTCTGTTCGCCTCCATGTGAGTGGACATTGACCGAAACATATGCTAGCTTGGTTACATTACGGTATATACAGTATTGTAAATAGTACCGGTGATGTTTTACATGTATTACATAAATATATCTTTACCAATAGCACCAGTGATATCGTGTCTCTTGGTTGTGAGTGCTATTAACAAAATGAGACCATGTTTGTTATTTTCTAGATGCATATATATATATATTATTTTTTAAAAAATGAACCGAATAAAGATATTATTTTTGTAAATATTTTGTGTTTTAAAAAGTTTGAGGGCGTTATAAAATTCATTCGTATTTTATTTTTAGTTTTATTTAAGTATTTTGTTTTATCTTTTTTTTCCGGCTTAGAACATATTTTCTGGATGGCTGACACAATAAGACGTGCCCTGCCTACATGGATAGTTAAGCAATTTTCCTTAATAAAATTCCGTTACTTTATGATGCGAAGATTTTGAATGCAGAGTTACTGTAATAGATCAGCCGTACTGATGCAGTACACTATAATAATGGAATTAGGTTTCAATAATACGTACGTACAAAACCCCCACTGACATTGTTGGTGTATATACTATTAAAATACTATAATTTGAAAAAAGACATCTGACTCAGCTGTATGAAAAAAGTTTCATGTTAATTTCAGTATTGACGGGTTGACTGCCAAATCATTTAATTTTCTTTGTGTTCATGGTTTTGCAGCGAATCTGATTGGTTAAAAAATTTAGTTCATTTCTGCATGAACAAAATTTTGAGTGCAGATATGTCACAATTGCCGGCGCTACTTTCCTCTGGAATGCGAAACCCCGATCTATTTATAGTACCGTGATTCCCGTGTTGTTAATCGATTGTATAAAATTGTTTCGTTATATATTATGAATGCAAAGTACAAAAGAAATCGCACTTCACTTCAGAAACTATTAAATATAAAATATAATTTCTTACTCTTATTCAATAAAAATGTAAATATAACTAGGCCAGGTCTACAGTATCAATTAAGCTACAATACAGTGCTGTTTAGAAATACATGCAGTCAAAATAAAAACAGTACTCGTCTGCTACTCCCTGTACTCTCTGCCGATCGTTTGACAATGGACGTTGATAACTAAAATTTCTACGGTATCATACCCGACTGGGGCATACAGAACGGGCACCAGAGCAGGTGCTGCCTCCAAGTCCTTGAGCCTACTCTTTCCACCTTGTGACACGCACGTGCACCAGTCAATATGCATTGCATTTCTAATGATACTGATACCATTTAAAAATATAAATACCTTAGGTAGCAGATTATCATCCTCATATGCATGTTTCATTAAGTCGTGTTTTTAATAATTGTTCATTCTTTTTCACTTCTAATCTTTTCAATGACACTAGGATCAAATTTTCGAATTTCGTGTTAGCCGCCATTATTGACTTCAAAATGTTGTTTACCTTGTTATTGTATTACTACGCGATCACGTCACATGTATTAGAGATAAAAAAAAAGTAATGTAGTGCCATAATAAATTTATTTCTTGGACACTTATTTAATTTTTGTTTTCATATATAAGCTAAATAAAATGATAAGAAATGAATCCTATATTTTTTTGGTTGATTGAGGTATCAACCTAAAATTTGGACGGAAAACTTTTGCATCAATGCGCTTCGCGCACTGATGCAGTTTTCCGTCCAAATTTTAGGTTGATACCTCAATCAACCAAAAAAATATAGGATTCATTTCTTAAATGAATTAGTTTCCCCGGAAACTAGCTGACTTCATCATATACATTACTTGTCTCTGATGTCATTGTGAACTCTTGGTTTGGTATGGTTTTGCTATCAAAATGTTAGTCCCGTAGATAATTGAACAGGGTGTATTCATTTTAATGTTAGAATGTGAGAGGGTACATTTACTGCATAAAAGGAAACATATATTTTATGATTTATAATGATGTAGATAGAGGTATGGGATACTTATACTGTATCTGCATGCCATGTAGCTGACCTGATAATTTTTACTCGTCTCATACTGTGCTCATACTTTTCGGTCGATCATGGACCAAATTTTCCAAAAAAAAAAAAGATCTCAATTCAAGTATTGCTCCTTTCACCACTTTTGATACTGCGGAACTGCTGTGTAGATGAGGTGATAAAGTATACACGAATCATGGTGTGTAGCTGACCTGAAAAATTATACACCTTACATAGTACATACTCTGTGTAGCTGACCTGAAAAGGTATACACGGTACATACTCTGCTGACCTGAAATGGTATATTAGATACATACAGTGTAGATACCCTGATATGATATAGGCGGCGCATGCTATGTAGATGACTTGATACAGTATAAGCGGTACATATATGTACTGTGTAGCTGACCTGATGTGGTATAGACGGTACATACTATGTAGCTGACATGATACGATATACGCGTTACATACTGTGTGTAGCTGACATGATATGGTATACGCTTTACATACTGTGTGTAGCTGACATGATACGATATACGCGTTACATACTGTGTGTAGCTGACATGATACGACATACGCGTTACATACCATGTGTAGCTGACATGATATGGTATACGCTTTACATACTGTGTGTAGCTGACATGATATGGTATACACTTAACATACTGTGTGTAGCTGACATGATATGGTATACGCTTTACATACTGTGTGTAGCTGACATGATATGGTATACGCTTTACATACTGTGTGTAGCTGACATGATATGGTATACACTTAACATACTGTGTGTAGCTGACATGATATGGTATACACTTAACATACTGTGTGTAGCTGACCTGATATGGAATAGGCGGTACATACTGTGTAGCTGACCTGAAGAGGTATACGCCTTACGTACTGTGTTGCTGACCTGATATGATATACACGATACATCTTCTTCCCGGACTGATTTGATATATTCGGTATATGCTTTGTAGGTGACCTGTTGTGTTATACGTCGTGCACACCGTGTAGGTGATCTGGTATGTATACACTTTACATACTGTGTAGATGATCTGGTATGTATACACTGTACATACTGTGTAGATCATCTGGTATGGTATATACTGTACATACTGTGTAGATGATCTGGTATGGTATACACTGTACATACTGTGTAGATCATCTGGTATGGTATACACTGTACATACTGTGTAGATGATCTAATATGGTATACACTGTACATACTGTGTAGATCATCTGGTATGGTATACACTGTACATACTGTGTAGATGATCTGGTATGGTACACACTGTACATACTGTGTAGATCATCTGGTATGGTATACACTGTACATACTGTGTAGATGATCTGGTATGGTACACACTGTACATACTGTGTAGGTGATCTGGTATGGTATACACTGTATATACTGTGTAGATGATCTGGTATGGTATACACTGTACATACTGTGTAGATCATCTGGTATGGTATACACTGTACATACTGTGTAGATCATCTGGTATGGTATACACTGTACATACTGTGTAGATGATCTGGTATGGTACACACTGTACATACTGTGTAGGTGATCTGGTATGGTATACACTGTATATACTGTGTAGATGATCTGGTATGGTACACACTGTACATACTGTGTGGATGATCTGATATGGTATACACTGTATATACTGTGTAGATCATCTGGTATGGTATACACTGTACATACTGTGTAGATGATCTGGTATGGTATACACTGTACATACTGTGTAGATGATCTGGTATGGTATACACTGTACATACTGTGTACATGATCTGGTATGGTACACACTGTACATACTGTGAATATGATCTGGTATGTATACACTGTACATACTGTGTGGATGATCTGGTATGGTATACACTGTACATACTGTGTAGATCATCTGGTATGGTATACACTGTACATACTGTGTAGATGATCTGGTATGGTATACACTGTACATACTGTGTAGATCATCTGGTATGGTATACACTGTATATACTGTGTAGATGATCTGGTATGGTATACACTGTACATACTGTGTAGATCATCTGGTATGGTATACACTGTACATACTGTGTAGATGATCTGGTATGGTACACACTGTACATATTGTGTAGGTGATCTGGTATGGTATACACTGTATATACTGTGTAGATGATCTGGTATGGTATACACTGTACATACTGTGTAGATCATCTGGTATGGTATACACTGTACATACTGTGTAGATCATCTGGTATGGTATACACTGTACATACTGTGTAGATGATCTGGTATGGTACACACTGTACATACTGTGTAGGTGATCTGGTATGGTGTACACTGTATATACTGTGTAGATGATCTGGTATGGTACACACTGTACATACTGTGTGGATGATCTGATATGGTATACACTGTATATACTGTGTAGATGATCTGGTATGGTATACACTGTACATACTGTGTAGATGATCTGGTATGGTATACACTGTACATACTGTGTAGATGATCTGGTATGGTATACTCTGTACATACTGTGTAGATGATCTGGTATGGTATACACTGTACATACTGTGTATATGATCTGGTATGGTACACACTGTACATACTGTGAATATGATCTGGTATGTATACACTGTACATACTGTGTGGATGATCTGGTATGGTATACACTGTACATACTGTGTAGATGATCTGGTATGGTATACACTGTACATACTGTGTAGATGATCTGGTATGGTATACACTGTACATACTGTGTAGATCATCTGGTATGGTATACACTGTACATATTGTGTAGATCATCTGGTATGGTATACACTGTACATACTGTGAATATGATCTGGTATGGTATACACTGTACATACTGTGTAGATCATCTGGTATGGTACACACTGTACATACTGTGTAGATGATCTGGTATGGTAGACACTGTACATACTGTGTAGATGATCTGGTATGGTATACACTGTATATACTGTGTAGATCATCTGGTATGGTATACACTGTACATACTGTGTAGATGATCTGGTATGGTATACACTGTACATACTGTGTAGATGATCTGGTATGATAGACACTGTACATACTGTGTAGATGATCTGGTATGGTACACACTGTACATACTGTGAATATGATCTGGTATGGTATACACTGTATATACTGTGTAGATGATCTGGTATGGTAGACACTGTACATACTGTGTAGATGATCTGGTATGGTATACACTGTACATACTGTGTAGATGATCTGGTATGGTACACACTGTACATACTGTGTGGATGATCTGATATGGTATACACTGTACATACTGTGTAGATCATCTGGTATGGTATACACTGTACATACTGTGTAGATGATCTGATATGGTACAGACTGTACATACTGTGTAGATGATCTGATATGGTATACACTGTACATATTCTGTAGACGAATTGGTATGGTATACACTGTACACACTGTGTTGCTGACACATACATGTATGCTGTTTTCCCTGAGTCGTATGTGTCAAGGTAATAATGAACTTGAGAATTTGAGAAAGGTCGAGGATAATCAATTTGTCATATTCACCTCATAGGGTGTAAATAATTGTTTAATTACATCGAAATTTAGTATATATCGCCTGGTATTGTTGCCGTACATGTAAACAAACAAGTTGTCACAGCAGCTATAGTCCATTTCATAGTTACAGATGAATTGTATTTATAGTCCGTATCTGAGGCATGCGATCGCCGCCATATTAGATTTTCTGTCATTTTTGGCGGTCATTAATATGAATGACCCGGTCATTATTTAATTTTCCGGTCAATAGTTATCTATGTGCTTATATCCATGTCTGTTTGTACGTCTTTCCGTCCGTCCTTCTGTCCTTCTTTCTATCCATCTATCTATCTATCCGTCCGCCCGTCTGTCTGTGCGTATGTATGTATGTATGTATGTATGATTGATTGATTGATTGATTTTTGTTTAACGTCACACCACGAATATTTCACGTATATGGTGACGGTTTCTACCTGATGCGGTGCATACAAATTTGACCTTTGCAACCGACCCACCCGAAGCAGTGAGGTATCTTTAACGTGCCATGCATACCACGACACGGGGCCTCGATTTTTACTTCTCATCCAAAAGACAGGACACCGACATGCCCAGAGCAGGAATCGAACCACGGTCTCCCGATCAGGAGTCCAGTGCGATACCACTAGGCCACGCCGGCTTATATGTATCTATGTATGTGTGTGAATAGTACATGTATATAACTACCTATACAGGATGTTGTATGTGTAGGGATCTCGGATGTTATTCTATCGTGTATAATTTTAGTTGTTTTTGACAGAAACGCTACATCATTCATTTCTTGTACAGTCATGTACTGAGGACGTCATTGTCTTTCCCGCTTTGCTTTAATGTTAAATCTTGACTCCATATTAGACATAAACCTATCATGTGCCTATCAGCCGCCAATACACCACTCTAGGGATGACACAGTATGAAGACAACACTGACGTCATAGGATTTCCCCCGTATGAAAAAAAAAAAAAAGAATATTAGTAGAAAAATAACACCTTTTCTTAAAAATGTAATATTCAATTATGTATTATCCTGACATTTGAAATGACTTTATGAATATTAGTGATGGTGTGATAAGTCAGTTTTATAAATGTTACTTGCATATAGAAAATGTATCATTGATGGGTAGTTACGTGTAAGAATTCCACCTAGATAGCAACTGTGACCTGAACTTTATCTTGGTATGGTGTGATTGTAAATATCCCGTGACCCAATGACCGTGTGCATCAGATTTCAATAAACACAAGTGAAAGTGTCAAATGCCGATATATATATTAATTCTATTATAGAAATACCACAAAATAAGATTATTTGATCATCTGATATTAATTAAATCCAAAGAAATACATATCCTGAAATACAGGTCTTGATATACGTAAATATCAGCATTAGCATTAGCTCTAGATGTTTATAATGCGCTGTTTATACTAATGCACCCTTTTTAATATTAGATTTTTCATGATATTATTCCTTTATAGCTTTTTCCGATGATGTTATTGATAACATACCTTGTGGATGTAGCTAGCCAGCAGACTGTTCTCTGTAATACTGACATATGATCTAATCACAGATTATTGACTCTTGTTATGGCAGCACTTACTTAGTATCATTATGTACCGTGTTCACTGGCTTTAAACTTTCCTCTGTGTCAAATGGTTCTCCGTCTAATTAAGATCGTATTCTGTTATTTAGTACAATTTCAGTTAATAGCAATTTAGATATTAGTCTGGAATGACGACGATTATATGTGTGGTTCGCTTTGTCACGTATACTTTACTTTTGGTTCGCTTTATTACGATTACCATGAACACTGTACTTGTGGTCCACCTTATTACGAATATTATACTTGTGGTCTGCTTTATTACGAACACTGTACTTGTGGTCCATTTTATTACCAATACCGTACTTGTGGTCCGCTGTAATACAGATTCTGTAATTGTGGTCCGCTGTAATACAGATTCTGTAATTGTGGTCCGCTTTATTAAGAATACTGTACTTTGGCCCCGCTATATTACGAATATTGTACTTAAAGTCCGCTATATTACGAATATTGTACTTAAAGTCCGCTATATTACGAATATTGTACTTAAAGTCCGCTTTATTACGAATATTGTACTTAAAGTCCGCTTTATTACGAATATTGTACTTTTTGTAGTACAATATTATGAATACTGTACTTGAGGCCCGCTATATTACGAATATTGTACTTGTGGTCCACTTCATTTACGAACATTCTACTTGTCGTCCGCCTTATTACGAATGCTGTACTTTTGGTCCCCTTTATTACGAATATTGTGCTTAGTGGTCCGTCTGATTACGAATGATGTACTTGTGGTCCGTCTGGTTACGAATGATGTACTTGTGGTCCGTCTGATTACTACTGATGTACTTGTGGTCCGTCTGATTACGACTGATGTACTTGTGGTCCGTCTGATTACGACTAATGTACTTGTGGTCCGTCTGATTATGACTGATGTACTTGTGGTCCGTCTGGTTACGAATGATGTACTTGTGGTCCGTCTGGTTACGAATGATGTACTTGTGGTCCGTCTGGTTACGAATGATGTACTTGTGGTCCGTCTGATTACTACTGATGTACTTGTGGTCCGTCTGATTACGACTGATGTACTTGTGGTCCGTCTGATTATGACTGATGTACTTGTGGTCCGTCTGATTATGACTGATGTACTTGTGGTCCGTCTGGTTACGAATGATGTACTTGTGGTCCGTCTGATTTTGAGTGATAAACTTGTGGTCCGTCTGATTACGAGTGATGTAGTTTTGATCTATTTTTGACTTTTGACTTATACTCATTACAAGGACAGAACTTTTGGTCCGCCTCATTATACTTATTACGAATATTTTATTTTTGGTCTGCTTTAATGCAAGTTCTGTGTTTTACTGTTTACAAGGACTGCACCTTTGGTCTACTTTATTACAAATACCTTATCATACTTATTATGAGTACGGTAACTTTGGTCCGCTTTAACTCGAGTGCTGGACTTTTGGTCAGCTTTATCGTATTCATTATGAGCATTGTGCTTTTAGCACTCTTTAGTACAAGCACTGTACTGTCCGTTTTATTATGAGTTCAGTAGTATTGGTTGATTTATTATACTTATGACGAGTCATATCTCATGCGCGGATACAGAGGGGGGGGGGGGTTAGGGGGGTCTGGACCCCCCTGGAATCCGAAAATTTTACCAAAAAAAGGTAATATTTGGGCATTTTTGGGGTTGGACCCCCCCTCGTCTAAGAGAAAAATTTACCTTTTTTGGTTGGACCCCCTCTGGCAAAAATTTCTGGATCCGCGCATGTATCTATATACCAGTCATGTGCTTTAAGACTGCTTTATTGTACTAATTGCGAGCACTGTACTTTTCTTCCGTTTTCTTATACTTAATGTTAGTAATTACCAATGAGTTACACCAAGACACAGAATTAATGGTGTATGTACAATGATAAGTTTTGATAATTTGTTGATGTGTCTCTACACTGCTAGGCTTAAAGCCAAGATCTGCAAAGATGTGCTGTAACTCAGATTTGTTATAATCGACAACCAAGGTTTAATATTGATATTCTTGTTATCACACACACATAAAGTAAATATATAATCCATTTACCAAATCATTTCAACCGCTATTTAAAAAAAACATTAGAAACTCTACCACTGAATATACTGTATACGTATTTCGGTTTTCGTCAAATAAGGCCGCATAACGTATAGCTTTATACAGATAACAATGTGCCAATGTAATCTACACGTTAAATCAATTAGCCAATGGAAATTGTTTTTATACGAAATAAATGGAATTACTGAAAAAAGAAGCTTTCTAATCATAGATACAAATGCATGTACTTCCTTAACACGAACACTTCAATGGTATGCCTATAGCATGTCAAAACACTATCAGTCACATAGAAACTAAAGGCATCTGTGTTGTCCTTAAACTATAATTGACAAAACAAAACCTTTAAATTGATTTGTGAAAAATTCAAATTAGATGATTACATAAGATCTGAAATAAGGTCCAAATAATCTAAATTCAGAAACGCACACATTGCTCCTACATGTATACAATATAACCACAGCTGCCCACGTAGTACTTTATAGTAGTAGAGTATTTGGTTGTGGTTGTGACCTTTGCTACCTGTATATTCATGGTTGCCAATATTTACAGGTGATTTAGTGAGGTGTATTCAGTACATTCAAGGTCAGTACAGTTTACATGTAGCAGAGAACTTATGTACGCCATTTGTAATGAAGGATGTAACATTAGGCTAGGCGATCTCTTACATTAAATTCGCGAAAATAAGATCAAACGAAATTGAGAGAAAATGATCATTAAAATGATGTTTGATTTAACGTCATCTGTGTTGTCATATAAGTACGGGTGAAAGGTGCACTCCAGGTAATTGGAGTGGTTAACCGATTATGGACCCTTACTTCCTATTGAATGTGAAAGCAGTGTACACATGTAATTAGGAAGCGCACATTTAAATCTCATCCGTTAAAAGAACAAAGAAAGTCTGGAGAGTACAGTCATAAAACCAAATATGACAAATACGAAAGGACAAGATCACATGCTATCAGCAGTCTTATATTTATTTTCGTTACTGACTTTGTAAATTGTTTTTAAACAAAGAAGAGCTCCGTAACTGATCTTCATAGACAGCTGTCCTTAATCTTCCTATTTATTGTGATTCTTCAGTAATGTGCTCTGCCAGTATTCTTGAGTATCACTGAAGAGACATTATAAAAACACCATAAGAGACATTATACGAGACTTCGTTAGAGACATTATAAGAAACGCCATAAGAGACATTATACGAGACTTTGTTAGAGACATTATAAGAAACGCCATTAGAGACATTATACGAGACTTTCTTGGAGACATTATAAGAAACGCCATAAGAGACATTACACGAGACTTTCTTAGAGACATTATAAGAAACGCTATAAGAGACATTATACGAGACTTTGTTAGAGACATTATAAGAAACGCTATAAGAGTCATTATACGAGACTTTGTTAGAGACGTTATAAGAAACGCTATAAGAGACATTATACGAGACTTTGTTAGAGACGTTATAAGAAACACTATAAGAGACATTATACGAGACTTTGTTAGAGACATTATAAGAAACGCCATAAGAGACATTATACGAGACTTTGTTAGAGACATTATAAGAGACGTTATAAGAAACGCCATAAGAGACATTATACGAGACTTTGTTGGAGACATTATAAGAGACGCTATAAGAGACATTATACGAGACTTTGTTAGAGACATTATAAGAAACGCTATAAGAGACATTATACGAGACTTTGTCAGAGACATTATAAGAAACGCTATAAGAGACATTATACGAGACTTTGTTAGAGACATTATAAGAGACGCTATAAGAGACATTATACGAGACTTTGTTAGAGACATTATAAGGGACGTTATAAGAAACGCCATAAGAGACATTATACGAGACTTTGTTAGAGACGTTATAAGAAACGCTATAAGAGACAATATACGAGACTTTGTTAGAGACATTATAAGAGACGCTATAAGAGACATTATACGAGACTTTGTTAAAGACATTATAAGAGACGTTATAAGAAACGCTATAAGAGACATTATACGAGACTTTGTTAGAGACATTATAAGAAACGCCATAAGAGACATTATACGAGACTTTCTTAGAGACATTATAAGAGACGTTTTAAGAAACGCCATAAGAGACATTATACGAGACTTTCTTATAGACATTATAAGAAACGCCATAAGAGACATTATACGAGACTTTCTTAGAGACATTATAAGAAACGCCATAAGAGACATTATACGAGACTTTGCTAGAGACATTATAAGAAACGCTATAAGAGACATTATGCGAGATTTGTTAGAGACATTATAAGAAACGCTATAAGAGACATTATGCGAGACTTTGTTAGAGACATTATAAGAAACGCCATAAGAGACATTATAAGAGACTTTGTTAGAGACATTATAAGAAACGCCATAAGAGACATTATATGAAACTTTGTTAGAGACATTATAAGAAATGCCATAAGAGACATTATACGAGACTTTGTTAGAGACATTATAAGAAACGCCATAAGAGACATTATGCGAGACTTTGTTAGAGACATTATAAGAAACGCCATAAGAGACATTATACGAGACTTTGTTAGAGACGTTATAAGAAACGCCATAAGAGACATTATGCGAGACTTTCTTAGAGACATTATAAGAAACGCTATAAGAGACATTATGCGAGACTTTGTTAGAGACATTATAAAAAACGCCATAAGAGACATTATACGAGACTTTGTTAGAGACATTATAAGAAACGCCATAAGAGACATTATACGAGACTTTGTTAGAGACATTATAAGAAACGCCATAAGAGACATTATGCGAGACTTTGTTAGAGACATTATAAGAAACGCCATAAGAGACATTATACGAGACTTTGTTAGAGACGTTATAAGAAACGCTATAAGAGACATTATACGAGACTTTGTTAGAGACATTATAAGAGACGCTATAAGAGACATTATACGAGACTTTGTTAAAGACATTATAAGAGACGTTATAAGAAACGCTATAAGAGACATTATACGAGACTTTGTTAGAGACATTATAAGAAACGCCATAAGAGACATTATACGAGACTTTCTTAGAGACATTATAAGAGACGTTTTAAGAAACGCCATAAGAGACATACGAGACTTTCTTATAGACATTATAAGAAACGCCATAAGAGACATTATACGAGACTTTCTTAGAGACATTATAAGAAACGCCATAAGAGACATTATACGAGACTTTGCTAGAGACATTATAAGAAACGCTATAAGAGACATTATGCGAGATTTGTTAGAGACATTATAAGAAACGCTATAAGAGACATTATGCGAGACTTTGTTAGAGGCATTATAAGAAATGCCATAAGAGACATTATAAGAGACTTTGTTAGAGACATTATAAGAAACGCCATAAGAGACATTATATGAAACTTTGTTAGAGACATTATAAGAAATGCCATAAGAGACATTATACGAGACTTTGTTAGAGACATTATAAGAAACGCCATAAGAGACATTATGCGAGACTTTGTTAGAGACATTATAAGAAACGCCATAAGAGACATTATACGAGACTTTGTTAGAGACGTTATAAGAAACGCCATAAGAGACATTATGCGAGACTTTCTTAGAGACATTATAAGAAACGCTATAAGAGACATTATGCGAGACTTTGTTAGAGACATTATAAGAAACGCCATAAGAGACATTATACGAGACTTTGTTAGAGACATTATAAGAAACGCCATAAGAGACATTATACGAGACTTTGTTAGAGACATTATAAGAAACGCCATAAGAGACATTATACGAGACTTTGTTAGAGACATTATAAGAAACGCCATAAGAGACATTATGCGAGACTTTGTTAGAGACATTATAAGAAACGCCATAAGAGACATTATACGAGACTTTGTTAGAGACATTATAAGAAACGCCATAAGAGACATTATACGAGACTTTGTTAGAGACATTATAAGAAACGCCATAAGAGACATTATACGAGACTTTGTTAGAGACATTATAAGAGACGTTATAAGAAACGCCATAAGAGACATTATACGAGACTTTGTTAGAGACATTATAAGAAACGCCATAAGAGACATTATACGAGACTTTGTTAGAAACGTTTTAAGAAACGCTATAAGAGACATTATGCGAGACTTTGTTAGAGACATTATAAGAAACGCCAAAGAGACATTATGCGAGACTTTGTTAGAGACATTATAAGAAACGCCATAAGAGACATTATACGAGACTTTGTTAGAGACATTATAAGAAACGC
Organism: Pteria penguin; assembly: GCA_035048485.1. Lineage (NCBI taxonomy): Eukaryota > Metazoa > Mollusca > Bivalvia > Pterioida > Pteriidae > Pteria > Pteria penguin. Next base: position 69,754,560 of record CM068583.1, read on the forward strand.
CATAAGAGACATTATACGAGACTTTGTTAGAGGCATTATAAGAAACGCCATAAGAGACATTATACGAGACTTTGTTAGAGACGTTATAAGAAACGCCATAAGAGACATTACACGAGACTTTGTTAGAGACATTATAAGAAACGCCATAAGAGACATTATACGAGACTTTGTTAGAGACGTTATATTGTTATAATAGACATTATAAAAGACATTTTAAGGACGTTATAAGAGAAATTATAAGAGACAATATATGGTACATTATTGCATTTTGAAATGATAAAACAACCAATGGCGATATACATGTATGTATAAAGGTATTTACACAGATTATTAGAGATCCGTCATTTCAAAACAAACAAACAAACAAACAAACACACAAACCAAATCGACAAAATAGTGAAATAAAAGTTGCATCTAGTGAACATAGGAGGAAAAACTATATCTGCTATATATAATCAAATAAGCTGTACTGAGAACTGTTCCTATATCTATGTTATTCGTTAATACCTTCTAGACCTACGATTTTTAAAAACTCCCAATGTATATCTCAGTGCGATTAAACACCGAATGTGCTGTGTACCTTTATATTTCACCACAAAGAGGTAACATAGAGTAAACATGACCTAGATGTGTAAAACAGCTTACTGCTCTACGTCACAAGGAAGACCTGAAGTGCACTGCGATTCTCACGTCGGCATACACCTTTCCTTTCGTATTCTAAGAATTGTCTGACATACAGAATTTATACAAAAGTCATTCTTAAATAGGAGATCAAGTGAAGTGTCTCAATAGCGGAAAGTTTTCATCAAGGAACTAGGTAAGATTTTCAGGAAATTTATAATGCATCTAATAGTAGACTTTGATATAACGACAGAGAGGAATATAATACTGCCATGCATAGCAACATAGCTTGCATTTGTAATTTCCTGACTGTAACTCTGAATTGTGAGTTCTATATATACCTGCTTGAGAGATACTTCCGAAAATCCAAAAGGAAAAATACCCCCACCTTAATTATCATTATAATGTAGATCTATATGTATACGTACATCTGATATGTAAGATGATATGATCAGAATTTATAGATTATCAACATTAACGATGCCAGTACACCTATTTGACAGAGGCGTAACCAGGATTTGGAGTTAGGGTGAAGTCAGGTTATAGATCTGGGGACTGCTCAGACCAGCAGAAGTTCCAGGGCTGATTCTAGGTCGGGAACGGAGGGTGCGACCGCTCCCGGAAGATGCTTCATTTTGACGAGTTTAAGTTTAAAAATTTCACTACAATTTGCCGTCCTAATGTTAGTACCGCAGCTGTCGTGTAATTGACGTTGATGTTCTGATGTTATTCCTATATCAACCCCCTCCCCCGCTCTCACTCTCTCTCTCTCTCTCTCTCTCTCTCTCTCTCTTATAGAAAGGAGGAGGGGAACGTTCCCTCCGCCCCCTCCCTCTAAATCCGCCACTGCTTAAGCGCTGTCAAACTACATATAATGACAAACAAACATTTTTTTGAAATGTTGGTTGGTTGGTTGATTGGTGTTTTACGTCGCTTTCAACAATATTTCAGTTATATCGCGACATGGAAGCAGGAGGTTACCAACCTCTTAAACATAGTGGCGCAACCCGGGAATCGAACCCGGATCGTCGGCGCCGCAAGCCAAGCGTTTTTTGAAATGAAAAATATCAAAAGTTATATTTGGGTTTCTGTTTAGATGTCTAATAGTCTGGAAATAAAAACCCAAAGTAACATATTCTATAGCGGAAATACTGTCTCGTCATGACGAGTAATAACGTTTGTATTTCCCTATATCCGTCCTTGAGAGAGGGTTTTAATAATACCCATTTAATATATGTATATGGGTTGAGTTGATGTATATTTAGATAGCCTATGATGGTAGGACGTACTACAAAGAACTTCCCGGTATCATTCTAGGTAGTGTAATACTTCTGTGTTATTAGTATATAGTAGCTGACGTCATTTACCGAGCTTATCCCTTCGATACCATTTAATAAAGTGAAGTATGAAAAATTGATAATGTTATCTTGATATCGTACCTAGGACGCTCACTACGAGTATAGTAACTATTTGATTGTTTGTATTTCTATATGAAGCGTTTCATAAATGTAATGAAATTAAGAAGTGTTATTATTTTGATGTTCGAATATAGGGTCACACGTAATGAAGGATACAAGGTGTGTTTGATGATGGCGGATTAACGCATCTCCACTGAGATCATCATGACAGACGTGAAGAGGATGAACAGACAACGACAGGCGACCTTCTCTCTTAGCGAATCCAGTGAATCGTCCAACACCACACAGTATACCGACCTGGAGGAAGATAATGGTGAGATAAGAGACACTGTGGGGATGCTGCCTCAGAAAATGAACAGATCACAAAGTGTGTACTCTACTCAGACCTATATCAGCTGCAGTAATCAAAACAAATGTGACGAAGTCATCAAGAGCTATACAAAACTTAAAATCTACTTCACAGTTTTGTGCATTGTCAATATTCTTATAATCCTGCTTGTGTGTGTATTTTTTGCTGTATTTTTTATCAGGCTTTCAAATAACAATATGAATCTATTTGATTATAATGAAAAGAATACAATACAATCAAAACCTCTTGAACAGACGCAAACGAGACCAATACGTAACGGTGCTGGTGCAGAATCTTTCACCATGCCATGTAGTATGCTGAGACGTAAACTTAACGTGACTGATATTGGCGACGGAAAACAAGACTGCAATGTAGATGATATGATAGATGCCTTCATGCAGGTAAACCATTTCACTTCAATGTTCTCATTTAAAGCGCAGATATCTGTTTTGTGATAAGGTGATAAGGTATTTAAAGAACTATATTTTAAAACTGTTAATTCAAAGGTTCAAATGCATTGATATTTGTTTGAATTTTGAAGTTCTTCAATTTAAATTCAGTTGACATTGTCGTTGCCAATTTTATAGATATAATGACCATAGATGATGAAATATATATGATTGATTGATTTTTGCTTTTACGTCACACCACGAATATTTCACGTATATGGTGACGGCATCTGCCTGATGCGGAGCATACAAATTTTGACCTTTGCAACGGACCCACCCGAAGCCGTGAAGGATCTTTAACGTGCCATGAATACCACGACACGGGGCCTCGGTTTTTACTGTCTCATCCGAAAGACATGACACCGGCATGACCAGAGCGGGACTCGAACCCCGGCCTCCCGATCAGGAGTCCGACGCGATACCACTAGGCCACGCCGGCTTTGAAATATATATGAAAAGAAATATACATTATCATGTGAATGACATACATATCTATCTTTGCGTATTGAGTTGTATGATATACATGATGGGCTGCATGACGAGTTGTATGATATACATGATGGGCTGCATGACGAGTTGTATGATATACACGACGAGTTGTATGATATACATGACGAGTTGTATATATACATGACGAGCTGTATGATATACATGACGAGTTGTATGATATACATGACGAGTTGTATATATACATGACGAGCTGTATGATATACATGACGAGCTGTATGACATACATGACGAGTTGTATGATATACATGACGAGTTGTATATATACATGACGAGTTGTATGACATACATGACGAGTTGTATGATATACATGACGAGTTGTATGATATACATGACGAGTTGTATGATATACATGACGAGTTGTATGATATACATGACGAGCTGTATGATATACATGACGAGTTGTATGATATACATGACGAGTTGTATGATATACATGACGAGTTGTATGATATACATGACGAGTTGTATGATATACATGACGAGTTGTATGATATACATGACGAGTTGTATGATATACATGACGAGTTGTATGATATACATGACGAGCTGTATGATATACATGACGAGTTGTATGATATACATGACGAGTTGTATGATATACATGACGAACTGTATGATATACATGACGAGTTGTATGATATACAATACGAGTTGTATGATATACATGACGAGTTGTATATATACATGACGAGTTGTATGATATACAATACGAGTTGTATGATATACATGACGAGTTGTATGATATACATGACGAGCTGTATGATATACAATACGAGTTGTATGATATACATGACGAGTTGTATATATACATGACGAGCTGTATGATATACATGACGAGTTGTATGACATACATGACGAGCTGTATGATATACAATACGAGTTGTATGATATACATGACGAGTTGTATATATACATGACGAGCTGTATGATATACATGACGAGTTGTATGACATACATGACGAGCTGTATGATATACATGACGAGTTGTATGATATACATGACGAGTTGTATATATACATGACGAGTTGTATGACATACATGACGAGTTATTATATACATGACGAGTTGTATGACATACATGACGAGCTGTATGATATACATGACGAGTTGTATGATATACATGACGAGTTGTATATATACATGACGAGCTGTATGATATACATGACGAGTTGTATGATATACATGACGAGTTGTATGATATACATGACGAGCTGTATGATATACACGACGAGTTGTATGATATACATGACGAGTTATTATATACATGACGAGTTGTATGACATACATGACGAGCTGTATGATATACATGACGAGTTGTATGATATACATGACGAGTTGTATGATATACATGACGAGCTGTATGATATACATGACGAGTTGTATGATATACATGACGAGTTGTATAATATACATGACGAGTTGTATGATATACATGACGAGCTGTATGACATACATGACAAGTTGTATGATATACATGACGAGGTGTATGACATACATGACGAGTTGTATGATATACATGACGAGTTGTATGATATACATGACGAGTTGTATGACATACATGACGAGTTGTATGATATACATGACGAGCTGTATGAGATACATGACGAGTTGTATGACATACATGACGAGTTGTATGATATACATGACGAGTTGTATATATACATGACGAGCTGTATGACATACATGACGAGTTGTATGATATACATGACGAGTTGTATGAAATACATGACGAGTTGTATGACATACATGACGAGTTGTATGATATACATGACGAGTTGTATGATATACATGACGAGTTGTATGACATACATGACGAGCTGTATGACATACATGACGAGTTGTATGATATACATGACGAGTTGTATGATATACATGACGAGCTGTATGACATACATGACGAGTTGTATGATATACATGACGAGTTGTATATATACATGACGAGCTGTATGACATACATGACGAGTTGTATGATATACATGACGAGTTGTATGAAATACATGACGAGTTGTATGACATACATGACGAGTTGTATGATATACATGACGAGTTGTATGATATACATGACGAGCTGTATGATATACATGACGAGCTGTATAATATACATGACGAGTTGTATGATATACATGACGAGTTGTATGATATACATGACGAGCTGTATGATATACATGACGAGTTGTATGATATACATGACGAGTTGTATGACATACATGACGAGTTGTATGACATACATGACGAGTTGTATGATATACATGACGAGTTGTATGATATACATGACGAGTTGTATGATATACATGACGAGCTGTATGACATACATGACGAGCTGTATGATATACATGACGAGTTGTATGACATACATGACGAGTTGTATGATATACATGACGAGTTGTATGATATACACGACGAGTTGTATGATATACATGACAAGTTTTGTTTTATTTCAGTTCGCTAAGCCCAGAGAGTATAACGGTAAGCATTTAACAAAGCACATATCCATGCCAAAAGCACAAAGCCATACCACTGTGAAAAGCACAAACATTTATTACAATGTTGTAGTTTATTAGTATAAATGTATCTATTATAGAAAAGATTATGTTACAATTAACCAGGAAGTTTAAAAAAGAAAATCATATCAAACTCCTTCAAAACGAGACACCCGAGCTACGCATCACTGATTCGATCTCACTCAAACCCTCGCGTAAATTTTCAAAATCACATATAAATAAGACTTGTACTGCTGTGATTTCCGTTATGTATGATTACATTGTGTTTATAATTATCTTTATATAAACAAATGTCTTTTACCACTTTCTTTTATAAATTTTTATTTTTACGGCTGTACCCTGTTTATATCATGTCGGAAATTTTATGCCTAAACATTTATTAAAGACTATAAAAATTTCGAAGCGGTCACATATTTCAGAGGCCCCGTATTATAATTCGTTGTATTGTGAATTTATTGGTGCAGTTAACATTGGTGCATTTTATATTTTTAACAGAGGTTCTACATTTGATAAACGGGGTACCAAAAGAAGAACATTCCCAACATTCCAGTGGTATGTGATTTTTATTCAGATCGACTATATGTTGTCTTTAAACTTTACCTTCCTTCTTCTTCTTCTTCCAATACGAAGTGTACTCAAAAGTTGAGCGTTATACTTCATGGTGGTTACTTTTACGCAGTAGCCAGTTACATCAGATCTTTAACTTTTGGTGGTTACTGCCATGCAGTTACATCAGATCTTTTATATTTGGTGGTTACTGCCATGCAATTACGTCAGATCTTTTACATTTGGTGGTTACTGCCATGCAATTATGTCAGAACTTTTACATTTGGTGGTTACTGCCATGCAGTTACGTCAGAACTTTTACCTTTTACATTTGGTGTTTACTGTCGTGCAGTTACATCAGATATTTGACCTTTGGTGGTTACTGCAATGCAATTACGTCAGATCTTTTACATTTGGTGGATACTGCCATCCATTTACGCCAGGTCTTTTACATTTGGTGTTTACTGTCGTGTAGTTAAATCAGATCTTTGACCTTTGGTGGTTACTTCCGTGCAATTACGTCAGATCTTTTACATTTGGTGGATACTGTCATGAATTTACGTCAGATGTTTTACTTTTGGTGGATACTGTCATGGATTTACGTCAGATCTTTTTGGCTTTGATGGTTACTGTGATAGAGTCGCATCAAATCGTTTACCTTGGTGGTTACTGTCATACAAGCATGTCAAATCTTTTGACACACATCAGTTCAATTCAATTATGTATTCCTTATATCTTTGGATATTTTAGTTACATGCAAAGGAATATAATATGCTTATACATTTATACAATATTTACAGTATAAGTAGCATATTTACAAATAATTCATTTTTGTGATCATTTTTTTCATAACTTTCACAAACAATATGTTGCTATCAGATAATTTGTGAAACACATCACTAATGTGCGAATGTATAATATGGTTCTTTTTAGGAATTACAGAACATGACATCGTAAACTGGCAGCAGGATGAAGATGACAATACGAAGCAGAGTATACTATTTAACAAAGAACGGGGTATAATAATTACACCTTCTGACGGCTTTTACTATGTATACAGTCGCTTCGCATTCAGCGTGAATTCTCAAGAGCTCTTTAAAAACAAAAGACGTTTGAACAATGTAGATATTGAACATAGTATCCGCAAAAAAGCACTCAATAATAAACATTTTGTGATAGTGCAGGAGGCGTCGATAAACTGTGCCAATCACTCGTTTGTTCACAGCAGCTACTTACAGAGGGCGCTGTATCTACAGGCTGGCGACGAGTTAAAGGTGACCATATCGAGTGCCGGAGAAAAACAATATCAAGATAGATATAGTACCGAAAACTTCTTTGGAATTTTCAAATTATGATAGTTTATAAGACTCTTATACTAATGTGCAATACGGGCAAGTTTAAGAGTCTCAGCTTACGTTTGGAAACGAGATAAAGGAAAGGTTGGAGATAATTCTCTGTATATGTCTAGTGATATGCCGTCAAGGTACCGTGACCAGAGGCACGATAGCCTCCAAAACAAATGACAGTTTGGACATCTATATTCAATTAATATACATTATGATTCGAATCATATTAATTATCTGTATAAATCCTAACTGACTATTTTAAGCTTCCTAGTAAAAAAATGGCAATAGGTTGTCCAGCAAAGAAAACCTGTATATAGCAACATTCATGTGATATTTGTGCCAAATATTTCACCTGTGTCTTCCTCTGTGTTGTGATTTCATTTATAACCATGTATAATTTTTGTCATTATTTGTTTACGACATGTTTTCTCTTAGATATAATTTCAAGGCTAAACATACGTAGATATAATTTTCATGTACTGCTCAATTTACCAAGGACACATTTATTTATGATATGACATAGAGGACTATATGATATGACATAGAGGACTATATGGTATGACATAGAGGACTATATGCATATCTACCATTTGTACTATTTGTTGTTGTGTTCACAATTTGTTGATAAACATAGATGTATTGATCTCAACTGATAAACGGTTCATACATGTACTGTGATGAATGAATTCTTGACCAAACGCTATATTGTTACTATTAGCATCAAAACTCGTACGCATAACTTGGTGTTAAATATATACAAAGATGTCACAATAGAATTATTTTGTTGTCATTTGCTGTTGGAAAACAGTATCATATATCTTAAAACATTCTTGAAATTTTATCATTATTTTCATCATCATCATCATTATCATCATCCAAAAGTTGTCGTTTACATATCAATTAAATTCATAAATTTTGGTAATAAAATGTCCAAAAAAAAAAAGTAATTTCAATGTCAGAAGACATCTTCCTATGCTTAGATCACATTTATGTTAAACTCTGAACGTTCATCAAGACATTTCACCCTTTTTATTCAAATGTTTATCAATTCTTTTAACAGTGCACGGAACATCCTTTCAGTTTCGTTTAGTAATATTTAATGTTTGGGTTTTTGGGTAATAATATGTTGCAATGTCCCATTAGATTCAAGATACTGGCAATTGTACAGTGTATAACGAAAACTGGTCTGCTATATATGACATGATCTATAGAGCACCGCTTATCAGAGAAAGGTCTCGGATTGTCTCTAAACTCGTCTTACATATACAGCTTTAAATAGTGTTAGTTCACTATACATCCTTTGTTCACACACCGACAACTTCAACTAGAGTATAATGAATACATCATTATGACATTTAGAGTCGTTCTTTAATAGGGTATCAAATTCATACGAGATAAATGGAGGCGCGAGTAGTGGTCCGATGTACACTGCTTGCAGCTAAATGGAGCCATAAGAGAAGGGGTGGAACATGACACTGTCGTTGGCTAAATGATTTGAGCGAAGGAAGTCGTATTTAACACTACTAGAGTACTCTTGTTTGGAATATCTGAACCACTGAATGAAAATGGCAAGCAACGCGGCAGTGGCGGATCCAGGATTTCCGAAAAGGGGTAGGGGAGGGGGCACATGTGTATAAACAAACTACTTAGCCATTTTTGGTGCCAAATCCGGATTTTTACTTGTAATTATGTGGCGAACAGGGGGGGGGGGGGGGGAGCGGGCCCCTGTATTTGTACAGAGGGCAATACCTACGGTATTTTTTGTTCCTTTCACTCTTGTTTTACACTACTCAAAGATTATTACATGTATATGATGACAGTCTCAGTCTGGTGCAATTCACATAAATTTAGACCTATGCTAAGAACCCACCCAGAGCAATCATGGCTTTTTAACGTGTCACGCCTACCTCTACGCAGGACCACAGTTTTTACTGCCTTATCTAGACTTGCTCAAGTCTCTATGTTATGTTTTCATTAATAAGTAATATCTATTCGGTGCTCCCTAATATACGTTAGATATTGTGAAAACATAACCTCGTGCAGGGTTTACAAATCTTAGAGAATGTAGTGTGACAACGAGCAGAATTTCATATAAGGGATTTTATTAATAAATATGCTCTTAACATAGAGACTTGGGCAAGTCTATGTTTATCCGAATGACAGCACAAAACGAGTCATCGTCGGTCCTCGAACCTGGGACCTCACGGTTACGAGTAACCGGCGAGACACAAACCCAGAACCTTAACGTTACTATTCATGGGTAAGGCTCACGGTTACGAGTAACCGGCGAGACACAAACCCAGAACCTTAACGTTACTATTCATGGGAAAGACTCACGGTTACGAGTAACCGGCGAGACACAAACCCAGAACCTTAACGTTACTATTCATGGGTAAGGCTCACGGTTACGAGTAACCGGCGAGACACAAACCCAGAACCTTAACGTTACTATTCATGGGTAAGGCTTGAACCCTGACCTCACAGTTACGAATCACCATAATGGCACGAAGCCGGGATCTCACGTTTTCTAGTCATCTTCCGAGGCTCGAACCCGGGACCTCAAGTTTTATAGCTATCGAATCCAGGACCTCACGATTACAAGTCTCCGGGAGGCTCCAACCCGGGATCTCACGATTACGAGCCATTGGCGAGACACGAACTGGGACTTCACGATTACGAGCCATTGGCGAGACACGAAACCAGGACCTCGTGGTTACTAGTCAAGTAATTAACCAATTGATATTTACATCAATGCCGATCTATCTTTACAGAAATATATACAAAAACCTTCATGGCCATCTCAGAAAAGAACCCGGGATTATTAAGACAACTGGCTCCTGGAGCAGTGACAATCTCCTCCCTTATAATCCTGTCTACTAAATAGGACAACTGGCTCCTGGAGGGTTGACAGTCTTTTTCCTGATAATCCTGTTTACTATATAGGACAAATGACTCCTGGAGGAGTGATAATCTTCTCCCTGATAATCCTGCCTACTATATAGGACAAATGGCTCCTGAAGGAATGGCAGTCTCCTCCCTGATAATCCTGTCTCCTATATAGGACAACTGGCTCCTGGACGGTTGAGAGTCTCCTCCCTGATAATCCTGTCTCCTATATAGGACAAATGGCTCCTGGAAGTGTGACAGTCTCCTCCCTTATAATCCTGTCTACTATAGAGGATAAATGGCTACTGGAGGAATGGCAGTCTCCTCCTTGACAATCCTGACTACTTTATAAGACAACTGGCTCCTCAAGCAGTGACAATCTCCTCCCTGATAATCCTGTCTACCACATAAGACAACTGGCTAATGGAGGAGTGACAATCTCCTCCCTGATAATCCTGTGCAGTATATAGGACAGCTGCCTCCTGGAGGAATGGCAGTCTCCTCCTTGAGAATCCTGACTTCTGTATTAGACAATTGGCTCCTGGAGGAGTGACAATCTCCTCCCTGATAATCCTGTCTACCATATAGGACAACTGGCTCCTGGAGCAGTGACAATCTCCTCCTTGATAATCCTGTCCACTATATAGCACAACTGGCTCCTGGAGGAGTGACAATCTCCTCCCTTATAATCCTGTCTACCATATAGGACAACTGTCTCCTGAAGCAGTGACATTCTCCTCCCTGATAATCCTGTCTACTATATAGGACAGCTGGCTCCTGGACGGTTGACAGTCTCCTCCCTGATAATCCTGTCTACTATATAGGATAAATGGCTCCTGGAGGATTGACAGTCTTCTCCCTGATAATCCTGTCCACTATATAGGACAACTGGCTCCTGGAGCAGTGACAATCTCCTTCCTGATAATTCTGTCTACTATATAGGACAACTGGCTCCTGGAGCAGTGACAATCTCCTTCCTGATAATTCTGTCTACTATATAGGACAACTGGCTCCTGGAGCAGTGACAATCTCCTCCCTGATAATCCTGTCCACTATATAGCACAACTGGCTCCTGGAGCAGTGACAATCTCCTTCCTGATAATTCTGTCTACTATATAGGACAACTGGCTCCTGGAGCAGTGACAATCTCCTTCCTGATAATTCTGTCTACTATATAGGACAACTGGCTCCTGGAGCAGTGACAATCTCCTTCCTGATAATCCTGTCCACTATATAGCACAACTGGCTCCTGGAGCAGTGACAATCTCCTTCCTGATAATTCTGTCTACTATATAGGACAACTGGCTCCTGGAGCAGTGACAATCTCCTCCCTGATAATCCTGTCCACTATATAGCACAACTGGCTCCTGGAGCAGTGACAATCTCCTTCCTGATAATTCTGTCTACTATATAGGACAACTGGCTCCTGGAGCAGTGACAATCTCCTCCCTGATAATCCTGTCTACTTTTTAGGATTCTTCAGTGAAACCTGGATAGATGAGGATCAAACTTCAAATTTGTCATTCTTAGGTATATAAAACAAACAACAAAACCTCGTGTAGAGAATAAAATTGTAAAGACTATAGTCATTATTTCAAAGGAAAATGATTAATATAACAGTACGGAAGAAATATTTCCGATATTAGTCTGTAACAACATATATATATATATATAATAAACAATGACAGGCACAATATGCCGAGAAATAGTGGTGTTTCAAGGCCATGTACTATCAAAATTCATAAACAGTGACATTAATTTATTAAGTGATTCCGATGACTAATGCATTAACTATAAGCTCCATAAATCACATATATACTAAGGTCCAAGATGTTTTATCTATCTAGACCTTAAAGGTATATCATTATTGTGTTTATAGATAGCATTATTTGCCTGATTTGGCATGGTCATTATACGGAATGATATCACTGGCTTAGTATGCAACACACATCGTCCTTCCCCTTCGTGTATATAGTAGTGAATGACATGTGATCTGATATCAGTTCCTGACTGACTTAGACCTAGAACAAAATTAAAGCAAACACAAATCAAGAGAACAAAATACAAGAGTACCGAAAGCCCACGTATTCAACGGCTCGAAATAACAATGTACTTGTTTGTACAAGCATCTGGGGATATAAGTTATGCTGTACGAATCGTCAATTAAGAAAGGTAGAATTCAATGAAAACGAAAGAGGAAGAAATATGTTACATTGTAATTTCCAAACATATTCCCGGTATATCCTTAATTGTATATGTAGGTCAGTATACAGATTTCCTGTACATCTTTGATTGATTGATTGGTTATTGTTTTTACGTCACTTCACTGTTAATTCACGCATATGGTGACGGCATCTGCCTGGTCCATTGCACAGAAATTTCTACCATTGCAAAGGACCAAACCGAAGCAGCGAGGAATCTTTTACATGCCACGCCTACCGTGACACGGGACCTCGGTTTTCACTGTCTCATCCGACATCGGTGTGCCCAGGGCGGGAATCGAAACCGGGACCTCTAGGTCACGAGTCAAGCATCTCATCCACTACGCCACACCGGCATTGTACATCACTTTTTTTGATTGATTGATTGATTTTTTTACGTCACACCACGAATATTTCACGTATATGGTGACGGCATCTGCCTGATGTGGGGCATACAAATTTTGACCTTTGCAACGGACCCACCCGAAGCAGTGAGGGATCTTTAACGTGCCATGCATACCATGACACGGGGTCTCGGTTTTTACTGTCTCATCCGAAAGACATGACACCGGCATGACCAGAGCGGGACTCGAACCCCGGCCTCCCGATCAGGAGTCCGACGCGATACCACTAGGCCACGCCGGCTTTTGTACATCACTGATGTATGTATGCATGTATTTATGTATGTATGTATGTATGTATGTATGTAGGTAGGTAGGTAGGTAGGTAGCTAGGTGGGTTGTTAGGTAGGTATGTAGGAAATCAGGGAGGCAGGTACATGTACTTACGTATGTAGGACATAATTTTTGTCATAATGCATAATGTTTAGGAAAGTTGATGAACGTGGAATGTTGGCGTAGATGTGGTGAGTCTGACGTTGCCGTATTACTGTAGGTTCTTCCCGTAAATACGATGTTGGCGTATATGTGATGAGGCTGACGCTTCCGTATTACTGTAAGGTTCATCCCGTATATACGATGTTGGCGTAGATGTGATGAGGCTGACGTTGCCGTATTACTGTAGGTTCTTCCCATATATACGATGTTGGCGTAGATGTGGTGAGGCTGACGTTGCCGTATTACTGTAGGTTCTTCCCGTATATACGATGTTGGCGTAGATGTAGTGAGCCTGACATTGCCGTATTACTGTAGGTTCTCGCGTATATACGATGTTGGCGTAGATGTGGTGAGCCTGACGTTGCCGTATTACTGTAAGGTTCTTCCCGTATATACGATGTTGGCGTAGATGTGGTGAGCCTGACATTGCCGTATTACTGTAGGTTCTTCCCGTATATACGATGTTGGCGTAGATGTGGTGAGCCTGACGTTGCCGTATTACTGTACGTTCTTTCCGTATATACGATGTTGTCGTAGATGCTAGCTTTAGTGTAGGCTACCGTACTGTATGCTAGTTTTACTGTAGGGCAGCTTACTGTAGGGCAGCTTACTGTATGCTAGTTCTATTGTAGGCTAGCCTACTGCATGCTAGTTTTACTGTAGGCCAGCTTACTGTATGCTAGTTTTACCGTACGCTAGCTTACTGTATGCTAGTTTTACAGTAAGCTAGCTTACTGTATGCTAGTTTTACCGTAGGGCAGCTTACTGTATGCTAGTTTTACTGTATGCTAGCTTACTGTATGCTAGTTTTACCATAGGCTAGCTTACTGTATGCTAGTTTTTTATTGTAAGCTAACTTACTGTATGCTAGTTGGTTTAAACAGTATTTATTCGGAATATATACATCAGATCAACTGACAATATATAAAAGTAAAGGATTTGACAACAAGAAAAATATCTTATATAAAGTCGTTTCCTTTTTAACTAAGTTAAATCACTTATAATGATGACCGAAAAACAATACATGTATGCACAAATAAAGTGAAATATAAATTGTAATACAGGGATAGAGTGGAGTAGAGTTCTGTATGCTAATTTTACTGCATGCTTGATTATTGCATGCTAGTTTTACTGTAGGCTAGCTTACTGTATGCTAGTTTTACCGTTGGCTAGCTTACTGCATGCTATTTTTACTGTAAGCTAGCTTATTGTATGCTAGTTTTACTGTAGACTAGCTTACTGTATGCTAGTTTTATTGTAAGCTAGCTTACTGTATGCTAGTTTTACTGTAGGCTAGCTACCTGTACGCTAGTTTTACTGTAGGTTAGCTTACTGTATGCTAGTTTTACTGTAGGCTAGCTACCTGTACGCTAGTTTTACTGTAGACTAGCTTACTGTATGCTAGTTTTATTGTAAGCTAGCTTACTGTATGCTAGTTTTACTGTAGGCTAGCTACCTGTACGCTAGTTTTACTGTAGGCTAGCTTACTGTATGCTAGTTTTACTGTAGGCTAGCTTACTGCATGCTAGTTTTACTGTAGGCTAGCTTACTGTATGCTAATTTTATTGTAGGCTAGCTTACTGTTTGCTAGCTTTATTGTAGACTTGCTCACTGCATGCTAATTTTATTGTAGGCTAGCTTACTCTATGCTAATTTTATTGTAGGCTAGCTTAATGTATGCTGGTTTTACTGTAGGCTAGCTTACTGCATGCTAGTTTTACTATTTGCTAGTTGTACTGTATGCTAGTTTTACTGTATGATAGTTGTATTGTAGGCTAACTTATTGTATGCTAGTTTTACTGTTAGCTAGCTTACTGTATGCTAGTTTTACCGTTGGCTAGCTTACTGCATGCTATTTTTACTGTAAGCTAGCTTACTGTATGCTAGTTTTACCGTAGGCTAGCTTACTGTATGCTAGTTTTATTGTAAGCTAGCTTACTGTATGCTAGTTTTACTGTAGGCTAGCTACCTGTACGCTAGTTTTACTGTAGGTTAGCTTACTGTATGCTAGTTTTACTGTAGGCTAGCTTACTGTATGGTAGTTTTATTGTAGGTTAGCTTACTGTATGCTAGTTTTACTGTAGGCTAACTTACTGTATGCTAGTTTTACTGTAGGCTAGCTAACTGTATGCTAGTTTTTTTCCTGCAGGCTAGCATACTGTATGCTAGTTTTACTGTAGGCTGGTTTTACCGTAGGCTAGCTAACTGTATGCTAGTTTTATTATAGGCTAGCTTACTGTGTGTTAGTTTTACTGTAGGCTAGCTTACTGTATGCTAGTGTTACTGAAGGCTAGCTTACTGTATGCTAGTTTTACTGTAGGGCAGCTTACTGTATGTTAGTTTTACTGTAGGCTAGCTTACTGTAGGCTAGTTTTACTGTAGGCTAGCTACCTGTACGCTAGTTTTACTGTTAGCTAGCTTACTGAATGCTTGTGTTACTGTAGGCTAGCTTATTGTATGCTAGTGTTACTGTAGGATAGCTTACTGTATGCTAGTTTTACTGTAGACTAGCTTACTGTATGCTAGTTTTATTGTAGGCTAGCTTACTGTATGCTAGTTTTACTATAGGCTAGCTTACTGTATGCTAGTTTTACTGTAGGCTAGCTTACTGTATGCTAGTTTTACTATAGGCTAGCTTACTGTATGCTAGTTTAACTTTTGCATAGATATTTCATTCTATTTTATACCTTATCTTTAATAATTGTGCATATATACTCAATCCTGATATATTAACTCAATCCTGATAGGACATATTAACTCAATCCTGATAGGACATATTAACTCAATCCTATAGGACATATTAACTCAATCCTGATAGGACATATGAACTCAATCCTGATAGGACATATTAACTTAATCCTGATAGGACATATTTACTCAATCCAGATAGGACATATTAACTCAATCCTTATAGGACATATTAACTCAATCCTAATGGGACATATGAACTCAATCCTGATAGGACATATGAACTCAATCCTGATAGGACATATGAACTCAATCCTGATAGGACATATGAACTCAATCCTGATAGGAAAATTTTTTAATTCAAATTATATTAGCATCATTTGAAATGTTGTGTCTAGTAAAGAAAAATGTACCATTTCACCAAACTCATATAGCATTTTGACAAACACTTCTATTCATTGAAAGTTTTCAGATATACACAATAACACATCTATATGCATGTACATATATATATGGAGAATTTGTAAAAGTGATCGTCAATAGGAATTTATTTCCTTGCACATTTGTCTTGCCTTTCCTGGTGATGTAAAACCGCCATTTAAACTGTAGGATACATGCTCTTAACACTGTGTTATTTCTGACTATTTTTGAATTTGATATAATTTTGAATGAATGGAATCCAAAGCGTGGGGTGTAACTGTTTGCCTTTTCGATCATTAATTATTTCCTTCCTTTACAGAAAACTATGATTCGACAAAATCGAGTCACGTAGCTGTAACTTACTTTCCGGACATGTTTGGCACAGTATAACTATATGCGTACAACATACGTCACGCGTGTAAGATAGACTGGCTTAATGATATGTGATTCATTATAACACAATAATTCTATTTTATACTCTACCAAACTTCAAAGTAATTAACGAAATTAAATATATTCTGTCTGTTAGCCATCGTAGCAACATAATTACAAAGTGACTAAATCTGGACCCTGGCATTCTTCACTTAAGAAGTATATATTTACGTCATTTTCAATGTGTAAATGTACGTCATTTTTATGTATCTATTTATGTCATTTTGATGCAAATATGTACGCCATTTTGACGTGTATATGTACGCCATTTTGATGTCTATGTCATTTTGACGTGTATATGTACGCCATTTTGATGTATATGTCATTTTGACATGTATATATGTACGCCATTTTGATGTATATGTCATTTTGACATGTATATGTACGCCATTTTGATGTCTATGTCATTTTGACGGTTACATGTACGCCATTTTGATGTATATATGTACGTCATTTAGTGTTATTGCGTAGTATCTTTTCTTTATTATTCGCCAGATTCACATCTGATGGGAGAATACCAAACGGTGGATCTTTTCAGTTGATTTAGTTGATATCTAAACATGATTTGAAAATCATTATCACAAAACTGAGGACACCTTAGAACTTAATCAATCTCATATCATTTTCAAACTATGGCTAGATGATAATTTTAATTTCTCCGAACTAGTTTGATGAGAGGATAGACACTTTGATTTAAGTGGTACCACATTATACAGCTAAACTCACAAATGGTGGCATATTTTTGCTGTTTGTCAGACGTTCAGTTGACCTATCAGATCCTATAAGGGTCGGTTTGTCAGACGTTCAGTTGACCTATCAGATCCTATAAGGGTCGGTTTGTCAGACGTTCAGTTGACCTATCAGATCCTATAAGGGTCGGTTTGCCAGACGTTCAGTTGACCTATTAGATCCTATCAGATCCTATAAGGATCGGTTTGTCAAAAGCTTATATGGCTTGTCTACATCAATACCGCACACATTACAGTGGCGGATCCAGAATTTTCGATAAAAAAAAGGGGGGGCACATGTGTGTTAGTCAAACTACTCCGTCATTTTTGGTGCCAAATCTGGATTTTTAACATGTAAATATGTGGCGAAAAGGATGCCCCTACACTCCTAAATCCGCCACTGCATTATGACTTAAAGATCTGACACATACGTTAATGTAAAAGATCTGACAAGTTGAAATAATTATTACTGCGATAGAAATATGCCACAAACATGCGGACGTAGAATTTATTAAAATGATCGCCATTGGGAATCTATTTCCTGGACGATATATATATATATATATATATATATATATATATATATATATATATATATATATATATATTGTAAAGGATCACGTGAGGAAAACACAGAGAAACACACACACATACACATACACATACGCGCACACACACACACACACATACATACATACATACATACATACATACATACATACATACATACATACATACATACATACATACATATGTGTGTGTGTTTGTGTGCGTGTCTCTCTCTCTCTCTCTCTCTCTCTCTCTCTCTCTCTCTCTCTCTCTCTCTCTGTGTCTTGTCTCGAAGATATAAGCTTATATAATTGTGCTATTTTATTGGCCTATTTTACATTTGATTCTATATGAATGCAAACCAAAGCGTGGGGTATAATTATATGGTGTTGTACCGATCTGTCAGTATTTCCTTCCTGTGTTTAAAGTATCACAGTAACGGAATGAAAAAATCCCCTGTATGACACGACTCAATCGACATCCTGATATGATTATAAATATATATAGTTTGAGGAAACACTATCTGCTAGGAACTATAACTGAAACATAAAACTATAAATACATGTATATACAATATGATCACAAATGTTATGATCAGGGTCATGTAGTTATATCTGAAGTAACTAGGTTATACTTCTAATTCCAAAAGGAGGGGGTGGGCAAGAATATTTTGTATCGAACTGATTGTTTGTTTTGTTTTTGATTTTAGTTTTTGAATGTTTGTTTTGCGTTATTTTGTTATTTTGTTTTTGATTTCGTTTGTTTGGTGTTTTTGTTTTTGTTTTGTTTTGAGGGTTTTATTATTAGTTTTCCTTTACAATTTACATAATTGACTTAAAACAATATCTTTTAAACATATCGATAGCCAAATTATATTTAATATCTCCCTCCCCGCTCTCTCAGAGCAAGAAAATCTAAAGATATGTAATAATAGTAATGAAATAATAATAATAATGATAAGGAATATAAAAAAAAACCAAGCAAAGCAAAACAAAACAAAATAAAAAAAAAACCAAAAAAAGAACCCCCAAAAAACCAAAAAGTACAAAACAAAACACCCCCCCCCCTAAAAAAAAAACAAAAAAAAAACCCCCACAAAAGCAAAAACAAAACAAAAAAAAAAAAAAAAACCCACCAAGCGCGCCCCTAAATGTTCCGTTTATCACGTATGCCACTATTCTATATATTTAGTTCCACGATTACTTTTGTCACTACCCAATACAATTCTGATATCGTGTATGCCACTGCTTAATAAAGATTGATTATTGTGTCCATTATTATTTATGGAACTATATTTAAAAAGTTCCACTATTACATATGCCACTACTTGATAAAGTTCCATTATCACTTAAGGAACTGCATAATAAAGTTCAATTATTACTTACGATTTAATTGATTGAATATTGTTTTACGTCACTCTACGATTATTTCACGTATATGGTGACGGCATCTGCCTGATGCATAGCATACAAATGGAGGCCTTTGCAACGGACCCACCCGAAGCAGTGAGGGTCTTTTACGTGCCACACCTGTTACATATGGAACTGCATAATTAAACTACATTAACACCCATGGAACTGCATAATAAAATTCCATTATCACCCATGGAAATGCATGACAAAGTTTCACTACTACTTCTTCCAATACGAGGTGTACTCAAAAGTTGAGCAATATACTTCATGACAATACTTATACATACTTATGCCAGTTCTTTAAACAGTTTCATAATTACTTATGTTACTACTTAATAAAGGTCTATGATTACTTTTGGCACTTCTTAATATAGTAACAACATACAAGGTATATCTACTATCTTAAATATTAATCAGGTATATCTGTCATTACATGAAAAACGACAACCCAATGCTTCCTCCCTTTGCAGAGAGAAATTTGAGGAGATTGACTTGTTGTTGTTTGTCGTTGTCGTCGTCGTCGTCATCATCATCATCATCGTCGTCGTCGTCGTCGTCATCATCATCATCATCAACATCATCGTCATTATTATTATTATTATTATTATTATTATTATTATTATTATTATTATTATTACAAAGCTTTCCCGACTTTTTCTAAGCATATTTATATTTGAAAATATTGTGGTCTATTTCACTTGATAAAGACCAAGATGTAGACAATTCGTGAAGAAGAGTGTTGTGCTTTTTTTTTTCTTTGATATCATAGGTACCTTTTGAAGACAGGGATTTTTATTACATGTTCATACAGATGTCATGCTTTATACCTTCATAACTCCGAGCTTCTCAGAACGTTTTATCGAGATAATAACACAGGTAAGTTTCACAAAGGGACTTTCCCTATTACATACTGTACCCCGGATAATATGAGTCATGACTATAACATACTTCTCTACACTGATATGCCAGATTTAAACCGACACCGTCCTCTGTATACTCGAGTATTATATATGCCCCAGTAACTTTAGGATTTAATTGACGTATGATATTAAGATAACATTTATGACTCATGCTGACTTGGGAAAAAAAAATGTCTGTATGCGTACGAGACCATTCAGAAGGAGGGAGATAAAAGTAGACAATAAACGCAAAACAAAATTAATTATGACGAGCAATTAATAAAAGCATTTATGCCAGTATTAATTTTTTATGACGAGCAATTAATAAATGAAATCAATGAATTTAAGACAATAGGAACGTACATTCTCTTTGTTTTATGACAAAGCAGGATTAAATTATCTGACCGTTGTAACATTAAAAAGTGACCCCGTTCGCTGGTCAGTATTCAGTGTTGTCTGTTTTCAAAAAAAAAAAAAAAAAAATCCAACCCCCCCCCCCCCCCCCCCAATAATATAAATAAAAAAAACACGCTGAATTTTGCCCAAAAGTCCTTGAAACTGACGCAAGTCGTTAAATTTTGACTCTCCAAAGGGTCATTTTTCAAGGATTTTAAAATTTATATGTAACCTGAAAATCGAGTTTCTATGGAAGTGGGGTGAACTTGATTGTGGGATGTCTCTCACCATTCCATCTCGTTCCTCCTTCTGTATATACCATTGTCTCCTCTACCCTATCAGAGCTAATCGGGCTTCGCAACGGGCACACATTGGCCATACAGAAAAAAGTTAATATTTAGAAAAGGGGGGGGGGGTTGAATTTGTTATTTTGGAGATTATTCTATACTCGAATTGTATTTCTTAACTACAAGTATACTTTTCCCCTGGGGAGCACATTTCTGCGGGTGTGGGAACTATGTGAAACTGGACTTACGGTCAGCCCCTCTCAGTTTTACTGATTTTTTAAAATGAAGAATGATTTGTTTTACATGTTTTACATGTTAAGGGACTAGAAACCCTCAGGACAAGCGTACAGCATTTGGCATCGTGATTCAACCCCTTTTGAACTGCAAAAATAACATCAACGTTTAAAATATACATATCTGTGTCAGAACTTTACTAGTTCTCTTCATTTATGTCCCTGGGCAGTACTGCAAGTTATTATTTCATACACTTCGGCTTCAGTTAGGTCAGTCGTCAATTTGCCATATTGATCTCAAAGGGAGTAATTAATTGTATAATCTTGTGAATGTTATATAGTTATTGACTGGGATTGAGGACAAAAGAATATCAGATTGACTCGAAAACAAACTGTTTTCAGAGGCTGAATTTATTTTTTAGCGACGGTAATTGATCTTATAGAATTCATTTAAAAACTATTTTATAGGGGTATAACAACACAGCATAATTACCAAGTAAAAAGTTCATAATTGTTGTTTGCCCAAAACCAACGGTCCAACTATTAGCCAACGTTGGCCCAACGTATTCATGCTATCTGGGCCACCACTGGTCCCAGAATATCTCATCACTGGCCCCAGAATATCCCACCACTGGACCCAGAATATCCCAACAACTGGCCCTAGAATATCCCTACCACTGGTTCCATAATATCGCCGCCACTGGCTCCAGAATATCCCCACCACCAAGGACTTACATGTCTACACATATAAGTCCTTGCCACCAATGGTTCCATAATATTCCCACCACTGGCCCCAGAATATCCCCACCAATGGTTCTAGAATTTGCTCATAGAAAGTGCCATAATTATAGATATTGTACTACAGATTATAAGTACAGAAAATTGTTACATCCATTTAGGTCAAAGCTGCTAGTTTCCATACGTCATGGTTGTGATAACACCTCAGGAAACCACAAATCTGTCTTCGGTCTTTCTCATTTGCATATCAAAACAGCACACACCAGCCAATACCTAGAATGAGATATATATACACACAAAGTATAACACGGAAATCCCCATTACAAGGTTTAAAGTTTGCCTTAGAGCACAGTACAGACACAAAATCCTTTTGTTGTAATACGTTTTACTTCCTATTATAGATGTCAGTATGATGAAGAGCCACGATCAACAGAGATTTACGACAGACTCTCGGTGTAATGCTCGCCTATGTAAACCTGGCATTCCATTTCATATAACAAGAACTGCATCCTCCTTACCGCGTGTTCCAAGCGCTGTGTCCTGTGATAGTAACATGCCATCAGACTCGGACTCCTCTACCACCTATCTCCTGGAGTACGGAAACCAGCTTCCGAACCGTAAAATAAGCGAGGATGGAACATGTGAGACTACCAAACAAATCTATACGAGATACTGCCGTCTCCGCAAATTCTTCTACATACTGTGTATGGTTAATGTCTTGGTTATTGTAATCGCATTGTCTGCTGTCGGCTATCTCTTCTATAGACTGTCCATAACAAAGGACGGACAACGATTCCCAACCCAGCCACAAATACCAAACATAGACAGCGGAAACAGCAAGATGGTCACCATGTCTTCCTCCAAGTCCGTGGAGTGTGTCATTCTGAAGAATCGTTTGAACAACACGGTGCAACTAAAAGGGAATTGTTCCTTAGAAGACCTGGCAAATAACGCAGCAAAGGTACCGTGAACATCTAAGTATCATAAGATAAGTTGATAACTCCGTAACAAATGTTTACATTTCGTTATATTGATAGTCATTTTAACTAAAATCATTGTCATGTACCTTTCCAGATATTTCGAAAAGAGTCTATTTTAATACACATGGTGGGCGGCGTGCCTGAGAAAACATCCAGCAAAGGCAATGGAGGTAATGTCGTATGAAATATTTGTAATTTGGGAAATTAAAACGTGTCATAGGACAGTATGGTTTTTTTTTACATGGAGTTTTAAACTAATGCTACGTATGTAAATGAATAAGACCGTACTTCCGTATGTTCTATGAAATTATGATTCTTAAAGTCTTTTAAACGTCTATTCAGTATACTATTGACGCTTAATTAGAATTTATTTTTTGAATACTGATGATGACCGATATCTTTTTGTAGATCACAGAGTGATTGACTGGAGGGAGGAGACACGGCAGTTCATAGCCTACTCAGCTCGCTCTCACGCCGTTATCGTTCCGGTTACTGGGTATTACTTTCTCTACAGTAAAATTGTATTCGACGTTCCCAGATCTTATACTGACTCTCGCAGTACAGTAAACATCAAGCATAGCTTTGCCAGAAAAAGTTTGAATGATAAAAAGGACTTAATAATCGATAGCTCAACCATTAAATGTTCAAATAATAAATTTGTACATAACAGTCTTTTACAGAGGGTACTTTATTTAGAAGCAGGAGATGAGATAGGAGTGATTGTATCTCATGATAACAGAATAAAATTAGGTCGGACAAAAGAAAATAGTTTCGGAATGTTTAAGATTTAGGAGAACAAGTGCATTGTTTATTTTGTACCGAAAATCATACTAAATACAGTTTTCCATTGTTATGAGTATGTTTTTACAAAATTGTTGTGTACATGCATGCATTGTTGTTTGTACTACTTTAATATTTATTTATTGTTATTGTATTTCATTAATCTATATTTTTACAATTTTATATCAAAAAATAAAAATTTGCTAATTACCGTGTTTATGGATTTGCAAGCTAAGAGTTTCAATTCGTTGATCTATAGAGTGCATTGACGGATTTAGAAGGGGGTTACAGGTGGTTGCAACCCCCTCCCCCTTTTGGTCGGAATACTTGATCAAAAAGAGTCATTTTCGTTCGACCTTTTTAAGGGCTGCAACCCCACTTTCCAGATCGAATAGCGCAAAACATTAGTCATGGGAGATTTCAATACCCTCTTTTCAAAAAAAAAAAAAAAAAAAAAAAAAAAAAAAGAAAAAGAAAAAGATCCGCCTATGGATAATCCGAGATTCTTTGCCCTTCTCCCACTTTTGATTTCGGTGGTCAGAGAGACTTTGTTCATCAAAAGTTGGAATTTTAGCGATTCCGATTCCAGCTGGTATGAGGATGTACAAGCCTCTGGTGACATATAAGAGTTTGAACAGCGAACTTGCAACCTATAATTCAGTAAATGAACATTTATCTTACTCGATCATAGCGATATCTTTTCCAAATAAAGTCTATAACCTGTGCTAGCTACCGTTTTATCTGCAAACACGACAATATTCTAAGTTCGCCATTTGTGTATACAGTATGACGAGAGATCTCGCAGAACGCGACTTCGCATTCGTGACACTTTGAACAGCAGTTGACACATTTTTGTA
This sequence comes from Pteria penguin, assembly GCA_035048485.1. NCBI lineage: Eukaryota > Metazoa > Mollusca > Bivalvia > Pterioida > Pteriidae > Pteria > Pteria penguin. The sequence goes on from CM068583.1 coordinate 69,779,622, forward strand.
AAGAAAAACACCATGAAACCTCGTCACGAATGCAAAGTCACGTTCAGCGAGATTTGACGTCATACTCTTATACACAAATGACGAAATGGAGAATCTTATGTTTTAAGATAAAATGGCAGCTAGTAGAAATTATAGATCTTATTTGGAAAAAAACATTGCTATGATCAAATAAGTTAAATGTTCGTTTATTAGATTATAGGTTGCAAGTTCGCTGGGCAAGCTTTTATTTGTCTCCAGACACGTGTACATCCCGATACCGGCTGGTGTCGCTGAAATTCCAACTTTTGATGAAAAAAGTCTCTCTGACACCCCCCCCCCCCCCATACACACACACACGAACCACCGATATCAAAAGTGGGAGAAGGGCAGATAATCTCGGACTAGACTATGGAGTGTGTAACATTACGTTACGTTACCCTAGCGGACGTGTTATGGGGAAGAGAGTAGGATCATTTCACGTCCCGCCAATGTACTTTTTGTAAGGGAAGGTCCTTCATATTCGGCGAATGTGCTCTTTGTAAGGCAGATCCTTTATATAGCATTTACAAGTAAAACTTGAAATAGCAATTATTTTGCTCTAACCGTGTTTTTCCTACTAAGAAGTGCATCTGAAACTCGTTTTCAAAGATAGCCATCATTAGATTGCGATATCTTTTATGAAATAAAAGAATAAAAAACATGTACTATTTTAAAAATTTGTGATAAAACGGGATTTACTCAATCATCAATTATGAGACTCATTTAAAAATCATCCTAACTAGTACTCCCACCAGTACGAAGAATGTAAAGTCTTTATTATAGTTATACTTAAGAAATAATTACTCCGTATACTTCTTCAAGAAGCAATGTATCGAAACATTATATCGTTGCATGAATATTTAGAATAGATGGCTATATATAATGTTTTTACTGAGGTGAATTACCTGTTGTAAACGTTTAAGCAACTAAAAACAATTATCTTTGAAACCAAATATATACAAAGAACGATAATTTTGCACGCATTGTGATTTTCTTGCTTCAGCTTGTTAATTGTCGTGTGCATTCAAGTGCATTCTTCAAATTAACAAAATATAAGCTTTTCCACAAGCTATTGCAGTAGGTTACCATAAAAATCTCCGACAGTTTGCAACACTTCTTCTTTTCCATAGAATTATGAAATATATATTTTTACGACAACCCTTCCCAAACGTGCACGACCGACTATTATATCTTTTTAACAGATTTTAATCATTGTCATGTCAAATTAATATTCATACATACAACTATCATCATCACTGATTCTTGCTGATGCCACCTTACATCCCAGTATTTTTATTTGAGCCGATATTTACACGTGAATATGATTGGGAGTTATGTTCAAATGTGTCTTCTGCACGACTTTTATGGAGAATGGAGTTATCGGTCTTTGACATTCCCTAGCAGCTTTTGTGAATGCTATTTATTATTCGGCGAACGTGCCCTTTGTAAGGCAAGATCCTTTAAATTCGACGAACATACTTTTTGTAAGACAAGGCACGTTATATTCCGTTATATATGCTATGTGAAAGGTACGGTCCTTTGTGCTCCTCGAGCGTGCTTATTGTAAAGCGAGGTCGTTTATACTCGTCGAGTGTGCTCACTGTAAGGCGAGGTCGTTTATACTCGTCGAACGTGCTCTTTGTAAAGCGAGGTTGCTCATACTCGCCGAGCGTGCTCACTGTAAAGCCAGGTCGTTTATACTCGTCGAGTGTGCCCTCTGTAAAGCGAGATCGTTTATAATCGTCGTGCGTGCTCTTTGTAAAGCGAGGTCGCTCATACTCGCCGAGCGTGCCTCTTTGTAAAGCCAGGTTGTTTATACTCGTCGAGTGTGCTCTCTGTAAAGCGAGATCGTTTATAATCGTTCTTTGTAAAGCGAGGTCGCTCATACTCGCCGAGCGTGCTCTCTGTAAAGCGAGGTCGTTTATACTCGTCGAGTGTGCTCTCTGTAAAGCGAGATCGTTTATAATCGTCGTGTGTGCTCTTTGTAAAGCGAGATCCGGTCCTTTGTACTCGTCGAGCGTGCTTATTGTAAAGCGAGGTCGTTTATACTCGTCGAGTGTGCTTTCTGTAAAGCAACGTCGTTTATACTCGTCGAGCGTGCTCACTGTAAGGCGAGGTCGTTTATACTCGTCGAACGTGCTCTTTGTAAAGCGAGGTTGCTCATACTCGCCGAGCGTGCTCACTGTAAAGCCAGGTCGTTTATACTCGTCGAGTGTGCCCTCTGTAAAGCGAGATCGTTTATAATCGTCGTGCGTGCTCTTTGTAAAGCGAGGTCGCTCATACTCGCCGAGCGTGCCTCTTTGTAAAGCCAGGTTGTTTATACTCGTCGAGTGTGCTCTCTGTAAAGCGAGATCGTTTATAATCGTCGTGCGTGCTCTTTGTAAAGCGAGATCCGGTCCTTTGTGCTCGTCGAGCGTGCTTATTGTAAAGCGAGGTCGTTTATACTCGTCGAGTGTACTTTCTGTAAAGCGAGGTCGTTTATACTCGTCGAGCGTTCTCTTTGTAAAGCGAGGTCGCTCATACTCGCCGAGCGTGCTCTCTGTAAAGCGAGGTCGTTTATACTCGTCGAGTGTGCTCTCTGTAAAGCGAGATCGTTTATAATCGTCGTGTGTGCTCTTTGTAAAGCGAGATCCGGTCCTTTGTGCTCGTCGAGCGTGCTTATTGTAAAGCGAGGTCGTTTATACTCGTCGAGTGTGCTTTCTGTAAAGCGAGGTCGTTTATACTCGTCGAGCGTGCTCTTTGTAAAGCGAGGTCGCTCATACTCGCCGAGCGTGCTCTTTGTAAAGCGAGGTCGTTTATACTCGTCGAGTGTGCTCTCTGTAAAACGAGATCGTTTATAATCGTCGTGCGTGCTCTTTGTAAAGCGAGGTCGCTCATACTCGCCGAGCGTGCTCTCTGTAAAGCCAGGTCGTTTATACTCGTCGAGTGTGCTCTCTGTAAAGCGAGATCGTTTATAATCGTCGTGCGTGCTCTTTGTAAAGCGAGGTCGTTCATACTCGCCGAGCGTGATCTCTGTAAAGCGAGGTCGTTTATACTCGTCGAGCGTGCTTTCTGTAAAGCGAGGTCGTTCATACTCGTCGAGTGTGCTCTCTGTTAAGTGAGATCGTTCATACTCGTCGAGTGTGCTCTCTGTAAAGTGAGATCGTTCATACTCGTTGAGTGTGCTCTTTGTAAAGTGAGGTCGTTTATACTCGTTGTGCCTGCTCTTTGTAAAGCGAGGTCGTTTATACGCGTCGTGCGTGCTCTATGTAAAGTGAGATCGTTTATACTCGTTGTGCGAGCTCTTTGTAAAGCGAAGTCGTTATACTCGACGACCGTGCTCTTTGTAAGGCAAAGTCCTACATAATATTCTGAGACGTGTAAGACATACTTCTTTATATATGGTAAAAAGTTTTATACGTTTAAAACTTCGAACAGACTGTACCAAACAAGGAAGCTCACAGGATAAGGTTAGGATGATCGTATAGTATTATCTTTTCTCTTCATTGTGTATTATGTTCAGTTATGAAAATAAATGATTTATTGTTGTGTTTTGGATCTACATTATATCTACAGTTGCCCATTACATGCACTGTGATGGCGTTTAATTAAAACCACATTCTCAGTGACATTAGTTACAATTTCAATAATTAAAAAGTTGTAAGATTTAATTTAAGAAATGAATCCTATATTTTTTTGGTTGATTGAGGTATCAACCTAAAATTTGGACGGAAAACTTTTGCATCAATGCGCTTCGCGCACTGATGCAGTTTTCCGTCCAAATTTTAGGTTGATACCTCAATCAACCAAAAAAATATAGGATTCATTTCTTATCATTTTATTTAGCTTATATATGAAAGCAAAAATTTAATAAGTGTCCAATTAACATAATTTATTATGGCACTACATTACTTTTTTTTATCTCTGAATACATGTGACTTGATCGCGTAGTAATATAATAACAAGGCAAACAACATTTTGAAGTCAATAATGGCGGCTAAGACGAAATTCGAAAAATTTGATCCCAGTGTCTATTGAAAAGATTAGAAGTGAAAAAGAATGAACAATTATTAAAAACACGACTTAATGAAAGATGCATATGAGGATGATAATCTGTTACCAAAGGTATTTATATTTTAAATGGTATTAGTAGAAATGCAATGCACACAGTATTGACTAGTGCATGTGCGTGTCACAAGGTGGAAAGTGTAGGCTCAAGGACTTGGATCGGAGGCAGCACCTGCTCTGGTGCCCGTTCAGTTTGCTCAGTCGGGTATGATACCGTAGACATTTTAGTTATCAACGTCCGTAGTCAAACGATCGGCTAGTAGCAGACGAGTACTGTTTTTATTTTGTACTTGACTGCATGTATTTCCAAACAGCACTGTACTGTAGCTTAACTGATAGACCTAGTTATATTTTACATTTTTTTAAATAAGAGTAAGAAATTATATTCTATATTTAATAGTTTCTGAAGTGAAGTGCGAGTTCTTTTGTACTTTGCATTCGTAATATATAACGAAACAATTTTATGCAATCGATTAAGAACACGGGAATCACGGTTCCATAAATAGAACGGGGTTTCGCATTCCAGAGGAAAGTAGCGCCGGCAATTGTGACATATCTGTACTCAAAATTTTGTTCATGCAGAAATGAACTAAATTTTTTAACCAATCAGATTCGCCGCAAAACCATGAACGCAAAGAAAATTAAATGATATAAAGATCTCGGTAAGCAAAAACAATATAATTTATCATTGAGAGGAAAACAAAACTTACCCAATGTAGCTCCATGTATGACGTTAGTAGTAAGATATAGGGGTCGTTAATTTATCGCGGGAAACGTCATACAAAAGCGTCGGTCTTGATGCACACAAACAATATGCAGATTTACCTTTAAGCTACATATTTCGTGTTATCACTCATCACGTTGTCCATTAAATTACGTAATGCCTTAGCAAAAATGAAAGAGTCATAATGCTACCGTCATGCTGGTGCATGTAGCTATAATGACATGGTCTCACTGGTAACATCATACATGTAGCTATAATGACATGGTCTCACTGGTAACACCATGCATGTAGCTATAATGACATGATCTCACTAGTAACATCATACATGTAGCTATAATGACAGAATCTCACTAGTAACATCATATATGTAGCTATAATGACAGGATCTCACTGATAACATCATACAGGTAGCGATAATGACAGAATATCACTGGTAACATCATATATGTAGCTATTATAACAGGATCTCACTGGTAACACCATACATGTAGCTATTATAACAGGATCTCACTGGTAACATAATACATGTAGCTATTATAACAGAATCTCACTGGTAACACCATACATGTAGCTATTATAACAGGATCTCACTGGTAACATAATACATGTAGCTATTATAACAGAATCTCACTGGTAACACCATACATGTAGCTATTATAACAGGATCTCACTGGTAACATCATACATGTTGCTATTATAACAGGATCTCGCTGGTAACGTCATGCATGTGTCTGTTATAACAGGATCTCACTGGTAACATCATACATGTAGCTATTATAACAGAATCTCACTGGTAACATCATACATGTAGCTATAATGACATGATCTCATTGGTAACATCATACATGTAGTTATAATGACATGATCTCATTGGTAACATCATACATGTAGCTGAAATGACAGGATCTCACTGATAACATCATAGAGGTAGCGATAATGACACAATATCACTGGTAACATCATACATGTGGCTGTAATGACAGGATCTCAGTGGTAACGTCATACATGTAGCTATAATGACAGGATCACACTGGCAACATCATGCATATAGCTATAATGACACGATCGCACTTGTAACATCATACTTGTAGCTATAATGACATGGTCTCACTGGTAACATCATACATGTAGTTATAATGACATGATCTCACTGGTAACATCATACATGTAGCTATAATGACAGGATCTCACTGGTAACATCAATCATGTAACTGTAATGACACGAACTCACTGTTAACATCATACATGCAGATGTAATGACACGATCACACTAATAACATCAAAGATGTAGCTATAATGACATGTAGCTCTGATAACTGGTAGCATCGCATCATACATGTAGCGAGAATGACGGGATCTCACTGATTACATCAAACGGTAACTACTATAAAAAGATCTCACTGGTAACATCATACATGTAGCTATAATGACAGGATCTCACTGGTAACATCATACATGTAGCAATAATGACATGATCTCACTGATAACATCATATATGTGGCTATTATAACAGCATCTCACTGGTAACATCATACATGTAGCAATAATGACAGGATCGCACTTTTAACATCATACATGTAGCTATTGTAACAGGATCTCACTAGTAACATCATAGATGTAGCTATAATGACAGGATCTCACTGGTAACATCCTACATGTAGTTATAATGACAGGATCTCACTGGTAACATCATACATGTAGCTATTATAACAGGATCTCACTGGTAACATCATACATGTAGCTATTATAACAGGATCTCGCTGGTAACGTCATGCATGTGTCTGTTATAACAGGATCGCACTGATAACATCCTACATGTAGTTATAATGATAGGATCTCACTGGTAACATCATACATGTTGCTATTATAACAGGATCTCGCTGGTAACGTCATGCATGTGTCTGTTATAACAGGATCTCACTGGTAACATCATACATGTAACTATTATAACAGGATGTCACTAGTAACACCATACATGTAGCTATTATAACAGGATCTCACTGGTAACATCATACATGTAGCTATTATAACAGGATGTCACTAGTAACACCATACATGTAGCTGTAATGACAGGATCTCACTGGTAACATCATACATGTAGCTATTATAACAGGATCTCGCTTGTAACATTATACATGAAGCTATAATGACAGGATCTCAATGGTAACATTATACATCAAATTATAACAACTATAAAAAGATCTCACCGGTAATATCTTACATGTAGCTGTAATGACAGGATCTCTCTTGTAACATCATACATGTAATTTAATGACATGGTCCCACTGGTAACATCATACATGTAGCTATTATAACAGGATAACGCTGGTATTGTCATGCATGTGTCTGTTATAACAGGATCGCACTGGTAACATCCTACATGTAGTTATAATGATAGGATCTCACTGGTAACATCATACATGTTGCTATTATAACAGGATCTCGCTGGTAACGTCATGCATGTGTCTGTTATAACAGGATCTCACTGGTAACATCATACATGTAGCTATTATAACAGGATCTCACTGGTAACATCATATATGTAGCTATTATAACAGGATCTCACTGGTAACATCATACATGTAGCTATTATAACAGGATGTCACTAGTAACACCATACATGTAGCTGTAATGACAGGATCTCACTGGTAACATCATAGATGTAGCTATAATGACAGGATCTCACTGGTAACACCATACAGGTAGCGATAATGACAGAATACCACTTGTAACATCATACATGTAGCTATTATAAAAGGATCTCATTGATAACATCATATATGTAGCTATTATAACAGGATCTCACTGGTAACATCATACAGGTAGCGATAATGACAGAATATCACTGGTAACATCATACATGTAGCTATAATGACATGGTCTCACTGGTAACATCATACATATAGCTATAATGACAGGATCTCACTGGTAACATCATACATGTAGCTATAATGACAGGATCTCACTGGCCAAAACATACATGTAGCTGTAATGACAGGATCTCATTGGTAACATCATACATGTAGCTGTAATGAAACGATCTCACTGGTAACATCATACATGTACATGTAGTTTTAATGACAGATCTATAGTTCTACTATTGTAATATGACTTGAAAATTTCTCCCTATTTGTTCTTTGGAACTTGCTCTGTGATAGTTCTCCAATACATTCCTGCTCAGATACGCCATGCCTACTAAACAAACACAGTTAATTCTCCGCCCTGTTCATTGTTTGAAAACTGAATTGATTTTTATTTTTACTCAATTTTTAAATCTGTCTGCAGAAACATATTAGAATAGAAATAACAACTACCTGTCCGGAACACTCGGGTTGGTTTCTGTTCATAGAAACACAAACCCGGACGTGAACGCTCTTTGGTCGCGGAGGTACGTCACTGGTTACCGTTACGTAGTATATATATAAAGAACCGAAATTAAATTAAATGAAATATATTTCACGAAAATACCTAAATGTGCTTTTATAAGTATTTGAAATGAAATATTATGAATATTATGAATAATACTCGATGTTACAGATGCTTGAAATTTAGTTCTAAGCCGAATCACGCAGTATCAAACATACAAAGCCGATTTATGTGTAAAATTCTAACGTATTCATACATTCACTTCCCAGTCTGGTTACTGTCACGTAGTATAAAGAACCGAATCTTGTGTTCCAGATAAACAACTACCTTGCCGCGGTTTATCGTCCAGTAACTCCCCTCGTCGTATGAACCAATCAAATTATCAGCTCGCCGCAAAACTGTTCGGTGATAATTTGATTGGTTCATGAGACTCAGTTAAAGACAATTAGTGGAAAATAGATTACGGCTAGGTAGTTGTTATTTCTTAAATATATTACATATAGCTATAATGACAGGGTCTTACTAATAGCTTCATACATGTACATGTATTTTTAATGACAGGGTTATGTTGTTTTCATGATACATAAAGCTTTAATAGAACGATCTTATTGATAATATCTACGATGACAGGGTCCTGTTGCCAACGTTATACATGTTGCTATAAAACAATGAATTTCATTTCATTCCATTTGGCTTTAATGACAAGGTATTATTGCTAGCGTGATGAATGTAACTATTATAATAGCCTAGATAAGTAAGACACATACTGGGTATTCAGGAAGCATACATGTCTCGCATTGGTTTCCTTGATCAAAGGACCGTAACTCTTCCAAAAACAATTTGGTCAATCATGAGTCTTGACTAAACTTGATCTTAACTCACTGATACAAAGCTACATACCAAATTTAACGTCAATATCTTCAATGATTGCAAAAAAGTCCGGATAATTAAAGTGTTTTAAGACTGCTAACCTCATACATAAGCTATATAAGACACCTCATACAAGTATAATGACAAGATTTTACTGTTAACATGATACATTTAGCACATAGATCTAATGATCATTAATTAGTGCACATAAATAATGAATCTTTTACGCACTGTTACAACGCAATTCAGACCGAAATGAGAACGTATGAATAAAAAGAGGGGTAACTCTTACATCCAACACCTACTTTGTAAAACGTTCATCTGAAGAAAATAGTAATGGCAGAATTATCTCCCCTAGTAAAACACCAATATGGTTTACAATAGATTCTGAAATATTGAAATTGATTAAAACACTGTTTTTATATAACGGCAAAACGATTTACTAACTGTACATACATTTTCCCTTTTAAATCTAATTTGGAGATTTTGTACCATAATTTTTCTCCCATCTTTGTTATTAAATCTTACTTGTTATCAACAAAGCAAGAATATCAGCTTGATATTCTTCTTTAAATATTTAGTTCCATGTATTATGTATCATGTATCATGTATCATGTATTATGTATTAGATTTTAAATAGCATCCACTGTACTATGGTTAGGTTTTAAATACCATACACTGTATCATGGTTAGGGTGAAAATAGCATCCACTGTACCATGGTTAGGATGGAAATAGCATCCACTGTACCATGGTAAGGGTGAAAATGGCATCCACTGTACCATGGTAAGGGTGAAAATAGCATCCACTGTACCATGGTTAAGATGAAAATAGCATCCACTGTACCATGGTTAGGGTAAAAATAGCATCCACTGTACCATGGTTAGGATGAAAATAGCATCCACTGTACTATGGTTAGGGTAAAAATGGCATCCATTGTACCATGGTTAGGTTTTAAATAGCATCCACTGTACCATGGTTAGGATGAAAATAGCATCCACAGTACCATGGTTAGGGTAAAAATGGCATCCACTGTACCATGGTTAGGTTTTAAATAGCATCCACTGTACCATGGTTAGGATGAAAATAGCATCCACTTAGGATGAAAACAGCATCCACTGTACCATGGTAAGGGTGAAAATGGCATCCACTGTACCATGGTTAGGATGAAAATAGCATCCACTGTACCATGGTTAGGATGAAAATAACATCCACTATACCATGGTTTGGTTTAAAGCAGCATCCACTGTACCATGGTTAGGTTTAAGACCGAAATAAGCAGCTGTTGTTACAGACGTACCTTCTTTTGTTGATTATAGACGTAGAAATGGCATATGTTCATTATTTACTTAAGTCGATTTTTGGTCCCTTACTTGTCTTATATTATTAAAAGAACAAATATCTAAGAACAATTTCATTGATTTATAGAGTATTGCAAAAATATACACTTCAATTTATAACTACATATAAAGAATTACGTCCTATGGATATTTAATTCTTTGTATATGACGATTGGGCAAGACGTCCCGGAATGAATTTACTGGTAAAACTGTTTTTCATTGAGTATTGTATTTTTAATTTTTTTTTTTGCATGATACATAGATATCCAATATACAGATTCCTTTTTAACTATATAATACAGTGGTATATATCCTGTTTTAGGTTGTATGGCTTATTTTACTGAAAGGAAGGAATCTTGTTACAGAAGCAGGTAAGGGAGCTTGTTACGGAGGTAAATAAGGGAGCTTGTTACGGAGGTAAATAAGGGAGCTTGTTACAGCGATAAGAGAGCTTGATAGGGAGGTAAATAAGGGTGCTTGTTACGAAGATAAGAGAGCTTGATAGGGAGGTAAATAAGGGAGCTTATTACAGAGATAAGAGAGCTTGATAGGGAGGTAAATAAGGCAGCTTGTTACAGCGATAAGAGAGCTTATTACGGAGGTAAATAACGGAGCTTGTTACCAAGATAAGAGAGCTTGATAGGGAGGTAAATAAGGGAGCGTGTTACAGAGATAAGAGAGCTTGATAGGGAGGTAAATAAGGGAGCTTGTTACAGAGATAAGAGAGCTTGATAGGGAGGTAAATAAGGGAGCTTGTTACAGCGATAAGAGAACTTGATAGGGAGGTAAATAAGGGAGCGTGTTATACAGATAAGAGAGCTTGATAGGGAGGTAAATAAGGGAGGTTGTTACAGCGATAAGAGAGCTTGATAGGGAGGTAAATAAGGGAGCGTGTTACAGCGATATGAGAGCTTGATAGGGAGGTAAATAAGGGAGCTTGTTACAGCGATAAGAGAGCTTGTTACGTAGGTAAATAAGGGGGCATGTTACGAAGATATGAGAGCTTGATAGGGAGGTCAATAAGGGAGCTTGTTACAGAGATAAGAGAGCTTGTTACGGACGTAAATAAGGGAACTTGTTACGAAGATAAGAGAGCTTGATAGGGAGGTAAATAAGGCAGCTTGTTACAGAGATAAGAGAGCTTGATAGGGAGGTAAATAAGGCAGCTTGTTACAGCGATAAGAGAGCTTATTACGGAGGTTAATAAGGGAGCTTGTTACAAAGATAAGAGAGCTTGATAGGGAGGTAAATAAGGGAGCGTGTTACAGAGATAAGAGAGCTTGATAGGGAGGTAAATAAGGGAGCGTGTTACAGAGATAAGAGAGCTTGTTATGGAGGTAAATAAGGGAGCAAGTTACAGCGATAAGAGAACTTGATAGGGAGGTAAATAAGGGAGCGTGTTACAGAGATAAGAGAGCTTGATAGGGAGGTAAATAAGGGAGCAAGTTACGAAGATAAGAGAGCTTGATAGGGAGGTAAATAAGGGAGCTTGTTACAGAGATAAGAGAGCTTGATAGGGAGGTAAATAAGGGAGCGTGTTACAGCGATAAGAGAGCTTATTACGGAGGTTAATAAGGGAGCTTGTTACAAAGATAAGAGAGCTTGATAGGGAGGTAAATAAGGGAGCGTGTTACAGAGATAAGAGAGCTTGATAGGGAGGTAAATAAGGGAGCGTGTTACAGAGATAAGAGAGCTTGTTATGGAGGTAAATAAGGGAGCTTGTTACAGCGATAAGAGAACTTGATAGGGAGGTAAATAAGGGAGCGTGTTACAGAGATACGAGAGCTTGATAGGGAGGTAAATAAGGGAGCAAGTTACGAAGATAAGAGAGCTTGATAGGGAGGTAAATAAGGGAGCTTGTTACAGAGATAAGAGAGCTTGATAGGGAGGTTAATAAGGCAGCTTGTTACAGAGATAAGAGAGCTTGATAGGGAGGTAAATAAGGGAGCTTATTACACAGATAAGAGAGCTTGATAGGGAGGTAAATAAGGCAGCTTGTTACAGCAATAAGAGAGCTTATTACGGAGGTAAATAAGGGAGCTTGTTACGAAGATAAGAGAGCTTGATAGGGAGGTAAATAAGGGAGCGTGTTACAGAGATAAGAGAGCTTGATAGGGAGGTAAATAAGGTAGCTTGTTACAGAGATAAGAGAGCTTGATAGGGAGGTAAATAAGGGAGCTTGTTACAGCGATAAGAGAACTTGATAGGGAGGTAAATAAGGGAGCGTGTTATACAGATAAGAGAGCTTGATAGGGAGGTAAATAAGGGAGGTTGTTACAGCGATAAGAGAGCTTGATAGGGAGGTAAATAAGGGAGCGTGTTACAGCGATATGAGAGCTTGATAGGGAGGTAAATAAGGGAGCTTGTTACAAGGATAAGAGAGCTTGTTACGTAGGTAAATAAGGGAGCATGTTACGAAGATAAGAGAGCTTGATAGGGAGGTAAATAAGGGAGCTTGTTACAGAGATAAGAGAGCTTGATAGGGAGGTAAATAAGGGAGCTTGTTACAGAGATAAGAGAGCTTGATAGGGAGGTAAATAAGGCAGCTTGTTACAGAGATAAGAGAGCTTGATAGGGAGGTAAATAAGGGAGCTTGTTACAAAGATAAGAGAGCTTGATAGGGAGGTAAATAAGGGAGCGTGTTACAGAGATAAGAGAGCTTGATAGGGAGGTAAATAAGGGAGCGTGTTACAGAGATAAGAGAGCTTGTTATGGAGGTAAATAAGGGAGCTTGTTACAGCGATAAGAGAACTTGATAGGGAGGTAAATAAGGGAGCGTGTTACAGAGATAAGAGAGCTTGATAGGGAGGTAAATAAGGGAGCAAGTTACGAAGATAAGAGAGCTTGATAAGGAGGTAAATAAGGGAGCTTGTTACAGAGATAAGAGAGCTTGATAGGGAGGTAAATAAGGCAGCTTGTTACAGAGATAAGAGAGCTTGATAGGGAGGTAAATAAGGGAGGTTGTTACAGAGATAAGAGAGCTTGTTACGGACGTAAATAAGGGAACTTGTTACGAAGATAAGAGAGCTTGATAGGGAGGTAAATAAGGGAGCTTCTTACAGAGATAAGAGAGCTTGATAGGGAGGTAATTAAGGGAGCGTGTTACAGAGATGAGAGAGCTTGTTATGGAGGTAAATAAGGGAGCTTGTTACAGCGATAAGAGAACTTGATAGGGAGGTAAATAAGGGAGCGTGTTACAGAGATAAGAGAGCTTGATAGGGAGGTAAATAAGGGAGCTTGTTACAGCGATAAGACAGCTTGATAGGGAGGTAAATAAGGGAGCTTGTTACAGAGATAAGAGAGCTTGATAGGGAGGTAAATAAGGCAGCTTGTTACAGAGATAAGAGAGCTTGATAGGGAGGTAAATAAGGGAGCGTGTTACAGAGATAAGAGAGCTTGTTATGGAGGTAAATAAGGGAGCTTGTTACAGCGATAAGAGAACTTGATAGGGAGGTAAATAAGGGAGCGTGTTACAGAGATAAGAGAGCTTGATAGGGAGGTAAATAAGGGAGCAAGTTACGAAGATAAGAGAGCTTGATAGGGAGGTAAATAAGGGAGCTTGTTACAGAGATAAGAGAGCTTGATAGGGAGGTAAATAAGGGAGCGTGTTACAGCGATAAGAGAGCTTATTACGGAGGTTAATAAGGGAGCTTGTTACAAAGATAAGAGAGCTTGATAGGGAGGTAAATAAGGGAGCGTGTTACAGAGATAAGAGAGCTTGATAGGGAGGTAAATAAGGGAGCGTGTTACAGAGATAAGAGAGCTTGTTATGGAGGTAAATAAGGGAGCTTGTTACAGCGATAAGAGAACTTGATAGGGAGGTAAATAAGGGAGCGTGTTACAGAGATACGAGAGCTTGATAGGGAGGTAAATAAGGGAGCAAGTTACGAAGATAAGAGAGCTTGATAGGGAGGTAAATAAGGGAGCTTGTTACAGAGATAAGAGAGCTTGATAGGGAGGTTAATAAGGCAGCTTGTTACAGAGATAAGAGAGCTTGATAGGGAGGTAAATAAGGGAGCTTATTACACAGATAAGAGAGCTTGATAGGGAGGTAAATAAGGCAGCTTGTTACAGCAATAAGAGAGCTTATTACGGAGGTAAATAAGGGAGCTTGTTACGAAGATAAGAGAGCTTGATAGGGAGGTAAATAAGGGAGCGTGTTACAGAGATAAGAGAGCTTGATAGGGAGGTAAATAAGGTAGCTTGTTACAGAGATAAGAGAGCTTGATAGGGAGGTAAATAAGGGAGCTTGTTACAGCGATAAGAGAACTTGATAGGGAGGTAAATAAGGGAGCGTGTTATACAGATAAGAGAGCTTGATAGGGAGGTAAATAAGGGAGGTTGTTACAGCGATAAGGGAGCTTGATAGGGAGGTAAATAAGGGAGCGTGTTACAGCGATATGAGAGCTTGATAGGGAGGTAAATAAGGGAGCTTGTTACAGCGATAAGAGAGCTTGTTACGTAGGTCAATAAGGGAGCATGTTACGAAGATAAGAGAGCTTGATAGGGAGGTAAATAAGGGAGCTTGTTACAGAGATAAGAGAGCTTGATAGGGAGGTAAATAAGGGAGCTTGTTACAGAGATAAGAGAGCTTGATAGGGAGGTAAATAAGGCAGCTTGTTACAGAGATAAGAGAGCTTGATAGGGAGGTAAATAAGGGAGCTTGTTACAAAGATAAGAGAGCTTGATAGGGAGGTAAATAAGGGAGCGTGTTACAGAGATAAGAGAGCTTGATAGGGAGGTAAATAAGGGAGCGTGTTACAGAGATAAGAGAGCTTGTTATGGAGGTAAATAAGGGAGCTTGTTACAGCGATAAGAGAACTTGATAGGGAGGTCAATAAGGGAGCGTGTTACAGAGATAAGAGAGCTTGTTATGGAGGTAAATAAGGAGCAAGTTACGAAGATAAGAGAGCTTGATAAGGAGGTAAATAAGGGAGCTTGTTACAGAGATAAGAGAGCTTGATAGGGAGGTAAATAAGGCAGCTTGTTACAGAGATAAGAGAACTTGATAGGGAGGTAAATAAGGGAGGTTGTTACAGAGATAAGAGAGCTTGTTACGGACGTAAATAAGGGAACTTGTTACGAAGATAAGAGAGCTTGATAGGGAGGTAAATAAGGGAGCTTGTTACAGAGATAAGAGAGCTTGATAGGGAGGTAAATAAGGGAGCGTGTTACAGAGATAAGAGAGCTTGTTATGGAGGTAAATAAGGGAGCTTGTTACAGCGATAAGAGAACTTGATAGGGAGGTAAATAAGGGAGCGTGTTACAGAGATAAGAGAGCTTGATAGGGAGGTAAATAAGGGAGCTTGTTACAGCGATAAGAGAGCTTGATAGGGAGGTAAATGAGGGAGCTTGATAGGGAGGTAAATAAGGCAGATTGTTACAGAGATAAGAGAGCTTGATAGGGAGGTAAATAAGGGAGGTTGTTACAGAGATAAGAGAGCTTGTTACGGACGTAAATAAGGGAACTTGTTACGAAGATAAGAGAGCTTGATAGGGAGGTAAATAAGGGAGCTTGTTACAGAGATAAGAGAGCTTGATAGGGAGGTAAATAAGGCAGCTTGTTACAGCGATAAGAGAGCTTATTACGGAGGTAAATAAGGGAGCTTGTTACAAAGATAAGAGAGCTTGATAGGGAGGTAAATAAGGGAGCGTGTTACAGAGATAAGAGAGCTTGATAGGGAGGTAAATAAGGGAGCGTGTTACAGAGATAAGAGAGCTTGTTATGGAGGTAAATAAGGGAGCTTGTTACAGCGATAAGAGAACTTGATAGGGAGGTAAATAAGGGAGCGTGTTACAGAGATAAGAGAGCTTGATAGGGAGGTAAATAAGGGAGCTTGTTACAGCGATAAGAGAGCTTGATAGGGAGGTAAATAAGGGAGCTTGTTACAGCGATAAGAGAGCTTGATAGGGAGGTAAATAAGGGAGCTTGTTACAGAGATAAGAGAGCTTGTTACGGAGGTAAATAAGGGAGCTTGTTACAGCGATAAGAGAGCTTATTACGGAGGTAAATAAGGGAGCTTGTTACAAAGATAAGAGAGCTTGATACGGAGGTAAATCAGGGAGCGTGTTACAGAGATAAGAGAGCTTGATAGGGAGGTAAATAAGGGAGCGTTTTACAGAGATAAGAGAGCTTGTTACGGAGGTAAATAAGGGAGCTTGTTACAGCGATAAGAGAACTTGATAGGGAGGTAAATAAGGGAGCGTGTTACAGAGATAAGAGAGCTTGATAGGGAGGTAAATAAGGCAGCTTGTTACAGCGATAAGAGAGCTTGATAGGGAGGTAAATAAGGGAGCTTGCTACAGCGATAAGAGAGCTTGATAGGGAGGTAAATAAGGGAGGTTGTTACAGCGATAAGAGAGCTTGTTACGGAGGTAAATAAGGGAGCATGTTACGAAGATAAGAGAGCTTGATAGGGAGGTAAAGAAGGGAGCTTGTTACAGAGATAAGAGAGCTTGTTACGGAGGTAAATAAGGGAGCTTGTTACGAAGATAAGAGAGCTTGTTAGGGAGGTAAATAAGGGAGCTTGTTACAGAGATAAGAGAGCTTGATAGGGAGGTAAATAAGGGAGCTTGTTACAGAGATAAGAGAGCTTGATAGGGAGGTAAATAAGGGAGCTTATTACAGAGATAAGAGAGCTTGATAGGGAGATAAATAAGGCAGCTTGTTACAGCGATAAGAGAGCTTATTACGGAGGTAAATAAGGGAGCTTGTTACGAAGATAAGAGAGCTTGATAGGGAGGTAAATAAGGGAGCGTGTTACAGAGATAAGAGAGCTTGATAGGGAGGTAAATAAGGGAGCTTGTTACAGCGATAAGAGAGCTTATTACGGAGGTAAATAAGGGAGCTTGTTACAAAGATAAGAGAGCTTGATAGGGAGGTAAATAAGGGAGCGTGTTACAGAGATAAGAGAGCTTGATAGGGAGGTAAATAAGGGAGCTAGTTACGAAGATAAGAGAGCTTGATAGGGAGGTAAATAAGGGAGCTTGTTACAGAGATAAGAGAGCTTGATAGGGAGGTAAATAAGGGAGTGTGTTACAGAGATAAGAGAGCTTGTTATGGAGGTAAATAAGGGAGCTTGTTACAGAGATAAGAGAGCTTGATAGGGAGGTAAATAAGGGAGCTTGTTACAGAGATAAGGGAGCTTGTTACGGAGGTAAATAAGGGAGCTTGTTACAGAGATAAGAGAGCTTGATAGGGAGGTAAATAAGGGTGCTTGTTACGAAGATAAGAGAGCTTGATAGGGAGGTAAATAAGGGAGCTTATTACAGAGATAAGAGAGCTTGATAGGGAGGTAAATAAGGCAGCTTGTTACAGCGATAAGAGAGCTTATTACGGAGGTAAATAAGGGAGCTTATTACGAAGATAAGAGAGCTTGATAGGGAGGTAAATAAGGGAGCGTGTTACAGAGATAAGAGAGCTTGATAGGGAGGTAAATAAGGGAGCTTGTTACAGAGATAAGAGAGCTTGATAGGGAGGTAAATAAGGGAGCTTGTTACAGCGATAAGAGAACTTGTTATGGAGGTAAATAAGGGAGCTTGTTACAGCGATAAGAGAACTTGATAGGGAGGTAAATAAGGGAGCGTGTTACAGAGATAAGAGAGCTTGATAGGGAGGTAAATAAGGGAGCGTGTTACAGCGATATGAGAGCTTGATAGGGAGGTAAATAAGGGAGCTTGTTACAGCGATAAGAGAGCTTGTTACGGAGGTAAATAAGGGAGCATGTTACGAAGATAAGAGAGCTTGATAGGGAGGTAAATAAGGGAGCTTGTTACAGAGATAAGAGAGCTTGATAGGGAGGTAAATAAGGCAGCTTGTTACAGAGATAAGAGAGCTTGATAGGGAGGTAAATAAGGGAGCTTGTTACAGAGATAATAGAGCTTGTTACGGATGTAAATAAGGGAACTTGTTACGAAGATAAGAGAGCTTGATAGGGAGGTAAATAAGGGAGCTTGTTACAGAGATAAGAGAGCTTGATAGGGAGGTAAATAAGGCAGCTTGTTACAGCGATAAGAGAGCTTATTACGGAGGTAAATAAGGGAGCTTGTTACAAAGATAAGAGAGCTTGATAGGGAGGTAAATAAGGGAGCGTGTTACAGAGATAAGAGAGCTTGATAGGGAGGTAAATAAGGGAGCGTGTTACAGAGATAAGAGAGCTTGTTATGGAGGTAAATAAGGGAGCTTGTTACAGCGATAAGAGAGCTTGATAGGGAGGTAAATAAGGGAGCGTGTTACAGAGATAAGAGAGCTTGATAGGGAGGTAAATAAGGGAGCTTGTTACAGCGATAAGAGAGCTTGATAGGGAGGTAAATAAGGGAGCTTGTTACAGAGATAAGAGAGCTTGATAGGGAGGTAAATAAGGGAGCTTGTTACAGCGATAAGAGAGCTTGTTACGGAGGTAAATAAGGGAGCAAGTTACGAAGATAAGAGAGCTTGATACGGAGGTAAATAAGGGAGCGTGTTACAGAGATAAGAGAGCTTGATAGGGAGGTAAATAAGGGAGCGTTTTACAGAGATAAGAGAGCTTGTTACGGAGGTAAATAAGGGAGCTTGTTACAGCGATAAGAGAACTTGATAGGGAGGTAAATAAGGGAGCGTGTTACAGAGATAAGAGAGCTTGATAGGGAGGTAAATAAGGGAGCTTGTTACAGCTATAAGAGAGCTTGATAGGGAGGTAAATAAGGGAGCTTGTTACAGCAATAAGAGAGCTTGTTACGGAGGTAAATAAGGGAGCATGTTACGAAGATAAGAGAGCTTGATAGGGAGGTAAATAAGGGAGGTTGTTACAGAGATAAGAGAGCTTGTTACGGAGGTAAATAAGGGAGCTTGTTACGAAGATAAGAGAGCTTGATAGGGAGGTAAATAAGGGAGCTTTTTACAGAGATAAGAGAGCTTGATAGGGAGGTAAATAAGGCAGATTGTTACAGAGATAAGAGAGCTTGATAGGGAGGTAAATAAGGGAGGTTGTTACAGAGATAAGAGAGCTTGTTACGGAGGTAAATAAGGGAGCTTGTTACGAAGATAAGAGAGCTTGATAGGGAGGTAAATAAGGGAGCTTGTTATAGAGATAAGAGAGCTTGATAGGGAGGTAAATAAGGGAGCTTGTTACAGCGATAAGAGAGTTTATTACGGAGGTAAATAAGGGAGCTTGTTACAAAGATAAGAGAGCTTGATACGGAGGTAATAAGGGAGCGTGTTACAGAGATAAGAGAGCTTGATAGGGAGGTAAATAAGGGAGCTTGTTACAGAGATAAGAGAGCTTGTTACGGAGGTAAATAAGGGAGCTTGTTACAGCGATAAGAGAACTTGATAGGGAGGTAAATAAGGGAGCGTGTTACAGAGATAAGAGAGCTTGATAGGGAGGTAAATAAGGGAGCTTGTTACAGCGATAAGAGAGCTTGATACGGAGGTAAATAAGGGAGCTTGTTACAGCGATAAGAGAGCTTGTTACGGAGGTAAATAAGGGAGCATGTTACGAAGATAAGAGAGCTTGATAGGGAGGTAAATAAGGGAGCTTGTTACAGAGATAAGAGAGCTTGTTAGGGAGGTAAATAAGGGAGCTTGTTACAGAGATAAGAGAGCTTGTTAGGGAGGTAAATAAGGGAGCGTGTTATTGAGATAAGAGATCTTGATAGGGAGGTAAATAAAGGAGCTTGTTCCAGCGATAAGAGAGCTTGATAGGGAGGTAAATAAGGGAGCTTGTTACAGAGATAAGAGAGCTTGTTACGGAGGTAAATAAGGGAGCTTGTTACAGAGATAAGAGAGCTTGTTACGGAGGTAAATAAGGGAGCTTGTTACAGCGATAAGAGAGCTTGTTACGGAGGTAAATAAGGGAGCTTGTTACAGCGATAAGAGAGCTTGATAGGGAGGTAAATAAGGGAGCTTGTTACGAAGATAAGAGAGCTTGATATGGAGGTTAATAAGGAAGCTTGTTACGAAGATAAGAGAGCTTGATAGGGAGGTAAATAAGGGAGCTTGTTACAAAGATAAGAGAGCTTGATAGGGAGGTAAATAAGGGAGCGTGTTACAGCGATAAGAGAGCTTGTTACGGAGGTAAATAAGGGAGCTTGTTACAAAAGCAGGTAAGGGAACTTGTCACGGAGGTAAATAAGGGAGCTAGTTACAGATGCAGGTAAAAGAGCTTGTCACGGAGGTAAATATATGAGCTTGTTACTGAGGTAAGGAAACTTGATATGGAGACAAATTACTGTCCACGCCACTCACTTTGTAAACCGGAAAATCTGGATTTTCACTTATTTATCTTTAAAATAGTTTTACAAAATTAATATCAATCGACAGATCTTGTTTAGTCGTAACTTTTGGTGTATGGTATATGTTTCTACGAAGAAGCATTCGTATTTTATAGGGAAAAATCATTTTAGATAGGGCGTTTTCTATGTTAATTTTGACGTGACGTCGCCGATGTTTAACATTGAGTCTATGGGAAACTTGGCGACGTCACGTCAAAATTTAAAAGGAAAATCGCCCTATCTAAAATTGATTTTTTTCTATAAAATATGAACGCTTCTTCATACAAACATATAGCATACACCAAACGTTACGACTAAACAAGATCTATCGAATGGTGTTGCCTTTTTGAAATTATTCTGAAGATGAATAACTGAAAATCCAGATTTTCCAGTTTCCAGAGTGAGTGGCGCGGACAGTAGGGAACTTGTTACGGAGGTAAATAAGGGAGCTTGTTACAGAAGCTGGTAAGGGAGCTTGTTACGGAGGTAAATAAGGGAACTTGTTACGGAGGTAAGGAAGCTTGTTGTGGATGTAAATAAGGGAGCTTGATACGGAGGTAAATAAAGGAGCTACGGAAGCAAGTAACGGAAATTGTTACGCGGGCACGCAAGGGAGTTTGTTACAAGGACAGTCAAGAACGTGTTTTATGCGGGCAAGTACATGTAAGATGTAAGGAAGGGAGCTTAATACAGATGCAGGTAAAGAAGCCTTTCACAAGGTATTTGATATTGAGACAGATTCAGGAGCTCGTGACGAAGACAAGTTTATTGCTTTTTGTTTTTGTTTTTGTTTTTGCTTTTGTTTTTGTTTGTTTGTTTGTTTTGTTTTGTTTGTTTGTTTGTTTGTTTGGGGGGGGGGGGGGTTGAAGTGGGGGGGTGTTATGTTTTTCGTTGGTTTTTTATCCTTTTCTTTTTCTTTTCTTTCTTCTGTTTTATTTTATTTTATTTTTTTTTTGTTTTTGGTTGTTTGGTTGATTTAAAAAAAAAAAAGATTCATAAGGAGACAGATACAAATCTTATAACGAAGGCAGATAGGAGACCTTTTTAGAGAAGTTTTGTTTTCTGACAAGCTTCATAAGGAGACATGTACGGATCTTGTGACGAAGGCAGATAGAAGACCTTTTTAGTGAAGCAAGTAAGAGAACTGATACAGAGGCAGTTAAGGGATCTTATTACATGGTATTTAAGGGACCCTGTAACAGGGGCTGTTCAGGGCCCTTTTGTGGAGACAGCCGGCTGAGGGAGCTGTTACGGACACAGTACGTAAGAGAGCCAGTATGTTCTCAATAGCTGATATATTTTCCACTTGGTTTGTGTAAAATCCTTTTGCTAGATAATGTGTAAATATGATAAATCCCCACTGCATTATAAGATATAGCAATTTCATGGTGTAACTTTTTATCTTACTAAGCATTCCTTGGCTGCTATCCGGAAGTTCCTTCAGCGCGACAGTTGGCGGTGAATCCTGGAAACTACGACACCGCTTTAATATCACCTTATATATGCGAGCAGCTGTGTGGTCAAAGAGGATTTCAGTATGCCGGACTTACAGCTAGAAAGGTAAGTTTCGGGTTCATTTCAAGGCACATCTACTTGCATGATATACATATTCAAAGAATATACTCACATTAATGATATCTTATACCAGACAAAATCCCCATTTATAACCAATACTGCATATAAAACGTTTTTATCTTATGTACCGAGCTATGAGGGAGAAGAAGAATAATTAGGGAAACTATGAAAACTGAGGAAGGGGTTGCTAAATATAGACCATTCTAGCGGTCAGTTACTTAATAGTTATCAGCCCTTTACGGATAGGTGTCGCGATCGTATCCGCCATTACGGTACTAAAAAAATTATCGAGATCAGACATATGTAGGCCTATGGACATGTGTATATAAAAAGACCTACATGTATGAGCGTAGTGGTTAAAACAATATTTGTGTTTATTAACGTTTAACTGAATGATCTGATCGGTGAATATGATTGAAAATTAATGAACGTGTTTGTTTTATAGTCTATTATGAATTTCAGTTTTAAATTTAAATATGAAAAATAGAAAAAGAAAAGGAACCTCCCTCCTTACAAAAAACTTTGTCACCCAAGCTAAGTTACTCATTCAGTATTGAATAATTAGATTATAAGTATCACAGATTAGACAAGGACTTATAAACAAGATCTTGTTTATAAGTACGTGATACAGATTACTTTCAAAACTTAGTCTCTGTTACGGCAAATATCAATACCAACACCTAGCTCTTCCTCTTACATGTATCCTTCAGATTTCACAATTCCACTGTAAGTCGATCTTGGCAAATTTAATTTGATTTTTAATACCTAAATGAATTTTCAACAAAATATTTCATAAATATATATATATATTTCATAAATATATATATATATTTCATAAATATATATATATATATATATATATATATATATATATATATATATATATATATATATATATATATATATATAAATATATATATATATATATATAAAGCACAAATAGAATAAGTGAAACACCTCGGAGTACTATGGACCTTGGATCTCTGAAGAATACCTGTAGAAAATAAGGACAAATTAGACAAACATATATAGCACAAAGACACTACAGCTAACAGGTCACCCTATATTTCACTTATATTCGTTCCCCGTCTGGGACTCGATCCCACGACATATGGTACCGAATCACCTAGCTGTCATGCATCCGACCCTCTAACCGACTGAGCTACCCGAGCTCCACAAAATGGAGCTTTAATAGCCAATCACTAGCTAATCGCATGTAAAACAACACGGCCGCGGAAAGTGAAGGAAATTACCCGAAGTAAACGCAGGCGGATCCTCTGAAAGAATACATCACTGAAATATAGGGTGCCTTGTTAGCTGTAGTGTCTTTGTGCTTCCAAATTCAGGCTATCCGTATTTGCAAATCCTGGGGTTGAAAATTTCGGAAAATCCTTAAAACATCGTATATGATCTGTTGGGAAATGGGAAATGACCTGCAGTTCTATAAAAATTGAATACAGCTTTACAGAGACGATACTTCGCAAGTACCAAAATCAACTTGTCAAAAATAACTTAGATAAACAGTGGCGGATATAGGGGGGGGGGGGGGGCGGAGAGGGTACTGACCCAAAATTTTACCAAAACCCTGTATTTCGGTCCATTTTCTGTTAAAATTGACAAAATTCGCCCCTCAAATGGAGCACTGGAACCGCCACTGGATAAAGAACGAAACATCAGTTCACTATGCATTACTTCCCTCGTGCATGCAATGTTATTTAATTTGCTCCAGTCAACATACACGTGTATCAATAATAGTCATACGGATGATGGGGTTAAACAGCCAACATAAATCCAGTAAGCTTTTTGCGCAATACCTGGACTGAGATATTACTGACCACAGGTGACAGCCTGGTTTTACACTTGTGACATAATCTATGCATTTTCTGTTAGTATAAGCTACAACTCGATATTGAGACATGGATCGAAGAAACAATTATGTGAATAATAAGAGACTAAAGTCTCTGAAATAATTCTATTTTAATGGACAGAGACCTACATGTATATATATATATATATATATATATATATATGTGTGTGTGTGTGTGTGTGTCTGTAATAGATCAGTGCTAAGCAGTCAATTATTCATAAAAAAACTCGCATTATCAGCGATAAGATTGGATCTATTTCCGTTTGCTTAAAGTTTTGTAAAGTAATGGAATTAACACAACCCATGGTAAACAGTCTGTATTTCAGACACGATCACTGTCAAGACCGCAAAACCAAAGACATGTGTATATATGTCTTTGGCAAAACAGCACAACAACTTATTAAAGATACAAATGATGAAAAAAAAAAGATACCAGCAGGTAGTATCATCTGATACAGGGACTTATAAACTTGTTTAAAAGTCCATGGCTGATGATACGAGACTAGGCTGATGATAGCAATATTCAGTACCTAAATGACGGATAGTCACAAGATCAGAAGATGGCCGCGTTCGCGTATAACGCGCAGGAATGGTCAATATTTTATCAGAGACAAAGTAGTCTATGTCTCTGATTTTATCAAGGATTACCACTTGAATGTCACCTTTTTTTCTAGATTTGTCTTTGTGGCAATGTGTTGACGCAAGCTGTCACCAGCAACTCATTATGTTCAGAGGCGTGCCCTGGGGACGTCAGCCAGTCATGTGGTTCTATTTCCCAACCATTTGTCAGCGTATATACCACCCCTCAGATCTTGACAGGATTTAAGATATCACCTCCCGGTAAGATTGGATATTGCTATAGAATTTAGACAATATACTAACAAGGAGATTTTATCACCTATATTGTTATTATCAATATCCTTCAATGAAGTACACGGAAGAATGCGATATTCATTACCGGAAGCTACCGCAAAGTGATCACAATATAGGATTGTTTTTCGTTTATTTTTTCCGAGGGATTGGGGTATGCTTGCAGCCGGTCTTGCAAAGCACTTCTGGTCTATGGATTGACGATGTCCGTCCGTCTGTCTGTCAGTCTGTCCGCCAACATTTAACTTTAAGTTACTGGTTGAAGCAAAATGTTTAAACATAATACTTCAGTCATAGGTTCCTTATATCCGGAATTTTCAAAGTGCCATAGCATTTGACATAATGACCTTGACCCTGGACTTTGACGTATTATTAAAATCTTTTGAATTAATAAGATTAGGGCTTTTATACTTCACACATGGGTTCTTTTTTACCTTAACTTTCAATTGATACCATGATTGTGACATTAACCTTGTTTTAAATTTCCTTTGCAATATGGCCATACCGTCTTTAGGGCTTTTTTGTATTTATTTAGTATTTATACACCCACATATATGTACTACAAATAATGGATGTCTCTATTATTGATATTCAGGGAATATGAAAGTTTTAAGTTCATAGAATTTGCAGATGGCATGCTGGTTTCATTTTCCATGACCACCAATACTAAGACAAATATTCCTTAATTAAATGATCGTTTATGTATACGGTGTATTATTTTCTACATCAGGAAATTCCAAAATTTCGTGAAGTTATTCTACATATCAGCAGAGACATAGATTCTTTCAAACTTTGAAAGTATCTGTGTCTGATATCGGTTGTTAAAAATTCTCTCTCGGGACTGACTGTTTTCATAAATACTTATGTTGCAGCAATCCTGTCTCATTTCGTAGAGTTTGGACATTTCTTTATCTCCTATGTACGCATGAGAATTATAAACAGAGATATCAAAATCCCGAAATCATACCTTGGCATGGACTTTTGCCAAATTAAAGGGCCAAGTTAAGTTATTGGAAAATAAATTACACAAAGAGAAAAAGACTTTTGTGTTAGACCTTTTGTTGATTTCTTTCAAATCGATTTTCTATCGACTTTGGTCCTTTTTGTATTGCTTTTTATGGCAACAATCCAGACCATAAGTCAAGGGACAACTATACAACTAGAAACAGTGTGTTCAGACAATGCTCCACAGAATTCAGACAATGTTCCACAGAATAAGCAAATGTTGTACCAACATATTTACAAACTGCATTGTGCTGAACAGCCCTAACGTTTGATACAGGCTGAAGTATCTTATTTCTTTCAACATTTTGTAACAGAGTAGATTAACGCTATTTGTAATAGATTGTACTGACGCTCGTGACAAAACAAACCCAATACACAAGAAGATTCCATGAAAAATTCAACAACCATATTTTATCACAATGGATACACGTGTGATCAGAGCCCCTTCTCTCACTGACTACATTTATGATCAATGTTAAGGTTCATGAAAATGTTTAATGTAACAGTTAAAGAGAAAGACAAACAAAACGCTATATATTGAGAATTTCTGAATACTCAC
Source organism: Pteria penguin (assembly GCA_035048485.1). Classification (NCBI taxonomy): domain Eukaryota; kingdom Metazoa; phylum Mollusca; class Bivalvia; order Pterioida; family Pteriidae; genus Pteria; species Pteria penguin. Next base: position 69,806,112 of record CM068583.1, read on the forward strand.
ACACACACACGCGCGCGCGCACACATCCAGATGAGACAAACAAAAAAAAAGAATGAAATAAATAACATGAAACATTCAATGTGCACAGATTATTGGCTCCTTTACCTTTATAGAGACTTAGTGGAAACAAACGAAAAAATAATGATAAAAATGAAAAAATAAATAAATAAAACATAAAGAAATAGATAAAAATAAGAAATAACAAACAAATAATGAATTTGTTATTTTTTGTTTCACTTGATAAAGGCCAAGTGACCAAATATCTGTGAACATTTCACTCTTCTCTTCGGATGACTTCTTATTATTAATTAATATAATAATAATAATAATAATAATAATAATAATAATAATAATAATAATAATAATAATAATAATAATAATTCACAAGTACAACATTAATGTGGAATGTTAAAAACATGTACTTTTCAAAAGTGAATGTGTGACGTAAATAAAAGAACAAAATAATAAATTCCACATAATCTACATTTTAATTCTACATTTATTAAAATTTATTTTACTTGTGTCAAGTAACAATATAAATAACTCATACCATTGTATCGAAAAGGAATTTTCTGTTACCAGGACAAAATTTTACATTAGCCATTTTGATTCTTAAATTTGAAATCTTCAATCTTCTTGCATGTATGCATTTGTTTTTGTTTTGTTTTGTTTTGTTGTTGTTCTTCTTCTTCTTCTTCTTTTTCTTCTTATTATTATTATTATTTAAGCCGGTGTTATATGGTAGTTTTTCCCCCATGCTAGTCCCTCCCCCCGGAAAAATGGCTATGTAGTAGTTTTCCCCCATGGCGGAAAAACTACTATGTAGTAGTATTTCCCCCTATACTAGAGTTTCCCCCTTACGTAACGGTTTGGAAATTAAACACATTCGTTCTGTATCAGTCAGATAACATTTGAAATACAAATGTACTATAGAAATAGCCTCAATCTTATTGAAACGCGACTTGTATTTCGCTCCTCTACGCTTCTCTCCATGTACATGGAGAGTATCGTAGAGAAGCGAAATACAAGTCGCGTTTTAATAAGATTGGAAATAGCATGTGGATCAAACCGATGGTGGTATGATTAATGGGTTTCTATATACTGTTAAGTGTTTTGTTTGTGCGTGTGTGTGTGTGTGTATTTATTTTTTGACTTATTTATTTATTTACGAGTCTTTATTTTTATATATATTACCATAGTATGTTATTTTCTTCTATTATTTCATTGTAAAAATTGTCGTTTACTTGCGTATAGATGTCAATCATGACGTCAGACTGTGACTCAAGATTCGATCCCAGGCAACCCTTCGTAATACATCATAAGTAAAATATGAATTTATCAATCGAAATGTTCAAATGACAAATATAAGAATTGAACGTGCAAGAATTCCTTGAACATTCAATTCCTAAATAAATTAAGACTGATGCATTATACATATCACAATATCGCTCATCATGTACAAACTATATGATGAACATGAAAATAACAGAAGGGAATTCCACCCAGGTGTCCACGATTTGAAATCTACGACAAGGCTTGTTTAGTCGCAGATGTTGTAAATCATGATCACAAGTGATTCCCTTGTCCCTTACGCAAAGTATGAAAGGTTTCATCTAAAAGTATCTATATGCTAAGTTTCAAAGCTCTACACCCTTTTGTGTAGAAGATATAGTCAAGTTTTTGAAAAGTAGGTTACACTTCAAGGTCAAGGTCATTAGGTCAAATGTCATTGTCCCAAATTAAAGATCTTATCACCAGTAATCTATATATGAAGTTCAATTATATGATATAAAAGATAAAGATATCTCGCATGAAATTCTAGTAGATAAATCTCTGTTCTAAATATATGCATTTCTATTTGGAAAAGAGATTAAAATTGAAGACATTTCTACTTAAAAAAATGAGATGTCTCTAAATTAATTGGATATATCTTCGTATAAAAAGTTGAGATATCTCTATTTTAAATAGAAATCTATTTATTGTTAACAAGGTAACAAGCTGGATTTACTTACATGTCTATGTGAAAAGAAAATCTGGAATTTCACATCGGGAAGAAAATCCTCTATATAGTAGTTTTTCCCCGGCGGAAAATGACTATGAGGAGGGGGGATGGCTATATAGCCAAATTTCCCCCGGGGGAAAACTACTATATAGCCATTTTTCCGGGGGGGGACTACTATATAGCCATTTTTAAGGGGGCAAAATGGCTAGGGGGAAAAACTACTATATAACACCGGCGTGGCCTAGTGGTATCGCGCTGGACTCCTAATCGGGAGGCCGGGGTTCGAGTCCCGCTCTGGTCGTGGCGATGTCCTGTCTTTCGGATGAGACAGTAAAAGCCGAGGCACCGTGTCGTGGTATGCATGGCACGTTAAAGATCCCTCACTGATTCGGGTGGGTCCATTGCAAAGGACAAAATTTGTATGCCATCATCATCATCTGCGTAATTAAGGGCTATTATTATTATTATTATTATTATCATTATTATTATTATTATTATTATTATTATTATTATTATTATTATTATTATTATTATTATTATTATTATTATACCTGTTTTGCTTAGTCTTTTAAAATTATAAATGATTTTTCATCATTATCTTGTTCATTTTATAGGCACAATAGAATCCTATACTGCAACACAGATTGACTTCAACGTAACTTCTGGTATAATCACAGAAATTAAAGGACAGCTTCATGATGGAGGAATCCCTTTTGGTCCTACATCAAACTTGTTTACTACGGTTACTCCAAGGAGACCAGGATACATTCCAATGGAATCACATGCGCAAGATATTTCAAATCTGAACGCGTCTGCTAGCATCATTGTTAAGGTTATAAGCTTCCCGAGGCTTCTTTTAGCATTTTATATAAGGATAAAGTATCATCAGGTCGTTTGACCCTCTGATCTATTATCATAATTTTCTATTTTTATGTTTTATTCCACATTATATTTTGAAGTAATTTCCTATCATTTTAACTTACTGAATTCTTTTATTCTACGATTTCATGTAAATTCTTATATACAACTATTTTTCTCACATAAACATTTTTACACTTTTTCAGCAATCAAAGTAGAATCTTAAGAAATTTAGTAAATAGTATCACCTTCAGTTTTTCCTACAATTATTCAAAGTTATCATCAGACTAAACTTATTTATTTAACTCAACACATGTCAATCGGCATTTTCTTTGATATGGCTTTACTTCAATTAACGTCAGACTAGCGGATTACCGGTACTATTGTTATACCCAAGCATACGTATCTTTTTGGTTTACCTTTACGACAAGTTAATTGTTGCAATTATGTCACTGTTTGAGTATTTCCTTTAATTAATTGTCACCCGAGTTAACCTGCGTCGGTTCAAGTCTTCAGCCCGTCACTTTTATGCTGGACTTAGAACATTGAAGACGTTAAATTTCTACTTGATCTTCTTCTACATATTTTACAGGCGACCGGACCTGCGTGATAAAAGTATTAACACATTCTTAAATGTTCAGTTTATCATGTTCCATCCTTCAACTATTATCAAGAGGAAATTTACAAAAACAAAATCGCTACATACAATCCATGATTGTCAGCAATATATCTTAGCACAAATATTTGTTGTTATATTCTAAGACGCATTATCGTATGGTGTTGTGGGTCTGTGAGTTTGTAGATCTGTCCACACCCTGTTAACACGATACAGACCATATCGTTTAGACTGGGACTTTCAAACTAACAACACTTATTTTTTTTTAAAAGGCATAAGGGCGAACTCTATTAATTTTCAAAATCAAGGTCAAAGTCATTTCGGGGGCAAAACAGTAAATTTATGAGAATGCAACTCGTAAACAAGGTATAGACCACACTGTTTATGCCAGAATTTTACTTTTTCACACTTATTTCTTATGACTGGAGAATAAACCCTTATGATTTTCAAGGTCACACCAGCAAGGTCAAGGTTACAGTGTTTAAGGGATCCTTAACGTGTCATGCATACCACGACACGGGACCTCGGTTTTTACGGTCTCATTCGAAAGACAGGACTTCGGCATGACCAGAGCGGGACTCGAACCCTGGCCTCCCGATCAGGAGACGAGTGCGATACCACTAAGCCACGCCGGCTTTCTTAAACCAAGGTTATATCTGCAAGGTCAAGGCCACAATGCAAATCTTAGTCCGGGCTATAACTCTTTACCCCTAACATAGATTTGAATAATATTTCACAGAGCTGTTGTACAGAATCCAAGGGTATGTCTTGACCTTGAACCAAGTTTATATCTGCACGGTCGAGGTCTCACTTCTTATGATGTTTGAGTATTAGTCTTGGCCATAACTTTTTAGCCTTTGCATGGATTTGACCTGGACCCAAGTATGTGCCTTGACCTTGAACCAGGGTTATATCTACAAGTTCAAGGCCATAACGCTTTACCCATTGCATGGATTTGAGTAATATTTCACAGAATTGTTGACAAGGACCAAAGGATGTGTCTTGACCCTGAACCAGAGTTATTTCTTTAAGGTCAAGTCACACTGCATACGATGAGTAAATCTTTGTCCGGTCCATAACTTTATACCCATTGCGCGGATTTAAATAATATTTCACGTAATTATTGAGAAAGGGAAATTTAACTCTTCAAACTAAGCGACGGGCGTTTTATACCACACTAGGCGTTGCTCTTGGTGTTTATATGGTAAACTTCGCCTTTTATGACTTCCTACATGACTTCGCTGCTATTGAGTTTAGCTCTTTGTTTCAAGTAAACTTATAATTGCTGTGTAATCTTTATGTTTTGGTTTTGCTAGAAGCATCGACATTTCAATCAAGTTTGACATACCGTCAATGGGCTAGGCAAAATTCTTTTTGTTGTTTCTCTGACCGATACAATAGTTATAGACAAAGTCCTTTCAATGTAACGATATCCTCTAATTGCAAGAATGGTCATTTCTATGTAAGAATAGTCATTTCAAGTAAAATCCTTTTATCACAAACACTCACTTATACAAGGGTTTTCACTTCAAGCACTTAATGAAGAGTTCTTCGCTCTTAAGTATTCTTAATGGTAATGTATCTAGCATAAATAACTATATCAGAGCAGTATATCATAGGCTTTTGTCACACGAATCTCTAATCAATCTCACAGATCATGGATTTACCTCATTCTACAGCGTTATGATGTTTCAGGTCCAGAGTCGTGTCCGGCTACTCACCATTGACTGTCCCGTCAGTGTTATAACTAACATTGGGTTTGAATGCTACATCAGAGTCGGTACAGGATCTCATATGAATACTACTGTAGACATGGGCGACGGCAGCACCTTCTCCATTACACTACCAGGTAGTACACTGAGTTCAAAATAACGAAAAGTAGAAAAAAAATGTCGAAGTCGTTTTTGTATAATTGGAATAAAAACATTAATACTTCCAATGAAGTGTTTAATTCAGCATTGTAAATTTGAGATTAACAATTAAAAAAGAGCCATGTCAAATAATATGAAGCATTAAGTTTTATCGAATTCTTTGTTATAAACAAATCTAGAGGTTCGTCTGTATTCCTTAAAATGTTGTTGTAATTCTGTTTCTATAGAGACTAGGACGTTTATGACAGGATTAGTGGAAGGCGTGGTCTTTGCAGGCAGTCATCCGGGTTCTAAACTAGTTCTTTTGCCAGAACATTTCATGAAAAAGAATGGCACTATTGTTGGCGTGGAATACATAGCTATAGCCCCTGGGGATATAACTATACAGGTAAGCACTACATACTATATCAGCAATGTGATTATACAGATAAACGTAACATTCTATGTCATCAATATAATTATACAGGTAGGCACAACATACTTTATCAGCAATATGATTATATACAGGTAGGTACAAGATACTATATATCAGCAATATGATAATATACGGGTAGGCACAACATACTATATCAGCAATATGATTATATACATGTAGGCACAACATACTATATATCAGCAATATGATTATATACAGGTAGGCACAGTATACTATATTAGCAATATGATTATATACAGGTAGGCACAACATCCTATATATCAGCAATGTGATTATACAGGTAAGCACTACATACTATATCAGTGATATATATGTAATTATACAGGTAAGCACAACATACTCTCAGCAATATGATTATATAGGCAGGCACAACAAACTATATCAGCAATATGATTATATACAGGTAAGCACAACATACTATATTAGCAATATGATTATATAGGCAGGCACAACAAACTATATCAGCAATATGATTATATACAGGTAGGCACACCATACTATATTAGCAATATGATTATATACAGGTAGGCACAACATACTATATATCAGCAATATGATTATATAGGCAGGCACAACAAACTATATCAGCAATATGATTATATACAGGTAAGCACAACATACTATATTAGCAATATGATTATATACAGGTAGGCACACCATACTTTATTCGCAATATGATTATATACAAGTAGGCACAACATACTATATATTAGCAATATGATTATATAGGCAGGCACAACAAACTATATCAACAATATGATTATATACAGGTAGGCACACCATACTATATTCGCAATATGATTATATACAGGTAGGCACAACATACTATATCAGCAATATGATTATATACAGGTAGGCACAACGTACTATATATCAGCAATGTGATTATATACACAGTAGCGTAGCTAGGAGAAAATTAAGTGGATGCTTCTCTGGATACAGGAGGTCTGGGGGCCGCAATGTGGCAAAATCGCAGTCTGAGCTCAACTTGTTTAAAACACTGGTCTATTTTGCATAGGGGAAATATACTTTAAAATTGTGATGAGTTAAAAACATTGATTCATCCTGTATTGCTGATCGGATAGCGGACTCTCTCTCTCTCTCTCTTTTCTTGACTTTTTTCCTGGAAAAAATGTGGATGCTTTAGCATACAAGCATACATGGAAGCTACGCCACTGCTACAGGTAAGCACACCATACTATATCAGCAATATGATTATATACAGGTAGGCACAACATACTATATATCAGCAATATGATTTTATACAGGTAGGCACAACATACTACATATCAGCAATATGATTATATACAGATAGGCACAACATACTATATATCAGCAATATGATTATATACAGGTAGGCACAACATACTATATATCAGCAATATAATTATATACAGGTAGGCACAACATACTATATATCAGCAATATGATTTTATACAGGTAGGCACAACATACTATATATCAGCAATATGATTATATACAGGTAGGCACAACATACTATATATCAGCAATATGATTATATACAGCTAGGCACAACATACTATATCAACAATATGATATTATTTACCTATTACTCCAACAGCACATTTTCTACATGCAGACATATAGAGTTTGCCCATGTGATGTCACACCACTAGCATTAGCGGCCATGTTGGAGTACAACTCTCGGACTTTTTCCATCCCTACCATGTAAACTTCATTAAATTCCTGAGAAATTAACTATTCATCAGGGTAGATTTCGTGACTTCAGTCTTAATTAATCAGTAAATATAATCAATCAGTTGAAAATTTTCTGTAAAACATTTAAATATACAGTGCAATTATTTCATAAAATTAAGTTAAATCAAGCAGTTTTACATGAGCATTGATGGATAAAGTCCGAGAGTTGTACTCCAATGAGGGAGATAACTCTAGCTAATTTAAGGAAAACAGGGCTGTATGGGAACACTCTATTGTTGTCGTCTGTTTACAACTACGCGGCGCCACCTATAAACCTCGCCGAGGTACGTAATTCTGTCGAGCAAAAAGCAATAGTGCCCGGACCGGGCACTATCACTTCTTAGTCCCGGCGTGGTTTACCAATAAATTTCCAAGGATTTATCATGTGATGCACTAAACGGTGATAGTAATGTCACATTGGTTTTATCACATTATTACAGGTATACCGGCCATCGTGTAGCAATGCTTCTCTTATATTCTGTCATCAATCTTACTCATGCATCGCATCCACAGAAAACTGTGTGGGTCAAGCGAGGGGTGCGAAATGGAAACACACCTGTGGACCTACTGCTATATATAATTTAGCCAGACGACAATGTGTTAACAGAACAACCAATGAGCTTATCCCGACACCTGTACTCCACACGTGGTCTGACATGGATTTTCAGGCTTATGATTGGGTAGGAGAGTTCGTGGTGACAGTGACATCATCAGGTAGACACTTCTATGGTGTGCCGGACTTGGATCTACTGACCATTGCACCAGGTGACGTCATAGGAATAAAGGAGTCAGGTAAATATCAACAGGATCTTCAAAGGTATTTGTTTGTGGTTTTGCCCAGTTTCAAGAAATGTTCACCAATATACGTATTTCAATAAACTTCGATCTGTTATGCTCTTCTAATTAACTAAGGAAGCATGAACGAGCGAATGGTATTGAGATTGTCAGTATACTGTACTATACATGTGCAGCAATGGCCCCCGCGATATCTTAACCCTTGTGAATACGAGACAGCCTCGCTCAGTAGCCGGATTGGCCGCATTCTAATAGCTTTCAACTAAAAATATTTTCAAAGAAGATTGAAGAATAATGTATGCTGGCTAGAATATATATGTATAGAGCGCTGTTTACATTTTGATGTATTGTAGGCACACAGTTACAGTTACTGGATGCCACCAATGACAGTTATGAATTCTACTGGGATGTGAGCGGTGACAGTAGCTATGCATTAAGAAGTACGGACGGATACACGACTCCTTCTGCGACTCCGTCAGTACTTCCTGCTCGACACGCCATCAAAATTTTTCTGACTAGTCCTGTACAGGGCAAGATACGTCACACGTATACAGGGGGCGCCGAGGATCTCTATAACGTCACCCTTACTGTCACAAATGACGTAACTACCCCACCAGCAGTCGCTAAAACTGACATCAACATTCAAGTTCCGATACAGAATCTTGATTTCTATTATCCAAATAGCGGTAATGCGAAATTCATTCCCTACATATGTTAAGATAATATCACAAAATGAAGTACATACAATGATTTGAAATAATTTAAAACTTTTAAGCTGTTTATTAACTTGTATTCATTCAGATATGCACATTACAGAAGTAAAACAGTGTCGATTCATTTATTTTCCTCTTTAGCCAAAACCAATTCGACTATACAGTTCAACGTGAGTGAGCACCTGGGTACGGCCCCTACTTATTCATGGTCATTCAGCGATGGTCAGACCAATATAAGTTCAGATAAATGGTTAGAGAAGATATATAATGAAGCCGGAGTATATGTAGTGACATTGACGGCATATAATGATATCAGCACTTACACTGTGCAGGTATGCTTCATACATCTACATCCGGTTGTTTCGTTCTGATCTCAGATATCTACTGTACTTCTGTAACAAATACTACTTCGTTAACAATCTGATCACGTCATTTTCGTCGCACAATTGAAAATAAAACTCCAGGGTAAGCGCAGTGATTATAGTAAGCGGAAGAAGATAACGTGGCGAGATATAAATCCCTGGTAAGCAGGAAATAATTACAATATACCGTTAGATATTGCTTATCATTAAATTGATAAAGATAGATATCATGGGGTTTGTTTTGCCTGTTGAAGCCTTGAAAAGATTAGATTTAATTTCATTTCATGCAACATAAGCTGCATCCGACATTTTGTGGTCATGTGACAACAAAATCGACTACTGTACTGAGTCTTATTTTCAAATGTGCGACGAAAATTGTCGAGTTGATCTGATCGCTTAATTTAATGATCAATGTTTTGTCGTAGATCTACATCCGACTGAGCTTAATCAAACTGATTTTGTGACAAATTAATTTGAAAATGTTTGATAATAAATAAATGTATAATTTTTGTTTCTTCTAGAGAGAAATAGTCATTCAAGATGAAATAATGAACTTTACAGCGAAAACGGAAGTGTATGCCACCGTATATAGCGAACCCACTAAAATCTTATGGTCAATTGTACAAGGTAGACAGTTTGCATCTATACTATATCATCATCAATAAACCGTGTATGATAAAATAGTCCAACATTGAGGAAAATATAGTATTGGCCATGTCTGATGATATAAATAGTAAATTTAATTATAAATTGTAATATATATCCTTTACTTGTTGTAAAATATAGTTTTATGCACTAGGTACGAATGTTTCCTATACATGTTTAATGGGAGATGGCGACGTGTATGTATTTGATAGTAATTCACGTGGATGGATTAACAACAGCGTTACGACCACACCAATGAACGGAACCAATACTAGCAATTTCTACATACAAACCACTTCTAATGAAGGTGAGGAAGTATTTACATATATACCAAAATTTATAATGAAAGTGTGAGGGTTTCTACATACACACTGACATCTCGTATGAGTCGGGGACCAAATAATACAAAACAAAATATATCGTATGCGGGAAAGATTTCTATAATTGTAAAATAAGTTTTGTTTTGTTGTTGTCCTGCCACTAGGAAAGGCATAAGTGACATTTGTATATTCTAATTCAAAATCGTACTTAAGACTGGGTGCCACCTAAGGGACTTCAAAATGTTCCGGGCGAAAACTTATTAGTTTGTCAAGGACGAAGCTTTTTGGACCTCAGATTGTAGAGGGTGAATTCTTGAGAACTTCAATATACCCCGGACAAAATGAAGCCTATCTATAGAACGCCAGTATGTCCAGGATGAAGCATTTAAGGCTTCTGTTTGCCCAGAGCGAAGCCCTGAGGAAATGTGTATGTTTTGGTCGAAGCCCTGAGGACCTCTGTATAGTCAGGTTAAAGTCTTGTTGACCCTAATATGTTCATGGAGAAGCCTTGAGGACCTCGGTATGGTCAGGTTGAAGCCTTGTAGACCCTAATATGTCCAGGGTGAAGCCTTGAGAACCTTGGTATTCAACGGTCTTTATAAATATAAATAAAATATAAATATAAATAAAGCCTTTCACCGAAGGATTTTCTACAGATAATGCTATCCCATCCTCATAGGGGAAGTTAAAGTTTGTATTGAACCCTATGGGAAGTACCAATGTGTTGCTTATAATTCTTTCAATAAGGACAAAACTTATGAAAAAAGTCCCCGTGAAAAGCTCAGTGATATCTTTACTCGTCAAGATTCATGACTAAAAGTAAAGTTCTCCCAGCACACTTTCTGCACTTTAAGTTTTTCATATTTTTATCAAGGGAATAACTTCTGTAAGGGCATTCGTATTGTACAATCCAAAATTTTACTGTTGCTAACATCAATACCGTCTAAGACATCATATATATTATTATGATATACATTTATATTATACAGTATTTATGTTGATGTCTTATTTCGTTAACTAAGGCTCATATCAGCCTCGATATGTACCTTAATCATTTCTGTTGCAGGATTCGAGGGCTTCATCACCTACCTGTACAATCAACCTGACTGGTATGACGTCATCATCGTGGCATCCAACATGGTGTCTAATGCTACTGTTAATATTTCCATTCCGGTTCAGAGCACAATCGAAGGACTGGAGATAGCCAACACGACCGCTATAAAGTACGGCACCAATAGGAATGTTACTATTACCATGACTCAAGCGTCACACACTGATCTAAAAGTCACTCTGAATGGAACAACTCTCAACGAGTCCTTCTTCAACTGGAAAACAAATCTGACCGGCAAAGCCGTCATAACTGTCACACATTACAGTTTCTACGGATACTATATAATAGAAGCCAACGTCACCAATCTTGTATCCCCTTATGTGACATTCTCACGAGGTGTGTGGATTGACTTCGGAATCACTGATCTTGTAATTCAGAATGATCGGCCATTTGTTCCGGTCGGAGAGATGACATTGTTCAATATTTCAATGTCTTTTTGTTCACGATTCTTTACCTACTTCAATTTTTCGGATGATACGAGTATCATATCTATTTACCAAGAATTGCTTGTAAATGAAACCTATTCTCAAGGTCATATGTACAGCTTACCTGGGACCTATATTGTAAATCTAACAATCACTAATCCTGTCGACTTCTACAACAGTCAATACCCTATCGTTGTTCAGTATCCTGTTGTAAATGTTGATTCGCACGTAATGTCCCCCAATCGTCTAGAACCAAATACACCGTCAGCAGTATATATACAAATTGAATTCTTGGGTGGTGTTCCCATGCCAACATCAGCCACATATTTGATTGATTTCGGTGATGGTAGTTCTTACTCTGAAGATTTTACAGAACCCATTTACACTACCATACAAACTTCTCCATCCCCCGATATTTCAACACCAGACACATCTTGGTATAACTGTAGCCTTCTTCACAACGACTCCATGTCACTGAATGACTCTTTTGTATCCTCTCTTCTCGAGAACTGCAATATGACAATAACTATGGCTGCCACATCACCAACCATCGAGCAACCTTTTCCGACCACAACGACGGAAGTCATGGTTACCAAACCAGAAGGATACTTTCTGATACCTATCACACACTATTATACGACTGTAGGAACCTATAACGTAACTATCAATGTGACAAACCTAGTGAGCTTTATGCATTTCTCGTATTTTGTTGATGTGGATGAACCTATATATGAATTACAGTTACTACCAACTCCACTGTATGTGAAAGCAACATTTACGTCTGATCTAGAGGTGCGGATGACCTGGGGTTCCAGGGCAGAATGTACATGGACTGTCGGAGATGGTTCACCACCGATCGCAATGCCTTGTGATCGACATGCGGTGCAGATTCATACGTATCAATTTAATGTGGTAGGTGTATATTATCCTGCAGTTAGAGCCAATAATACGGTATCAAGTGAAATGGCTCCATCAACGCATGGTGCCATATATGTGCAAAATCCAGTTAATTTTTTCAGTGTTGAATGTCAGGATGAAGTTGGCGGTAAATGCGAGAGAAACATTGATGGACCAAAATTCAAAGTACCCGTGGTCTTTAATTTACTGTTTGAAAGTTCTCGTACCAGACCGACGAACGCATCGTACATCATTGATTACGGAGATGGAACTACGACGGTTCCAGCAGAATTACCAACCATTCATCAACAAACTTTTTATAAATCTGGTCCCACTAGGGACCTGGTGTTTGAATTTTCACATAATTACACCCGAGGTGGTAACTACACCACAAAAGTGATAATCTGGAATTTGGTCTCAAATGAAACATATGTTATTAAACACGATATCTATGAAATGTTGGAAAATCTCGACGTCACAATATATGACTACGATCCTATTACTAGCATCATAAAGCTAGGAGGGGGCGTAGGAAAAGATTACTTTGCACTGGAGCATCAAGTATTGTTCAAGGCAAAGCACTCCAGGGGATCCCATGTCACATACGAGTGGGAGTTTGGGGACGGCTCTTCTCCGCTCTCTGTATATTACGATAAAGAGACTACCCATCAGTATAACGACGACGTCTATTATTATACTAATCTTACAGCATCCAACATTCGCAACTCCCTGACAATTCACAGGATCATCTACATACAAAGAGGATGTTTTGATATAGCGGTTTCTGTTGATGATCCACGATCAAAGAATTCGACATTCAGTTATCAATTTTATCCAGGTACTATTGGCACTGAGGCATGTTATCTGTTTGATTTTCAAGATGAGACATCGACACCAGGCCGGTACCAGATGCTAGGATATAGACCGTACTGTGAGCTAATACCTGAATGGAAACCCTACCTGGACAATCCTAACACAACCTTTACCTCTATCGATGCCGACGTCCTCTATTACAACAAGACTGTGTCTTCGCCTGGTAACTACAATCTTACAATAAATACTATGTTTATGACGGAGGGTCGCTATGATGCCTTTCTGCAATGTAAAAACTACGTCTCTCACGAGAAAGCGTTTTACTCTACTGGTGTCACAAAAGGACCATGCTGGTGGCCGTATGTGAATCTAACTCATCCAAACACATGCAGCTATCCGAATTGTGATTTGGTAGTACCTGGACTTAGAAACGTACGAAGATCCGAAAAACTTGTTGTGTACTCTGATGTCAGAATCAACTGTACGTCAACGGATGTGTCGTGGTTAGGCTGGAGGGTGTTCCTCGTAGATGAACAATATGGCAATGAGACGGAAATTTTTGATTTAGGGGAAGCTGATACGTACTCTATCGCATGCCGATACCTACAAATAGAACCTCGTGTACTGGATTATGGATTGTATCGCTTTGAACTCAATGTAAGTATGCATGAACAAATCGGGATGTTTTCGTTAGATAGTGCATACATCAGGATCACGTCCACACCCCTGGAAGTAAAGATTTCAGGAGGGGATTTCTTTACAGGGAAATGGGGTGTTGGCTTTCCAATGGTGTTTGACGGTCTCTCCGAGGTTTTTGATCCTGATCAAGATCCAAGCGATAAGACAGGAATGGAATTTATATGGTTATGCAGGAGAACGTGTGAAGAATGGCCGACATTCGATAGTAACTTCGATGTTGCTGATCCCTCCACCATGGTGACAACATGTGTATACCAAGATGAAACAGATAGAGGATGTTCGAAGATTGACGGAGTAAATCATGCAGGTAATGTAATACCTCATGTTGTACTACAAGGGTTCTTTTATTTATTTATTTATTTATTTATTTATTATTTATTTATTTATTTATTTATTTATATTTGGGGGAGATATTTGTGAAGGAATATTGCTTTTGGGAAAATTACACACCAACAACAAGTTCCTTAGATATAAAATAAAATGCTGCCAACAAGGTAATTAATTCATTATAAAATAGAACACCGCAAATTGGCATTTGTTAGAAAAATGTTAACCTCGAACAAGGACTTAGTCTGCTTTCAAATAAAACGTCGCGAAGACGGTCTTTCATTTTTATGAAATAAAATACCGTCGACAAGACCCTTATTCAGTTATAATGTAAAACATTGCCAACAAGACCGTCTAATACTATAAAATAAAACAACGCCAACAACGCATTTAACTCCCCTTTTATCAAATTTATTTCATATTGTTGTGAGAGGGACTTCATTCATTCTATTCAAATCTTAAAACGTTTTTAATAACTTCAGTGATAACCTGATGATTTCTTAGTAATCGTAACTCTGAGTTTGAAAAACATATCACTGACAATTATCCACCTGAACTTTATTTAACAAAACCAATACTTCTGAAAAGGAAACATCTTTATTGGACTTAAATATTAAGATTATTAACAACAATATCCATAAAAACATATATGATAAACGTGACGACTTAATATGTCCTATTGTAAATGTCAGTTATTCGATCTCGATGTCCACAGACTCCAATAATATGACAATTATATTAGTCAATTGGTTCGGTTTACCACAAATAACACTCGGTTTTGTGAGTGTTTTATATTGCTTTTATGTAAAGCTACTCTGTGGTTTAAACATTGTGTTGACCCTTCTTTCTTCTTTACATTTGTCACATGATATGACATATATTACATTTTTAGAATTACAAGTTAGTTTTCGTTTTACTAGGAATTGAACCTTACCATCTTTGAAATTATACACATTTCCTTCCATCATTATATCACAAACCTTACATTTTTTATTAATTATTTATTAAAATGCAAAAACAAAAAAATTAAAAACAAATAACATCTTGTATACCTCCGTGTTACAGGTAAAATTCCCAACGCAACAGCAGGTCTACTGGAAGTAATGACAGGAGAATTATACGAGTCAGATTTTATAGAAATACGTCTAGTCGTTAAAAAGGATACTCGACAAGCAGAGGACTCTGCCCTGGCCCTCATCCTCGTAGGAGACCCACCGGATGTCAGCCTTCAGTAAGTGCAATGCAAGCAGAAGATTGTGTCCAAACCCTCATTCATGCGGTAATAAGCTGTCTTAATAAATATTAGGACATATATACGTCTAATGTACAGCGCATTCCGACAACTTATGTCTCTTTAGTCATGCTCATAGCCGAATGATTGGAATTTCTATAATATATATCAATATTAAAAGAGCAGAGTTGAAATCAAAGTGGTACAAAACATGAGCCAAATAATCAATCTAAAGACATAGCTATGACGGAGATACTCCTTAGTTTCAGAGTGATGTACAGAATTTCATGACTACAAATTTTATGTATATATCGGCTCGATCTCAGTGCACTGGTCGTTCTGCTATGGCCTAATTTTCGTTGGAATCGGCTCGATCTCAGTGTCCTAGCCGTTATGCTATGGCCTAATTTTCGTTGGAATCGGCTCGATCTCAGTGCCCTGGGCGTTCTGCTATGGCCTAATTTTCGTTGGGAACGGCTCGATCTCAGTGTCCTAGCCGTTATGCTATGGCCTAATTTTCGTTGGAATCGGCTCGATCTCAGTGCCCTGGCCGTTATCAGCATTCGGAATCGACTATATGTTATCCTGTGTACAACAAGAAGAGGACAATGTTCTGGTGTCTCACGATGAATCCGCCAGATGTCACTTTTATGTTTATCAGTGTTAAGAATCAGTAGGTACACGAGGACAGAATCAGTAGGTACACGAGGACAGAATCAGTAGGTACACGAGGACAGAATATCTACTCTGGTTTTCGATTTTATCGTTAATCCACCTGATGTCTGTCTTTGGTACATGTAAGTACAACACGGAGATGACTCTGATCTGAGCTATATCCTTACGAGGGTTCCGTTGTCAGCCTGGATTGTCATATCTATTACTTATAATAGAGTAGAGTAATAGCGAGGATAACTAGAATATAGTGGTATGAAAATAAACTAGCAACCAAACCAAATAATCATTTGTATTTGCGTTAATTTGTTAAAGGAAAATGCCAAAAACGGCGTTTTTGTAAACCTGATTTCACGAATTTCTCCACTTAGGTTCTTACCCTGTTTTACAGATGTGTGACTAACTGCGGCAAAAAGCTGAATCCAACAAACCGATATTCCGTGGAATCTATCATGAAAGGCTGGACATTAGGCGTATATTTCTATTATGAGTAAGTATATGTCATTGATAACTTTAGATTTTGATTGCTGTGCATTGTTCTTGTTATTTTTTGATTTGTTGTTATCTCTTCATTATATATATTTTAGTTCTTATATATATACTCAGGGACTTTGAAAACGCCTATCTAATATCATTATAGTTTAATCAACAACTAGGGTAAATAATTACATCAAACTTGATTTATTTCGAAATTTTGAATTTATATTTGACAATATGATTGCTCCCATCAAACGTTTCTTTGGCAGAAGTCACCATGGAGCTATACAATACATGAATACAAATAATATACTTGCACATATAACACATTACAAAAATATTTGATTGTAGTGCAATTACGACGGTCATTTAATTTGACAAAAGCCAAACAAATGGTGTGGTTTACCGGTTTACGGGCCCAACTTCCCATTCACTGTAACAGCAGAACAATCAAAGGACGTACATTTAAAAATTTATAAATAATCCTCCAAGTAAAGAACAAAGGTCAACAGGTACCGCATATTGAGAGGTAATAAAAATATAAACACGTAAGGTATTGTAAAACACATAATGATATAAAAATATATGCGAAATCAACATGATAAACCGTGCTCTGCCAGTCTGAAAGCGAGCTAAGACCCTAGATTTTAAAATGATTTAATTTCATCAGGTTATGTATACCACGTCCAAAATTTTATATGTTTTGTTTAGTAATGAGTATGCCCCCCATTTGCCTTAACACATGCACGCAATCTGGACCGCATGGATTGACATAAAGTTCGAATTATTCTCATAGGAATATTATTGCACTCTTCTTCAAAAGCACGTGCCAACCCATCCACAGTTCGTGGTTGACGGTGACGTTTACGTAAGCGTCTCCCTAACTCATCCCACATGTGCTTTATAGGACTGAGGTCAGGTGAACGTGCCGGGAAATCCATTACATTAATTCCCTGGATATTTAGTAAGTTTAAGGTGACTCTAGCCGTGTACGGATGTGCGTTGTCTTGTTGAAACGTCAACGGATTGTTGACAGTTTTATGACGTTTAATTAATGGAAGGAGCTCAGGCTGTAAAATGTCATCAATGTTGTGCCTCGCGGTAAGAGTGTTCCTCAAAATAACCAGTGATGACTTGAAATGTTGATTTACGCGTGGCTGAAAACTTCGAGGACGATCCTTAACACTTCCTGTGGTCCGATACTTCCGTAGAAGTCTCGTGATTGTAGACAAATGGACGTTGAAGTCCTGCGATGTTACCTTGGCGGATCCTGTGAAAGAATACAATCACTGGCGTTTACGTCGGGTAAATCCCTTCACTTACCGCCGTGTTGTCATGTATACGATTAGCTAATAATTGGCTCTATTTTTGTGGAGCTCGAGTAGCTCAGTCGGTTATACGGTCGGATGCATGACAGCTAGTTGATTCGGTACCATAGGCCGTGGGTTCGAGTCCCCGTTGGGGAACGAATATAATTAAGTAAACTAAAGGGTGCCTTGTTAGCTGTAGTGTCTTTGTGCCTATACGTTTGTTTAATTTGTCTTTATTTCTACAGGCATTTCTTCGGAGATCCAAGGTTCATTGTACACCCGGGTGTTTGACTGTTTCTATTTGTGCTTTATATATATATAAAAGCACAGGTAAGCGATAACGATACTATCGCTTACCTGTGCTTTTATATTGACCCCTTTTTCTCGAGCGATTTGCATTAACCTTCATTGAGGTTGATCCGATACTTATGAATAGTGAATGTTGTTACAATTTCCTTTTTTGTGCTTATATATATATATATATATATATATATATATATATATATATATATATATATATATATATATATATATATATATGTGTGTGTGTGTGTGTATATATATATATATATATGTATATATATATATATATATATATATATATATATATATATATATATATATATGTCTCTGTGTGTGTATGTGTGTGTGTGCGTGTGTGTGTGTGCGTGTGTAATACATAAATTACATGTATTATATCAAATATAGAAAATATATACCTTTTAATACATAAATTATTCATCATTTAGCTGGAAACTATATGGAATCCCATGGGGTGGAAGTTATGGGAACAGACAAGAAATACCTTATATAGAATGGGAGAGCCAGGCCTCGACTAGTAATACAGGACCTCATATGGCTCTATTGCCAGTCGTTGATGTATTCCTCACGAGCACATACAAAAGATACTATCTGTCAGTGAAGACCTGGAGATGGGGTGCCAGTGAACTCAACTACGGTCAGCTTTGTACTGCATCTATTTCTATACTCAAAGAATCGTTATTATAAAATAGAAAATCAACATGAATTTGAATATTATTATAATCTTCATATGTATTCAGATATACTGAGCTGAATCTATTTTACATGATAGGTCTGGCACAAATTTCATTTCAAATTAACAAAAAGCCTAATAACACTATCGCCACCGTCAGTGTGAGCCCCTCATCAGGAGTTGCTTATGATACCGTGTTTGTCGTTACGTCTTCGGGATTCAAAGACGCTGAAGATGGCTCCAGCTTTGCTTTATATAAATTCGGATTCAAAAGAGAAACGACAGATTCTGTGACGTGGTTTTACGAAAGCTGTAAGAGCATTTCTATTTACATATTATTTTCAATTCGCATCGATACATTAAGTCCCTTTTTGTCGGTTATTTTTCTTTTATTGTTATTATTGATTCTGATTCATTACATTACTTTTTCATAAACTTAATCAGCTTATCATGATAGTACTTTCGTATTTGTTTATTTCATATATTGTTTGCAATAAAAAGCAATTATGATCAATAACCTCATATAATTCTTTCAATATATCAATTTACAAGATTGTCCTCATATGTTGTATAATGTTGTATGCAGGGATATTTACCATTATTAATAAAGTGTGTAAATAATATTCTCTCTCTCTCTCTCTCTCTCTCTCTCTCTCTATATATATATATATATATATATATATATATATATATATATATATATATATATATATATATATATATATATATATATATATATATATATATATCAGCGCAGAGTACAAGTGAAGGACGAGATACACGGTTCCCTGATGGTCTTTCCTCAAGACAATTCAAGCTGGACATTGTTGTTAGAGCCTACGATTGGGATGGCGCATTCACTGAGAAGTGGTCAACAGTCACGGTATATCATATTCTGTTAACATACATAAGGAATAAGTTAAGGTATTGGGTGAGTGTGTACTTGACTATTATTCTAGATACTGATTAACGCTAACAACCATTTATATATTAAAGAAAAGTGTTAGATAAGGCACCAGCATTTTTATATCGGAACTGAAACAAATCTCTAGAGGAAGACAATCAGTTCTTTTCCCTAACAATGATCTGTTGTGTTGTCCTATGAGGAGGCGATTCTAGAAAATTTCAGTGATATTAGTAAGTAATCTAAAGCCACTTAGATTAAATATTAGCCGGTGAACACCAGCCAATTAATTCCCCTTAGATGCCCAGATGAAAATGTTTTCTTAGGTTATAGAGTTTGTGTTTCTCAGTGTATATATCACTCATCAATCCAGGATTTATGATATTCCCTACTTTTTATATAAAACAAATAAACAGGTACACCCTGCACAGCCATCGGAGGTTAATGATATCTTAGACACTGCCACTGAACCAGGAGGAGTCGCAGACAAGCTTCTGATGGCATCAGATCTTCAGGTAGCTCCTGTAGCCAACGTCATTGGCAAATTCCTTAATGACGAAGCGGACTCGGCATTGTCATCTGAACAAATCGTTGAAACAACTAGTAAGTGGCACTGTCTATATCAATAAGAGTGTGTCACATCTCTTCCGTGACACTGTATTTTGATATTAACACAAACATATTTTGGTAAATTTTGTTATTAAAATAAATATGAAAAGCTATTGGATGTTATTTTTGCATACAGTATCTTAGACACTTTACATAGCTCTTGACGTACACTTCAATATATTTTGTATGCATCATCTTAAAAACTACACTGCTCTTGACGTACACTTCATTATATGTTGTATTAAGCATCAAAAATACAACACTGCTCTTGACGTACACTTCATTATATGTTGTATTAAGCATCTTCAACACAACATTGCTATTGACGTACACTTCATTATATGTTGTATGTAGCATCTTAAACACTACACTTCTCTTGACGTACACTTCATTATATGTTGTATTAAGCATCTTAAATACAACACTGCTATTGACGTACACTTCATTATATGAGTTATGCAGTATCTTAGACACAATACATTGCAATTGGCGTGCACTTCATTTCATTTTGTATCTATTATCCTTAACAGTCTACATTGCTCTTGGCGTAGACTTCATTTCATTTTGTATGCAGTACAAATGAATATAGAACATATATACCTTTTAATTTAGTGCACCATATGCGCATTTATCTAAAACTCTCTATATTTCTCTTGGCATACATTTCATTTTGTATGCAGTATCTTAGGCACTCCATTTTGCTCATGGTGTACACTTCATTCCATTTTTATGCAGTGTCTTAGGCACTTTACTTTGCTCATGGTGTACACTTCATTTCATTTTTTATGCAGTATCTCAGGCACTCTATTTTGCTCATGGCGTACACTTCATTTCATTTTGTATGCAGTATCTTCGGCATTTTACTTTGCTCATGGCGTACACTTCATTTCATTTTTATGCAGTATGTTAGGCACACTATTTTGTTCATGGCATACACTTCATTTCATCTTGTATGCGGTATCTTTGGCACTCTAATTTGCTCATGGTGTACACTTCATTTCATTTTATGCAGTATCTTAGGCAGCCTACTTTGCTCATGGTGTACACTTCATTTCATTTTGTATGCAGTATCTTAGGCACTCTCCGTTGTTTCGTGTTTTTGATTGTATTGCTTTTGCGATGAGTGGGAAGGTGGGCGGCCGTAAACCGCTTAACCACACTAATTGAGTCACGTTTGTTACTTTAATTGACCGTCCTAAGTCGATATCTTAATTACAGTACGATAAACTATTTTTGTAATATTTTCTATGTTTATTTGTTTTATGTGCATGTCCTTTGTTTGTGTCGGACATTTTTATCAAATATGTTCTATCTTCTCTTTGGCGTATGTAATATTATTTGCTAATAATGTAAGAGTTGTCTTTCTTTCCTAAAACATATTGTAGAGTTATCTATCTTGTGAAATAATCTTGAATTTTGTCTACGTGACTTTTATACTGACTCATGATTTCATTAGCTGTATGACAAGGTCAATGACCACATGTTTAAAGAAATAAACTTGTGAACAGTCGTCAGCGTTGATGTTCTTCTGTAGTCCGTTTTGTTGGACACAAAAAGAAACAAATATCGTTACAGCGTACCCTTCATTATGTTTTATAATTGTTATGATTTAGTGTTTCATTCCCTCTTCAAATGAATGTATTAACTTGTTATACAATTTTCTTTCTTTTAGCCCAGATTGCTACAGAACGTAACATGACAGATGCAGACAGATTAGCGTTACAACAACAGTATCAAGCGGAACAAGATGCAAAGAAGAATAGACGCATTGAGGTATACTAACTTTTCAAGGCTAGAAAAGTCCATACTTTTTATATGCAATGAATTGTATATCAAATATGAATATTACCCATTATATACATATTAATAATTATGAATTTATATACATGTTATTTGTTGTGCATATGAAAAACTTATAACAACGAGTGCAGCTTCTGCAGTGACGATCTTTATCGTATTAACAGACTAGAGCTCACTTTATGAATGGATTTAAACGCATCAAACCTCCAAATGTAGAAGCTATGCAAGGAACTGCTGCTGCACTGGACTCGTTAACTAAGAAAGAAGACGAACTTACGGATGATGCCCAGGCAAGTCGCATCGTCATTATCACATTACACATCATACCTCGAGTTAGGTGTAAGTCTTTGATCAAGCAAATTACGACCTCTCATCGTCATTATCACATTACACATCATACCACGAGTTAGGTGTAAGTCTTTGATCAAGCAAATTACAACCTTGCATCGTCATAATCACATTACACATCATACCACGAGTTAAGTGTAAGTCTTTGATCAAGCAGATTACAACCTCGCATCGTCATTATCGCATTACACATCATACCACGAGTTAGGTGTAAGTCTTTGATCAAGCAGATTACAACCTCGCATCGTCATTATCGCATTACACATCATACCTTGAGTTAGGCGTAAGTCTTTGATCAAGCGGATTACAACCTCGCATCGTCATTATCCCATTACACGTCATACCACGAGTTAGGTGTAAGTCTTTGATCAAGCAGATTACAACCTTGCATCGTCATTATCGCATTACACATCATACCTTGAGTAAGGTGTAAGTCTTTGATCAAGCAAATTACAACCTCGCATCGTCATTATCGCATTACACATCATACCTTGAGTTAGGTGTTACTCTTTCATCAAGCAAATTACAACCTCGCATCGTCATTATCGCATTACACATCATACCTTGAGTTAGGTGTAAGTCTTTGATCAAGCAGATTACAACCTCGCATCGTCATTATCGCATTACACATCATACCTTGAGTTAGGTGTAAGTCTTTGATCAAGCAGATTACAACCTCGCATCGTCATTATCGCATTACACATCATATCTTGAGTTAGGTGTTAGTCTTTGATCAAGCGGACTACAACTTCGCATCGTCATTATCACATTACACGTCATACCACGAGTTAGGTGTAAGTCTTTGATCAAGCAGATTACAACCTCGCATCGTCATTATCGCATTACACATCATACCTTGACTAAGGTGTAAGTCTTTTATCAAGCAAATTACAACCTCGCATCGTCATTATCGCATTACACATCATACCTTGAGTTAGGTGTTAGTCTTTTATCAAGCAAATTACAACCTCGCATCGTCATTATCGCATTACACATCATACCTTGAGTTAGGTGTAAGTCTTTGATCAAGCAGATTACAACCTCGCATCGTCATTATCGCATTACACATCATATCTTGACTAAGGTGTAAGTCTTTGATCAAGCAAATTACAACCTCGCATCGTCATTATCGCATTACACATCATACCTTGAGTTAGGTGTAAGTCTTTGATCAAGCAGATTACAACCTCGCATCGTCATTATCGCATTACACATTATACCTTGAGTTAGGTGTTAGTCTTTGATCAAGCAAATTACAACCTCGCATCGTCATTATCGCATTACACATCATACCTTGAGTTAGGTGTAAGTCTTTGATCAAGCAGATTACAACCTCGCATCGTCATTATCGCATTACACATCATATCTTGAGTTAGGTGTAAGTCTTTGATCAAGCGGATTACAACATCGCATCGTCATTATCGCATTACACATCATACCTCGAGTAAGGTGTTAGTCTTTGATCAAGCGGACTACAACCTCGCATCGTCATTATCACATTACACGTCATACCACGAGTTAGGTGTTAGTCTTTGATCAAGCAGATTACAACCTCGCATCGTCATTATCGCATTAGACATCATACCTCGAGTTAAGTGTAAGTCTTTGATCAAGCGGATTACAACCTCGCATCGTCATTATCGCATTACACGTCATACCTCGAGTTAAGTGTAAGTCTTTGATCAAGCAAATTACAACCTCGCATCGTCATTATCGCATTACACATCATACCTTGAGTTAGGTGTAAGTCTTTGATCAAGCGGATTACAACCTCGCATCGTCATTATCGCATTACACATCATACCTTGAGTAAGGTGTAAGTCTTTTATCAAGCAAATTACAACCTCGCATCGTCATTATCGCATTACACATCATACCTTGACTAAGGTGTAAGTCTTTGATCAAGCAAATTGCAACCTCGCATCGTCATTATCGCATTACACATTATACCTTGAGTTAGGTGTTAGTCTTTGATCAAGCAGATTACAACCTCGCATCGTCATTATCGCATTACACATCATACCTCGAGTAAGGTGTAAGTCTTTGATCAAGCAGATTGCAACCTCGCATCGTCTTTATCACATTACATATCATACCTCGAGTTAGGTGTTAGTCTTTGATCAAACAGATTACAACCTCGCATCGTCATTATCACATTCCATACATACTTTGAGTAAGGTGTAAGTCTTTGATCAAGCAGATTACAACCTTGCATCGTCATTATCACATTACACGTCATACCTCGAGTTAGGTGTTAGTCTTTGATCAAGAGATTACTACCTGTCTCCCTCACTGTATCATTGCCTTTTGTTTATTATTATTAAACCACAGATTTAATCACTACTTCCACTATGCTGTTACATCTCGGAGACCAATAAAATAAAGATTTCATGTGTTAAATAAGAAAATTTGAAATAATACCAAATTTATAATCTATACTAACAAGAGAATTGTACAGCAGTATTCCTCTCTCATGAAATAATCATACGTATTTTAAATTATTATCAAAGAAAGAGAAAACAGAAGACATCTGACAAAGCTGTATGACACAAATCGCCAAGGACCTACTCACACAAAAAATGACAATTGGATAATATACACGGAACGACATCACAAAAATATTCGATTGTGCTGCGGTTACGATACCGACTTAGGACGGTCAACTGAAGAAACAAACGTCAATCAATTGGTGTGGTTAACCGGTTTACGAGCGCCACCTTCCCACTCACCGCAAAAGCAGCACAATCAAAGGACACAAATTTAAGAATTTATAAATAATCCTCCATATAGAGAACAAGGATCAACAGGTTTCTCAAGGAGAGAGGTTATAAAAATTTATTACACACGAAACAATTATAGAATAATATGTTGCTATCAAAAATATGTAAGGAGACATCAACATAAGTAAACCGTGCTCTGCCCGTCTGTAAGCGAGATCAGATACTTGATCAACTTGATTAACAGTCCAAAACGTTAGTGCAGGCTCTAGCAAACCGAACCAATTGAATAATATAAATACCATATGATGGGAGTCTGGGGACATCACCATCTAGATAAGGGAAATTTACAATATGAATTTAAAGTCATCATGTTAATTGAGTCGGTTTCGGTGAAGCCGCACTCATTGCAATCACTTCCTTTTCAGGGGTTATAACTTTCACTACCGATATAGAGCTTACTACGCCGCTGAAAAATAAAGTGCCGAAAAATTACTGATGTTGTCTTAAAAGTTCTTGATCAGCACAATGTACCTTTAGCTCAGTTAATTTAAGCTAAACATAAACTAGTTTCAATAACTCGAAAAAGGAGTTGCAATAATGTTTTCAAATTTCGCGTAATAATATGTAGTTGTGACTACTTTACGATGTGTTTACCACCGACAACGTCGGATGTACTCGATTGTGTAATTCTCTGGACAAAGCATTTGTCTTGATCTTGTATCGCTTGTTTTTATCGAGATATTTCAATTTAAGTTTTCCCCAACATGTTCTGGAACTTTAGTTCTTTTTCACATATATGAAAAAAAGATCGATCTTCCCGCATTTCCTCTGATAATGAAAATGCAATATAAATATTTAGGTAAATCTTGTATGTTTCTAGATATAAATGATGTTAAAACATTATGAGAATCGTGAATAAGATGGTTATTTAATGTCCCACTTGAAGGAATGTCGTTCCTTGGCTCATCTTCGACTCGTGACAACAATGCAGTAAACTTGTTGCCATGAAGTTGTCGATTGCACGTTCATTTCGGATACAAGCAATTGCAAACTCTGCCGTAAGATAGTATGAAGAGAGCAAATTTTATTAGCATTTTGTACACAGGTATAATGATGATGTAGTTGCAACAAAGACCTAATTTTTGCCCCCCCCCCCCCCCCCCCCCCCCCCCCCCCCCCCCCCCCATTTTCCTGAAATCCTGAATCCGCCACTAAAATGGTAAAATGATTACATACATAAAATCAGCAAAGCCGACTCCCAGGGCTTTTGAATCCTTTGATCATATATGTTGGTATGAATATTGTTGTGAATAATTTTAATATTTAAGTCCAAAAAAGGTCTTTCCTGGTCGGAAGTATTGGCTTTGTTTAATTGAAGTTCAGATGGATAAATATCAGATAGATACACTGTAGTTTTCAAACTCAGGGTCATCGATTACTAAAATATCATCAAGATATCTAGAGGTGTCATTGAACTTATCAATTAGGTCGAGACGTTAAGAAGTTTTAATAGAATGCATAAAGTCTCTCTCATAACAGTATAAAAATAAATCTGCTATAAGGGGAGCGCAGTTAGTGCCCATAGGAATCCCAATAATCTGTTGATAAATCTTGCCATTAAATTGTACATAAATATTATTCATTACAAATGTGATGGCATTACACAACTCAGTACAAGTTCAATATTTATAGCTTTCATATTGTTAGAGAAAAATCCAGATGTAACTGAAGTACAGAGATATGATTTAGACTCTGTTGAAAAACCACCTTATGAGAGATAGCAATTTGGTTTTGATTAAGTTATGAGGTAAAGAGGTATATAGTGTAGAAAAATCAAAAGTAGAAAGGTTATTGCCTCAAAATGTCTAAAATGGAATTTTTCATTGACTTCGTTAGAATTTTTAATAGACCAAAAATAATTGACGTTACTGTTTTTAAAGACAGCATTACAGTACTTGATCACATGGTCTTTAACTGCAGTAAGAGCGGAGGTAATATGTTAAGAATGCACATTTGTAGAGCAATGACTAGAATTTGATATAAAACCTGATTTGTATGGATTTTTAAGTAGTTTGGGAAGCCAATACATTGTTGGAAGATCATTTTTATCATGAAGTAACATTCTGACTAACTATAAACTTGTAGACAGCAGCAGCTGATATTATGGACGAGTATGTAGTCAATCTGGGAAATCAGCACAGCCTATCTGCTGATGATAGAGAGGAAGCCGCTACGGGACTGACCAAAGTTTTGGGTACGTCATCCATTATCACAAAGATGATATCTAGACTTATTTGAAATATTGGAATACATGTATATATTCGTTAAGTATTCGAAAACATTTGTTGGCAGGATATTTACTTGTTAAATGGTGCAATACATTGAACGGTCTTTTATGAATACTTACAAAATGTTACTGTACATAGGTAATGTAATGCATGCATGCGGATTTACTGCTGAAAAGGCAGAGCAGGACGCCACTTCCCTAGCAGACACCTGGCAAGTAACATCAACGGTCTCTGGTAAGTTTTATGACGAAGTGAAATTAAAAAATAACGCATAGAACTTCTTAATATAACAATTTCAATACAGTTATTATCAATATCATATATTGTGATATTGAATATAATACAACCAGCAGAGCTTAAGGGTATAACCTGCTGCATTCTACATTGCAGGTGTACAGGGCAGTACCACCACATCAGCGCCCCTTACTGAGGAAGAATTTGCCTTGCAGCAGAAGACATTGCTGGAGAAGAAGGACAGGGTATGTATATATGGAACAAAAATATAAGATGCTGTATACATATATTACTTTAGAGCAACAAACATTGAATGAATATAATATATAAACAGGATGTAAGCTGTGAGATAGGTAATATTCAGTACACTGTATGCAATGATACGACTACGCTTGATTAGGTCTTTTGAGAGGTAAAAAGAGAAAGTCATTCCATACACACCTGTAGCAATTAAACCATGCAAAAGCGCAAATAAATAAGTGTATAAAACAAAAACAAATAAATCGATACATAAAGCCAAAACGAATGTGTTTGACAGAAGCATATAATCATGAGAAGCAATGTCAAAATAGATGTCCATATAACGATAAAGTTTTTTTTCTATTCGTTACATATCAAGCATTATGTTGAGGCTGTCATGTTCTATTGTCGTAAATGTTTCCGGATACTTTTTGTTTTTGTTTGTTTGTTTGGGTTTTGGGGGCTTTGTTTTGCTACTCTTCCTTCAATCTTCCACGAGAGTTGCCGAAAATTGTCACTACCGATTACCGACATGTAGATGCAATTTCCTTTTGGTGACAAACGACCTATGATGTTTTACAAACTCTTGAATGCATCATCTGATATGTAATGCATTGTTTTTGTCACACTCTCTACTAGTGATTAAGTACAAGTCAAATATAAGTCAATTTTAGATTTACAATAAATATGAAAACTACAGTGCACCATATGCGCATATCGACAACTTACAGTGATATCCAAGGCCAAAACTAGGAGTATCCAAAACATGTTATGCCTATTACTGAGCTAACTAAAAGTAATCGTCAAAGACGCAAGGACAAAGCAGTGCATGAGGGAAAGGCTTTTTTGTTTAACAAGAATTTAAAAACTTGTCTCAGTAACAGTTGAAGTAGTAAAATGCCAAAAACCTAGCAGCACTCACTAAGGTACATATAATATGCATGACAAAATAGAAATATTGGCTTTTACGGAACTCTTGAGGAACGAGAGGTTAGATCAGGTTCTATTTAGGAGTAACCATCCCTTACTTATAGGACACACTCACTATGATGCATTGCTACTATAGCTATTTAGGAGTAACCATCCCTTACTTATAGGACACCCTCACTATGATGAACTGCTACTATAGCTATAGGACATGAATAGGTCACGCCCACTGTGATGTACCGCTGTAGCTCGAAGTCATGTAAAGTTGTAAGGGTATAACCGTAATCACAAGTTGTAAAAAAGCATTAGAAATAAAGTGGGATATTGCATGATTACAAAAGTTGTGTATCCAAAATTGTGTACTTATGTCGCGCATTAACACTTGAAAAGAGATATTGATGAGAATTTTTGGATAAATTTTGTATCGTTGATACAAGAAATAAATTAACCAACAGGACATATTTCAGCTTTACTCGTTATCTCTGTACATTATACTGTCATTGTGATTTCTCTATTCACTATTTATGGCGATCACTTGCTGTGAATGTACCTAAGACAATTAAACGGTTAGATAACCATTTCAGGCGAAAGCGACTTTTGAACGTCTAGAGACCGCAATGAATAAAATGATTGGACTTTTGTCGACTTACAAGGTAGTGGGAGAGAAGAAAGCGGTCGCCGAGTCAGAGAAACTCAACATCACACTGGATAAAACGGAGACCCAATTATTAAATCAAAGTACGTACTCCAAAGATTCATAGAAATCCCTATTTATATGCAGGTGTCGGCAGTATATGCTTGATATCTGTTTGTCAATACTTATGTGTTTAGTATATCACGTAACTGTCAAGGAGAACTTTCTTACATGGCACATCATAAACTTATATGGCACATCATAAACGTATATGGCACATCATAAACTTACATGGCACATCATAAACTTACATGGCACATCATAAACTTACAATTCTATTACAGATCCTAATGTACCAGTGGGAGGTAAAACCAGTGTCTTGTTACCTAAGTCGCAAACTTTATTTGGGGAATCTGATAATACAACTACGTGGTTTGTTGAAACCGAGGCAAGTTATCACCATATGCATTCCTATTATTATGTCCATACTTTAACAATTGAAGGCATGAACCTGAAGGTTCAGAAGAAAACCCGCAGTATTTCTAGAGCAATGTTTGAAGAATTGTAACTCAAATCTTAATGCATTCAATTATATTTGATTATAATGTTAATATTTTGAAAAAAAAAAACTTCAATTGTAATAATCAATGGTGAAACATTTGTAGGCGTTACGAATTCCGAACAATCCGTTCACATGGACAAATGCCTCAGCCGGGGGATCATCAACCAAGATCACATCCGATGTCATCAGTCTGAAATTCAGAAATCACACTGGAGGTCACGTGCCAGTTGCCAACAACCAACAAAACTTTGATCTTTTTATAGACAGGAGTAACTATGACACTTCCGTTCAGAGTGTACGCAATGCGACGACAAGCTGGGATAGTGACATGTTATACCATTCAATATCAGTACAGCCGGACAGTTCCCTCCACATCAAGGTCACTCAACTGTTTGATGAATCTGATATCCAGGATTACCTGGATTATTTAGATGGTTATGTACCGGATACAAATGAAACGGATACCAATGCTACAGAAGTGGCTAGTTTCTTCATGGAGACCGAACCCTCACGATTCTACGTATTCATCAGGTAAGTGTTACCAGGAATAGAAGCGCTCAAAGTAGTACTAAATAGTTGCAAGATACGTAGAAGTTTATCAATACCTGTTCGACCATATCTGTTTTCTAGCGATTGTGAAGGGCCTGTAGTTGTAGATACACGAACCATCCATTTTGTAAAATACCTGAGGAAAAAATGTGTTATTTGAATTGTGATTCAAGTTTATGTACGTTACCATTTTCTTTTTCTTTTCTGTTTTATCAATGTTGATTAATTATGATATTTCTGTTTCTGATAGCGAATCAAAACTCAAAAGCCACTTCAGATTTGCGACGGACAATTGTTTTGAGAAAAGTAGAAGGATTTTTTTTTTATTTTTTATTTTTTTTAAGTATTTTTACGTCTTTTCCATTGACAGAGCCAATGAACCTCCGACCACGACTGTGTATGATTATAATTGCACATTAGAGAAAGAGTTCACAGAGGTCATCGAGATGCTAAACTATATGGACGAATATAGTTTTGAGAACGACACATCTTTACCGCGGTCATTGTACATCACAGAGATTCCCGACCTAAACACATGCTTCTACTCCGGTAAAGATCTCGACTTGTACGTGTGAGGCTAGATAACACAGTCTCTCTTTCGTTTTGCAACATAATGGGAAACTCAAAAGTCTTTCTTTTAGTCAGATAATACTATTAGCCATTGCAAGCACACCAACGATCTTACATAATATGTAGATCAGTGTATAAGATTAACGAAAAAAAAAGATATAAAAATGAGTACTGACACTGCGAAATAAAACAATTCGCTACCATCAAGCATAACAATTTGTAGAATAAACGAAAGAATTATCATATCTACATTTATTTTAACGTAGTTTCGGCAGCGAGTAAAGGGGTTTAATTGAAGAGACATTAAGTTATTAAATGGGTATGTTACCTATTTATGGTATATCTTCCTCATTGCAAATGCATTAAAATCAACAAAAAAAAGCATTTGAAAATCTATTAATAACCCTCCTTAAAGCAAATACTATCCGGTAACTAATGTGGGAGGTCAGATAGTACTGGAATTATCAAAACTGTCAAGCGGCATCAACGAGAGGTAACCATGCTTTGTCTGTCTGAATGCAAGCCAAAATCCCATTTTCTAGAAGCACTAGCAGTCACTTCAGACTCGTAACTCTTCTGAAAAGTTTTAGAAACGATCACTGATAGAATGTTCACGCTTTCTTGACCAGAACGTTATGGAATACTAAAGAGAAAACAGCAGACATCTGACAAAGCTGTATGACACAAATCACCAAGGACATGCACACAAACGATGGGGACAAATGAACTACATACGATATTTTATGTCAAATCTTTTCGAGATTCAATTTACAAATGTATGATTTATAATTATACGGCACGGTTTACTATGTTGATGTGGCCTTACGCATATTTTGATAGCAACATATTATTCTATAGAAGTGTCTTGTGTGATAAAATTTTAATGATCTTTCTTCTTAAGAAACCTGTTGATTTTTGTTCTTTATATGGAGGATTATTTATAAAATTTTAAATGTCTGTCCTATCATTGTGCTGCTTTTGCAGTGAGTGGGAAGGTGAGCGCCCGTAAACCGTTTAACCACACCAATTGAATGACGTTTGTTACTTCAATTGACCGTCCTAAATCGGTATCGTAGCCGCAGCAGAATCGAATATTTTTGCAATGTCGTTTTTCCGTGTATATTCTATTATTTTCATGTTTCGTGTGCATGTCCTTGATGATTTTTGTCATACAGCTTTGTCAGATGTCTTCAGTCTTCTCTTTCACTACAAATATACAAAAAGAAAATTCATATTTAACAATCATCAGAACAATTAAAACTCAACAGAGATAGTACAAGATTTATTGCATATTTCTTATGTCCTTATCACTTTGATGTACCTACTATTAAAACATCTAAATACTGTATTTAGGAATGAAACCACCACATTTTATATTGGTGTAAAACATAGAACGTACGCTGAAATAGACGCTGCCTTGGTAACCACCACATCTCCAATAACTACAACCACTGTAGCCACTACTACAGCAGGTCTGAAGAAACGAAAGGTACGTCTTTAATGGTCATGAATACGTCATATCTAAATGTGTTGTTTTCATCGAGATGTTTGCTCTTGTATACGTTAAATGTATTCCATAACATACAAAGCACGTTTTATGTGAAAAAGTAATGTAAGCCCAATTTCCAGAGCTTTTAAATGACCTTCCAATACCTTCCAATGTACTGTGACAAAAGTTTGTAAATTTTTCTGAAATAAAGGAGTATCTCTTCATGCAGTGTTCTGTTCTTAGATGGGTTGTTTGCCTTGTTTTACTTTTAGGTCAATTTCCTAATATTTTGCTCTACACCCTTGATTTCCACAGTTGTGGTATTGAGCATCATTAGTATTGAAGAGACCTACGTTGTAGTAATGCGCATACGGTGCACTAAATGAACATTTATATATATTCTGATATTTATATCAATAGAAACGAGGAATCTTTAGTCGTAGACGCTACCGCAGACGGAGAACCCAAACAGGGGGTGTATCTACTACTGTGGGACCTACACAACCTCCAGAAAACCTGGAAGATATACTCGAACAACTATTTGATCAACAAAATGCAGAAGAAGGTAGAAATTACTTTCATACGTTTAAAACATATAACTTTGATAGTTGATATGTTTACAACTTCTAAAATGTTGTAAATTTTCTTAAAACTTATTTGATTTTGAATATCTTCTTAAAATGATTAAATATTAACGAGAGTAGGATATGAATGTGTTGAAATTTTCTTGCATACGTTCTGCAGAGAGTGTGACAGAAAGTCCTACCAAAGGAAAAGAAAAGAAACAGAAGAAGATCATACCAGAAGGAGTATACAAACAAGCAGTTTACAACATTCAGATCTTCAGTGCTTCATGTGTATGGTGGGATAAGGGCTCAAATGTTTGGTCATCTGAAGGCTGTAAGGTCAGTATACATCTGATTGTTTTCAAAAGGGTGATTGCTTAGTAATCTGTTCTTTGGATCCTTATATGTATTGTGTGTTCTATGATTGCACTGCTCTTAGCATGAAAAAACTGAACACCACACAATTGAGTGACACTTGTCATTTAAATGAATTTCCTGAATTGGTACAACGCGTGATATTTGGTATACAGATACATCTCAAGGATTTTTAGGTCAAGTTCAATGTTGGTTGTGGTTCAGTAATTTTTGTCAGAGTTATTCCCCTTAGACTTACAAATGGGTACATTCCTAACATAAAAAACACGTTAAGAAGTGGAACGGTCAGGTGACTGCTTTAGCATACGTGCCAGGACTGCGTGACCGGACGCATGTGCGCTCCTCGCGTTAGCGCGGGAAGAAATTGGCGTTAACGCGATTTATTCCCACGTGCGCTCAGTCCAGTCGCACGTGCCCATGTTCACATTTGTAATTCTTTCTATGCAGTGGTACGGATGGAGGAAATGAAATGGATCTAAAAACTCATCGAGTATCATATAAATGTGTATTAAATGTAATGATAAAATGATACCCTGCATTAAAGGATTCATATGTAATATAACAAAGGAAATTACCGCTTAGACATGCAATAAGGTGTTCATGAAAATCTGATATAGCTTATATTATAAAGAAACCAGTATAAATACTTTTTAAATTTTATTTTATATATTTAGTTTTATTAATTTATTTAAGTATATATTTTCTTATCTATATATATTTTCAATTAATTTATGTATGTTTATGCAGGCAGCATTTTTTGCCTTGGATTGGAAATTAGACTTCGTGTTCCTGTCTCCTTCCTATCTTCATGCGTGTATATTTATGTATTTACCTCCTCGGTTTGAAAGGTTATTGCAGGACTTTTGCAACGGTTGTTGTATGCAGCCAGAGGACGCTTACTCCTCCCGAGCACCTTGTCTCACCTCGATTTTATTGGGGTTCGCATTTGTCTGAATATGACACTAAACACGGTATTGTCCCCTTTATTCCATGGACTATGAGAGATGGTTTACCCTTTGGTACTTCTTCATTTTTCACTTTATTACTTATTTTTTATGTATTTATTATTCTTTTTATTTTGTAATTCAGCTATTGTCTATTATCAATAAATATTATAATTATCATTATCATTATCATTTTTATAAATTTTATTCTACCTCTTATCATCATCATCATCATCATCATCATCATCATTATTATTATTATTATTATTATTATTATTATTATTATTATTATTAATTTTGTAAAATAAGAATTAATTTCATTATATTCAATGTTCGAAGAATGCGTGCAATATTTTTGAAATTCAACTCTTAAAACGGAAGCGTTTCATTGATTTCTAAGTATTTTATTTGCGCATTTATATGTTCTTATATTTAAATATACAATGTATATAGTGATGCTCCTTCAAATTCTGTATGAACATGCTAATGCAAATTTTAAGTTGACAAGCGAACGTGGCTGTCAAACAAGTTGACGCGGCAGTCAAGCGCGTTAAAGCGGTTTTGAAATCAAGGTCACTTGGAAATCTGCGTTAACGCAAACGCGAGGAAAGCAAACTTCATGTTAAAGCGGCGATAACATAATTATTCGAAGAAGTCCTCCAAAGGGAAGTTTGGTACATAAAAAGTAAAAAAAAAGTAAAATCCATGTTTACAGTTCAAAGATACATAAGCTTCTCAAGCTTATGTATCTTTAAATTGTAAACATGGATTTTACATAGCCTTGTATTTGTCATCTGAAAATTGCTTGATAAATGTCGTGAGGCCGAAAATTTGCAATACAGAGTGTTTGTGTTCCTTTACTTTTTAGATAACATAATGTTATGCTAGGATTGCACCAAACTATATTAAATATCTTAAAATTAGCAGTTTCCGTACATTATCTCTGGAACCAATGAAGACATTGATTTTATGTTTGATATACTGATGCATCTAAAGGATATCTAGGTCAAGTTCACATTTGGTTATGGTTCAATATTTGAGAGTTATCCCCTTTGGACTTAGAAAGTTTCTTACAATTAGCAGCTCTCTTCATTTTCTCAGGAAAAGCTAGATATATTGCATTGATATTTGGTGTACAGATACATCTTAAGAATATCTAGGTCAAGTTGATTAGTTATAATTTAGATATGTTTCAATTATTTTTGTCTCAATAATCCCCTCTAGATTTTGAATATTTTTTAAAATATGCAATTTCAGCCCATTATCTCAAGAATGGATAAAAATATTGAATCGATGTTTGGTATAAAATAACGATATTCAGGTCAAGTTTTACTATGCAAAGTGATGAAAAATATTTGATGGAAAAATTTTGTTTGTGACCCTAATATTGTCATTTGAATGAGTTATGCCAACTTTACAAAAATAACCAGAGGGGGTATATGCTGCATTGGCGTTGCTCTACATGTAGTTATTCTTTTATTATCTTCATGTCCATGCCGACATTTTGTCACGCAACTGGATGAGGCGCCTTCTTTCCTTTTTCTTTTGGATTTTCACGCAAACAAATATCTCGGGTTTACTTTCAAACTTCTAACTCAGGGTTATATATATCATAAACTTTATGATAAACCATCATAAACCAAAATATTTTGGTAAACTTTACAGATCTTATTCAGACATTTTATCTCAATTCGGAAATGTGACTTTTTAACAATACGTATCCAGTGGAATTTCTCACTCCAGTTTCTACGGTGATTTAGTGTACAATCTAAGAAGGGTCAAAGGTTCTGATAATTTCATATCGGCGGTTTCTGAAATTATTAAACGCCTTCTACATCGCAGATATGACCCCGAGATTATTGCTAAGACCTTAGTTCTTGTATTGGGTCCCTCTACAACCCAATGCACACTTTCGCTTGAGCGTTGCACTCTGACTCACAGGGCGGTAGGGACTATATGACTGGACTTGTCCAAACCTATCAGAAGAGACAAGGTCCTGATCCTCGTTCCCTCTGACTGTAAGTCTGGACTACTATTGACCAAGGATCTGAGCTCGGCTTACAGACGAGCAGAGCACGGTTTATTTATGTTGATGTCGCTTTACACATGTTTTTGATAGCAACATACTATTCTATAGACTTTTCTAGTGTGATAAAATTTTTATGACCTTTCTTCTTGAGAAACCTGTTGATCCTTGTTCTTTACATGGAGGATTATTTATAGAATTTTCAATGTGCTGCTTTTGCAGTGAGTGGGAAGGTGGGCACCCGTAAACCGGTTAACCACACCAATTAAATGGCTTTTGTTACTTCAATTGACCGTCCTAAGTCGGTATCTGAACCGCAGCACTATCAAATATTTTTGTAATGTTTTTCCGTGTATATTCTACTAT
Organism: Pteria penguin; assembly: GCA_035048485.1. Lineage (NCBI taxonomy): Eukaryota > Metazoa > Mollusca > Bivalvia > Pterioida > Pteriidae > Pteria > Pteria penguin. The sequence goes on from CM068583.1 coordinate 69,843,556, forward strand.
TATTATTTTGTGTGTGCATCTCCTTGATGATTTTTGTCATACAGCTTTGTCAGATGCCTTTAGCTTTCTCTTTGATTATGCTGTTTTTGCAGTGAGTGGGAAGGTGGCGCCCGTAAACCGGTTAACCACACCAATTAAATGGCTTTTATTACTTCAATTGACCGTCCTAAGTTGGTATCTAAACCGCAGCACTATCGAGTATTTTTGTAATGTCGTTTTTCTGTGTAAATTCTACTATTAGCATTTTTTTTGTGTGTGCATGTCCTTGATGATTTTTGTCATACAGCTTTGTCAGATGTCTTCAGTATTCGATTATGCTGTTTTTGCAGTGAGTGAGAAGGTGGCGCCCGTAAACCGGCTAACCACGCCATTTACGCTTGCTACTTTTATTGACCTTCCTAAGTATTGCTAAGTATTGTTACTGCAGTACAATCGAATTTTTGTAATTTTTTCTGTGTTTAATTTTCTATTATTATGTGTTATGTGCATGTTCTTGTTGATTTGTGTCATACAGCCTGCTCAAATGTTTTCTGTTTTCTCTTTCATATTTTGTTTCTGTCAGTTTCTTCTTTTCTTTTGAGTTGAAAGTGATAATACTGTTGTTTTAAAAATGTTAATACTCCTCAGGTTGGTCCATTATCAAAGCCATATCGCGTCCATTGCTTATGCAACCATCTGACGGCATTTGGTGCAGGTTTTGCTGTACCAATGAACACCATCAATCTACAGAATTCAGGATTTAGCAAGCTTGACGAAAACCCTGTCATATTTGCCACAATGGTTTCCTTGATGTGTGCATATTTACTAATGCTGATATGGGCTCGGAAGAAAGACAAACTAGACCAAATTATGGTATGTGGGTACTGTGTTGTAGGCGTACATGTATGGCAAAGTTTACTATGAAATATATGAATAATAAAAGAACGTTATATTTTATCAATGAAGAATTCTGTGTGAGTAATTCATTTTGTATATGATTCTATAAATGATTCAACAAAATCTAAAGACTTAATAAAGCTATGTTCTTTATAAATGTATTAGGCAGGTTCAACCCCTTTGCCAGACAATGACCCAAGAGACAAGTATTTATATGAACTGAGTGTATTCACAGGATCAAGGAAAGATGCTGGTAAGTCTCACTACTAGCCATCGGAAGTACTTTTGTATGTGAAGGAAGTTAATGATACTGAGGTATCTTGTCACAATTCTATATCATTTAATAGTTTGTTTGTCTTTCATAGGAACTACAGCTAAATTGTCTTTCATCTTAACTGGGGATAAAGATGAGACTCCTCCTAGGTATCTAGCAGATGAAAAAAGGCCAGTAATGCAAAGGTCAAACTGTGATGGCTTCGTACTTGCTGTACCGAAATGTCTTGGAAAACTTACACATTTAAGGTAAATTTATAATAGATCATGAATTTTATTTATTCAACTACACAGTGCTTTCAACAATGCACCTAATTACTATGTATTGGCATGTTGAGGTTGTGGATAAAACTATGTAATGAAAAAAAATTGAAACAAAACGACATTCAAAGTCAGCAAACACTGGGAAATCAAAAGGAAAGCTTCTATTAAGAAGCATAAGTACACATCAGCAAAGAAATTAGATCAGCTGTCCAGAAAAAGGAAACATCTCGTCTAGCTAGATACGTCTATCTCTAGTTTAGTTTGTCCAGTCCGAATTGTCGAATGAAGAAAATACTTAGAATAATTGTCACATTGACTGTTAACATGGTTGGAATAAGTATTAATCCCTGTGCATCATTGAAGATGTTGGATACTGCTATATTGAAACTTTCAGAACATATACACGTTATCTAATTTTGATGCACCATACGCGACAGATTGGGGGTAAGTTCTGTTTTCCAATCGTTCGCTTAATGTTTATATAGTTTAGAATATTTGCTCCATTTGATGCCGAAATCCGTAGAATGGTGCTGGCCATTCCCCTTATCAAAATTGTAAGTTACTCAACGTAAGGAATTGTGGCCCTATAGTGTTTATAGGGCCACTGCTTGCGGTTAAGATACAATATACTTAACATTCTGACCTTTACCTTGCAGACTGGTTCAAAGACAAAGATGTTCCCATCATATGCATTGTGACCTTCATTTTACAGATATGATTTTGGTTAAAAATCAAGACACACCCTTGGATTCTGGGCAATTATTCTGTGAAATATTATTCAAATCATGGGGTAAAAAGTTAATGTCCGGTCGAAACTTTATACTTCATATTCACTGTGACCTTGATCTAGCAGATATGGCGGTTGGTTCAAATTTATGACGCACCGTTGAGTCCTAGTATTATTCAAATCTATGGTAGGAGTAAAATGTTATTTCCCAAAGGAAGATTTTCCCATCATATGCATTGTGACCCTGATCTTGCAGATATGACCTAGAGTCAAGGTCATGACACACTCTTAGGTCCTATGCAAAAATTCATTGAAATGTACAAATCCATACAAAAGGTAAACTGTTGTGGCCCGGACAAACTATACCGGACTGATTACGAATGTATGCTGGATGGACGACTGTCAGACGCTGGGCAGATAATGCCATGATACGCCCCGTCTGGACACGGGCTCATAAAAAGGGAATATGTGCAATTTCATGTCTCTCATGCAACGACTGGTGTATAACTATCGTTAATACATGGATCTTCTTCAATATTTTGCTCACCACGAAGAAGTTAAGAGGAGTTTATCCTATATCCCCGACGTCCGCGTCCAGTTAAGTATTTAAAGTATAGGTGCTACAGTAACCAAATTTGTACCTTAGGTTCATTTTGGGATGCTGAATTAAGCTCATGTATCAGATAATGCATCTGACCTAAATTTCGCACATGAATGACTTGGTCAAGTAGTTTTGGTTAATTCAGTATTGAAGAAACAATAGGTGCTACAGTTACTACATTTGCACTATACTTTCATTCTGGGATGATGCTTTAAGCGCATACATCTTATGATGCATCTGACCTACATTTTCCGCTGGAATGACTCCGGTTTAAAATTAAAATGTTCCATAGAACATCCTATTATTCTTTTCTGTTTCTGTTTGACAAATATTGTATCGAGGTGAGAGTAGTAATCTCACTATGTTTGTAATATGAGGCAATTTTGTCTACTGTAGATTGATATTTCAATATTTGGTCAAACTTTAATTCATCATTGTCCTTTTGGTAAATATTACTATTATTAAAGGGCGATTCTCATTCATATGGATTACAGTAGCCTTGGAGTGCAGATCTTCAAATCAATATCGAAGAAGTACCAAACCGTTAATCATTCTCAAAGTCCAAAGACAGATACAAAGTCGTGTAAGTTTAAAAAAGGAACTGTTGTGAACCCCGAAATACTGAAAAATTCCGAGGTGAGGCCAGGTGCTGGGGGAGAGTAAGCGTCTCCTGTCTGTATGAATCACCCGTCATAGCAGATCTCAAGTAACATGTCAAAACCAAGAGTTTTTGTTTCCTAATTGTGCATACGAAAGTACAAAACTGGTATACAAAGTCATGTTTGGTGATCACTGAACAGGTCATTTAGTCGCATTCCAGAATATTATCAATCATTCTAGAAAGAGGCACATCATATTTTTGTACAAGATCCCCATAGCGACCGTAGAACTTCCTCAGTGACGATTTCAGACATTCTTTATCATATTCCTGCATGAGCAACTTAGTGGCCAGTCGTTTGGCCATTGGAATAAAACCGTTTTATAGAGAACAGGCACTTGCGTACCTTATAAGATATAAAAACTCCATAGGCAGGTGAGGACGGGATATTGCTGCAAAGAAACGGGAAGTTAGTTATTTGGAATTAAAATCGTCACGTCTGTCATACAGAGAGGTGTTCAAATAACAATCATTGTCGAAAGTTAAAAAATATATGCAAATACGAAGCGGAATTATTGCTCTCGGTTGTCTCTTTTATCTCAAGTTCATGGGGATAAATATCATGTATGTAATCCTTAAAGTTAGGACTATTGATTGATAATATGTCGTCTATATATGTATACGTAAAGTTAAACTGATATGCAAGGTTTTTCTGCCTGTGGAGAGCATGTTTTGAATGTTCTGTATCATACGAACATAAGAAAATGTCAGCAAGTAGAGGGGCGCAGTTAGTTCCGATGGGAATGCCAATGATTTGCTGAAAAATGTTCCCTCCAAACACATCGAAAACATTGTCTATTGAAAATTCCAGCATTTTGATGATTTGATCTTCGGTATACTTGTGTTTTGCACCAGAGTGTTCTTTTACAAAATATGTATCTTCCCGCCCAATGACAAGATATTTATATCTACGATTTCCATTTTAATGAAAAAAGAATTTTGTTTAATTGTAGTGTAGAGTGTGGAGAAGTCAAAAGATTTGATGCTGAAAATATCATTAAAGTTCGGAGATTTTAGATTCTCTAAAAGTTCTTTAGAATTCTTGAGGAACCACATCTGATTTATTCCGCTTCTGGAGTATGCGGTATCACAGTAAATTTGAAGACTATGCTTAATGTTTGTCAATATCTTCGTTAGCAATATAGATAGCGGTTTGGTGGTACACTTCGAAGAACAGCAATGAAACGATGTTTGTAATGGTTTTGTGCATTTTTGGAATCCAATAAATATAGGGTAATTCAAGGTCAGAGTTTGTCGTGGTAATTCCGAAAGACTCGAGGACAGGTTTGTGGTTTTGAAGTATTTCAGAAATAGATAAATTTGTTTGTGTGTATGTTGGATTTCCAGGTGCAGAGTGTAATACAAGTTCCTCTAACAGACAATTAATGTAAAATCTTTTGCAAACGAAGGTATAATTGTTTGCTGCTTTGTCAGCTGGGACAATAATAAATTGCTCGTGGAGTTCAGAAGTTCAGAGAGTTCTCTGGCTACATCATGGTCATTAAATATAGACTCGTTTCTGGGTCTTACCGAATGCCTGAGACGCCTTATTCTTTTAAGTAGTTCTCCAATGAATTTCATCCACTCGGAGAGAGTGTCAGGCTAATCAAGTTTATGCCCTGCAAAGATGAAAATGGAACATACTAACTGATTGATATACAGGACAAGAAAGATTTTCTGTATTACGAGGTTGAAATTGCATCTATAGAGTGTTGTAGATATGGAATGTTTAATGTTGATCTGGTATTTGTTCGACACTCGCATTGCGCGTTTTTAAGTTGATGATTACCTCCGTCTTCCATCTCGCGATATAACTAATGAATATCGAACATATATACCTTTCAATGTTGTGCTCCAGATGTGCATTTCGACATCTTATGTCTCTTCAGTGATGCTCGTGGCCGAATGGTCGAAATTCACATAATATATAAACATTTTAAGAGCAGTATGAAAACAAACATGACCGAAAAGTTAACCATAGAATCAGTCTAAAAGAGAAAACAGAAGATATCTGACAAAGCACAAATCACCAAAGACCTGCACAAAAATGACAATCGCATAATATACATGGAACGACATTACAAAATATTCGATTGTGCTGCGGTTATGATACCGACTTAGGACGGTCAATTGAAGTAACAAACGTCACTCAGTTGGTGTGGTTAACCGGTTTACGGGCGCCCACGTTCCCACTCACCTCAAAATTAGCACAATCAAAGGAAAGTACAGAGCTATGCATGAGGGAGATATTCCATAGTTTTAGAGTGATTTACATAAATTCATGACTGAAAATTTTAAGTATATATTTCACGAAAGCACTTAAAAAGTAGACGGTCTGTACAAAAAAAACTAAAGACATCTGACAAAGCTGTATGACAAAAATCACCAAGGATATGCACAAAAACATGATAATAATAGAATATTCACTGAAAAACGACATTACAAAAATATTCGATTGTGCTGCGGTTACGATACCGAATTTGGACGGTCAATTGAAGTAAAAAAATGTTATTCAATTGGTGAGTTTAACCGGTTTACGGGCGCTGAAAGCTAGGTGTGATACTAAAAGCGAGGTAAAACACCAACCAGCCAACCAATTTTTCCTATTTCGAGGCATTTTGTAGAGTGATATATTTTCTTTAAGTCTCTCCTTTGGACCTGACCATACATAATAACCATCTTAACTTTTTGACTATACTTGATTGGACATAGTACGTATATACATGTATATACAGATATTTGTTCACCTGCGTTTCCGACACCGGAATATCAGGCAGGCAGCATTTCTTGCCTTGAATGGTCAATTTGACTTCGTGTTCCTGTCTACTTCGTATGTTCATGCGTGTATATTTATGTTTTTACCTCCTCGATTTTAAAAGTTGTCGCAGAACTTTTGTGACGGGTGTTGCATGCAACCAGGGGACGCTTACTCCTACCGGGCACCTAGTCTCACCTCGATTTTATTGGGGTTGTCTGAATGTGACACTAAACACGATATTGTCCCCTTTGTTCCATGGACTATGAGATGTTGTGTACCCCTCGGTACTTCTTCGTTGTTTACTGATCAGAAAGATTTATCACCAAATAAAAAGAAAAGTGACCTCCACACTCTTAGTTTTGGGCCTATTACCTAAACCTCGGCATTGTGCATCTGTCTCCTTGACATATATCAATACACTAACCTACATAGTAAGCACTCTTTCCTTATATGATAGAGTCAAGATGTTCAAAGCTATGAGTATTAAAGAAACGCTTGGTTCACGGTTGCTGATGAATGGTGTGTCGGTCATCAAGATGCTGTAGGTTTTAAAATGTTATATCTATCAATCGTTGGGGAAATTTTGTGCTCCTTAATAACATCAACAAGTATTAATATGCACGGTTTGAATTTGACGCGTCTCACAAAGTGACTTATCGCATATGTCTGATGTGTAAATTAATCATAGAATCCTGAATTAACATTTATGCATGTGTCTGTGGACATAGGAGCTTCAGACATTTTATAGAGTACGACGCCCCGCCACTATTGTTTTATTTTTTTTTTCACGTCAACAGTGTATTGACGATAGCCCAACAAGTACCTTTGGGATAGAATTATCCATCAGAAGCGACACGTGAACAGCGGATGAAATATTAAAATGATAAATAAACCAACTCAGTAACAGTAGGCATTATTACATGTACATGATCGAGTAACGATTCACAATACTGTTCGTTTTACATGTACAGGTATGTAGATATCATTGAAGGCTTATTACTAATACAGCCAAGACGAATAAAACAGGATTATGTCCATTCACTCAACACTGAAGGGTGGGGGGGGGGGTTTGGCTTGTTCCTTTTTGGGGGCTTGTGCATGTGTGTTTTACTTTGTTGTTGTCCTTTTTGTTTTGGTTTTTTTTTGGGGGGGGGGGGGGTTGCTGTAGAATTCACCATACTGCTTGGTTTGGGTTTGGAAAGTTTATTTTTATAGGATTATTAAGAGTTTTTGAAATTTGCAAATCACCATTATTATTCAGGAAGACAGGCGACGCGTTAAACATCAAAGAACTAAAAACACATTTTCGTTTATAGGATCTGGCATGATAATATGGGTTCCAATCCGTCTTGGTACTTCAGCAGGTTGCAGGTGCAAGACCTTCAAACGGGAGATAAATACTTCTTTATCTGCGAACAGTGGCTCTCTGTGGACGAAGAGGACGGTTTGGTATCATAACATGCAATATTTCTGTTTATTGATTGTTGGAAATGTTTTCTCTTGTGAATGTCAAGAACCAAATGTAATCACTATAACGTTATATACAATACTTTGCAGATTGACAGGATGATTCCAGTAGCAGGTAAAGCTGAACTGACCAGCTTTAACTATCTCTTCTGGACAAAAACAAAGCACAATCTAGCGGATGGTCATTTGTGGTTCTCTATATTCCAAAGGCCAGCTAGAAGTAATTTTACCAGAGTACAACGCCTGACATGCTGTTTATCTTTGCTATTTAGTACTATGGTAGCCAGTATAGCGTTCTACAATACTACAAGTGCTTCCCCCAACGAGTATAAGATCGGACCTGTCAGCTTCACCTTACAAGGTTTATATGTGGGTATTATGTCAGGATTGATGTGTTTTCCAATAAATCTTATCATTGTTTGTTTATTTCGATATGCGAAGCCGAAGCCTGTTAAAAAGAAATTGTATCAAAATAAGCATGACAGTGCCACAGACATGCCTAACTCTGGTGGCGAGACTAAAAATAGTTTTACGGATAATATCAATTCTAATAACTGTTACAATGGCAAACATCCAGACTCATCATTCATTCGTGAAAAGTCTGAAATTCATCTTGATTTTATTGAAGATGAACTTGAACAGCAACGAGAATATATAAAAACGGGAGATGAAAATAAAAGAATACTTGCAGATATTCCGTTAGAAAAGAAACCAATATCTGTTCACGGTTCAGTGAATGCGTTGTCATTCGAGAAGGATGCTTTAACAAAAAGTCGCGGGAAGTTGCCATACTGGAGCATTTACATCGCCTATATATTGTCCTTGATCAGTGTTGCAGTGGCATTCTGGCTGAGCGTAGAGTTTGGTGGAGTGTTTGGAATGACAAAGTCTTTGGAGTGGTTAATGTCCTTCTTCGTATCATTACTCGAATCCATATTCTTTTCGCAGCCAATTAAGGTAATTCTAAATATATATGTGAAAGACTTTACGAAATTATCAAGAGTTCTTGAAATTTACAAATTACCTTTATTATTAACAGCCTACGCGTTAAACATCAAAGGACTTAAACCTGCTGCAAACAAAATGTTATTTTGGCGTCTGTTTTTTCAGGGATTTACACGACCTATTTTGGTATATTGTCTTAAAAGTGTGTTCTTTGCTTGGACCGCTTTTACTATAGGTGGGCAGGTGAACCCCTAAACTTGAGTGATCATAGTCTCTTTAATAGACATTCCACAGTTGGGACCAAAAATCCACTTCAATTGAATGTTTTTATATTCATTCCAGATTGTTAATTTTCCATGGTTAGATGTCGATGATAATAGACTCCTATCATTTGCTTTGGTTCGCAAGAGCTAGTGCTTACGTATTATTATGTATTCATTTATTTAATCATAACAAAAATATACAAATTACATGTATTTATAAATTTTTGTCCGAGGATTACAGATACCATAAACTCAGAAAAATATCCGGAAAATTCTGCAGATCCTATTTAAAGTTTTTATCAAAATTGCAAAATAGTACTCTATATAACTATGTGTCCAACGGAATCTCCTAGTCCCATTTCTACACTAATCTTGTATACTGAATCCCTCTACAGCGTGTTACAGACTTTTTCTGTAGCGTTGCATTCTAACATAGCGGTGGGTACTCGATGACAGGCCTTGTCTAAATCTCCTCAAAGGAGTGTAAGATCTGTTTCAGAAGAGCAGAGTACGACAGGCTGAAATTGGCTTTTATATTTTAAATAGTAATTTTTCTTATCCATTATACATTTTTTGAGTGTATGATTAATACCTCTCAAATTGTGTAGCCTGTTGGTCTTTGGTCTATATATATACATATATATTTATATATTTGGAATATAATTCAGATATCTTAAATGTATGTCTTTTAATTGGCCTGCTATTCTGGCGAATATGAGGGTGGGCCTGTATACCAGTTAACCACACCAATTGGGAAGCGTTATTTCAATTGACTGTCCTAAGTCGTTGCCTCACCTACAACTACATTTTTTTCTCTATGTCTTTATTGTTTGCTTTTTTGTCTGTGGTGACTTTTGTTATACCAAGTAGATATCTTTATGCTTTATATTTTATTATATTATGTATGATATTCTGTTTGACACACTATCTCAATATGGGACCTTTCATTTTATGCAGGTTATATTATTAGCAATATTCTATGCTTTGGTCATAAAGAAACCAGAAGCCAACGATGATGAGCCCCTTCTGTCGACTAGTGTGGGTGACGACGAAGAGCTTCTCCATAAACCACTAACTGAGGATGATCTTAAAGATCCACAAAACTTAAAACTTTTAGAAAACATGAAAGCCCAAGCTCCACTGCCTCCACAGATGGATTTCTTGGAAACAATCAGAAAAGAAAGGTGACAGATGATGCTGTAATCTGCGATATTGATCCTTGAATCAAAAACTGTATGAAAATCCTATGTTGAAATATTTGTCACTATTAGAATATCTCTTCTTAGATCTAAATCGCACCATTATAGTCCATTAAAAGACATTACCAAACGTACTATTCGCAGGGCTAAGGAGTTGGCGATGTTCTCCATGCTGAAGGAGATCTGCATATGCATGGTTTTCCTCTATTTTGTCCTCACCATAGCCTACACCAACAGAGATCCCTGGTCATATTACATGTATAACAATATCCACAATATCTTCAACCTGGGTGCCTTTTCCAACAATCACACAATGGACTTTGCGGGGGTATGTTCAGTCATCAAATCGCTTATATCAGTTGAGATTTTGTTGTTATTCTTTCAGAATTCTGGTAGTCTCATACATAATGTACATTTGTTTGTTAATTTAACATCCATATGATTTCAAAGACAGTGAATATATTTGCTTGATGCATTCATCCTACAGAAATGATGACAAATATAGCAACCTCATTAAAACAAACGGGGGACAACCAAAATGTGCCAATGTTTATAATTATATTATTAATATGAAAACGATTTTTAGGATTCCGGCGGGTAATCACATTGCTACGTGAATATTTGTGAATACATATCTCGATTTATATTCGCTCAAATAATCTCATGTCATAGCGGGGGTGACTGGTAGCACGAGATGGTGACATCTGATCCCACCTCTAGTCCATGATAACTAAAATCACTGAATGTTCCTTATTGACTATAGCTTAATATCTAAGCACTTTACATACAAGCGATTCTTTGAATAGATCATGGACCATTTAAAAGATTCTGATTGTAGTGTTTAGTTCATAATACCCCGATTAATCAAAATAAATGCCGTATAATTATAAGTAATATATTTTTATTATATACAGATACGATCTCGGGATCATTTCTGGAACTGGACCCAAAATGCACTACTCCAAGGTTTGTACTATACTGATTACTACAATGGACAACTGTCACCGGAAACCACCATAATCCAAGACATGCAGAGTTTCCTGGTGGGTGGAGCACGGCTCCGACAACTGCGGATTAAACCAGGTAATACCATATAACAATTATCATTGATGATGTATATGCGTAAAACATTATGAGCTCATTAGCCAATATTTACATTACTATTAGACTCCCCATGTTTAATGCCCGTTACTCTATCCGATTTATATTTCAATTAATAAATAAAGTAAATATAAGGAAAGAGTGTCTTAATTTTTGTGTTCATGAAAATAATTCTTGTTCGTCATGCAAAAATATTTCGAGAACTCAGGAAAATTGAATTTCGAATGATCATTTTGAAGTTATTGAACAAGCCTTAAATATACATGTACTACTAGATTTTGATCAATCAATGGCATCCCCAGAAAGAATTTTGAAGGGTATTATTTCGTGGAAGCTAAAGCCTTAGAAAAACTTCATAACTTATAAATTTTTCATTCATATGTGACGGGCAATCAGTTATAATAGTCTTTACATATATGGCTTATTTTATGGAATGCGTATAGGTAAAAAACTAATTTTTGTCGAAAACAAAAAAAAAATACTTAAAACCTCTTATAAATGGGAGAATGTAAACGATATTACTTACTTTAAGCTTAAATATCTACAAAATCAGTCATGATAACAATTTTACCTGATTATTGCACTGAAAATGATAAATTTTATTATGTTTTGCATGTCTAGGCGTTTGAAAATGAAATTTAGCAAATGTGGTGCTATTCCGATTTTCGGTATATTCTAATTAAAGCAATGGTTTTTTTTGTTTTTTTTGTTTTTTTTTTTTTTTTTTTTTATTCCAAATTCAGAATTACATATATAAATATAGAACATATATATACATATGTGTATAACATAGATATATAACAATATATAAATATGCACTGGTATATAATATAGACAGCATGCATTTGTATGAGTATACAGCAAATAATATCCACAAGATGCATATAATGAATGAATTTTCTATTACATTTACCAATATACTGGTATGTATGATTAGCTATATAGTCAACAGCATTATTGCATTTGGTATTTTTATTAATCTGCTAGAAATGAAATATCGCAGATTAATTAAAGGAAGGAAAGAAAGGATAAGGAGGAGTAGAGAGATAGAAAAAAGAAAGGAGAAGACTGTTTAAGACTGACAGGATCCCTAATAATACAAGCATATACCTAGTATATTTCTAAATTTCTAATGCCAACTTCCATTTTTCATAAATAATTTGAAATATATGAAGATGTTGTTCTTTGACAGCGATACCTTGATAAACAAAGTATAATTTTCTAAGGAATATTTTCAAAGAATTCAAAGTTGGTACAATTTTATAACATTTCATAGTATAGATATAATATTTTATATAGAGTAACATTAAAGCATTCACTTTTGGTATATTGTCTGTTCCAAGTAAAACATTTCTTTTCCCTAACTCTAAATCAATAGAATATTGTACTAACCAGTTTTCAACGTTATGTAAGAAATTTTGTATATATTCACATTGCCAAAGAATATGAATAAGAGTTTCTTCCTCCATGTGACAGAAAGTACACAAAGGACTGTCAAGAATACCTATTTCATGAGCAAATTTATTTGTTGTTAAGATAAAATGATTAATTCTATACTGAAACCAGGGAAGTTTTGAATCTTTAGTCAAATTAAATGGTTTTAAGTAAATATTTTCCCATTCAGTTTGGTCTATATTGAAAAAGATATTTTCCCATTTCCTCTGTGATTTCGGTATACAATGATTTTTCTTAAGAATTTCATACATGTCTTTTGACCCAGATTTACTCTTAATGATATATTTAATTTTATCCAAAATCCAAGGTCCATAAATTTTACTCTCAAGATTTCGTATATTATTATTATGAAATATTTTCTTTATTGCTGAAATAATTCCATTGTATTCCAAGAAGTTACATTCTGGAATACTGAATTTATGTTGAAATTCATTATATGTATAGAATTGACCATTATCATTTAACAGATCACTGACATATACTATATTTTGTTCATACCATTTTTTATACCATACGCTATTTCCCCCATTTTGTATACTTTCATTCAACCATAATTCAGTTCTCATTACTTTTATTGAAATACTATCTGTATCATTATTAGAAATGTCGTATATCTTTTGTTTATCTAAAAGTGTTTTCCAAGCTTGTAAAACATCTTTCCAAAATTGATTACTGATTTTATTAATACAAAATTTTATATAATCAGTTCCACAATCAAAGAGTAGGTTCATTTTAATGTTGCGCAGTAAAAAGTTTTGCCATATACCATCTTGATTCAAAATTCTTCTTATCCATGTTGTTTTAAGTGCTGAAATATATGCTTTTAGATCTATCATATTTAAACCACCTTCTTCATTAGATTTAGTTATAATGTTTCTTGCTATTTTATCTGGTTTATTTTGCCACAAAAATTGATGTAAGGAAGTATTTATTTCATTTAAGAAATCAACTGGTGGATCAGGTAAAGATAAAAATAGATGGTTAAACTGTGAAATAATTAGTGTTTTAATAAGAGTAATATATCCAATAGGATTAAGCTTTCTCTTTTGCAATTGTTTAATTATTGAAGTAATTTTCTGTAACCTGGCTCTATAATTCAATTCACAAATATTATCTAGATTAACATCAAATTCTATCCCTAAAAGCTTAAAACTAGTTTTTCCCCACAGTAAATTCCATTCTTCACACATTTTGTCATTACTATATTTTTTATTTCCTATCCAAATTATTTGTGTTTTTTCGAAATTTACCTTCAGACCCGATATATTTTCAAACCATTTTAACGCTAAAAGCGATTTTGATAACGATTCTTCATTGCCATTAAGAATTAGTGATGTATCGTCCGCATATTGCGAGATCTTATATTTTAATCTATCTACAGTGATGCAATGTGCAATTTGTAAAGTAAAGCAATGGTTTTTGTCCCAGATGCCCTGACTACCAGGGTTGTACAGAGTTTTCCCCATCTTAAGACATTGTGGAGAAAAATCGTTAGTTAATGCTTTAAGTATTGATCCTTTGTAATATTAGCCATATGTGTAAGTTAACAGAAGCCAAACAATCATGTATAATCTTTGAAATGTTTTCAATTTACAGCGATTTTTGTTAAATGTTGATGACCTTTACCTAAAACTTACAAACGGACTAAGGGTAAAGTGCTAACATAGAGATTTTATCGCATTTTTCCAAAACCTTTAGTAATTCAAAAATCATTAAATATTATTGCGCAACAGGACAATAGACTGATAGAACTAAATCATACCCTGAAGTATTGAAATGAGAACACACTATCTACCTGAATTTCGTTATTTATAGATGCCCAATCTAAAACTAGCATTCACATCACAGACAGCAAAAAAAAAAAAAAAAAAAAAAATGCGCAGCGCTATATAGCTTAGATTGGTCAATCGTACCTATTCGGCCATGCATAATATGCATGCTTATACAGAATTATAACCATGGGTAATCTCCATGTGTATATCGCTTGGAGTACAGCATTACAATATACAAGCTTAGCTTTTAAAAAAGCTTAGAGTGCAAACCCTGTAGCATTTTTAATTGCGAGGAAAATGGTACTTGTGGGTCAATTTAAAATGAACACCCTTTTGTATGATGCTAGCTAGGTTGTTGTCTAAATAATAGTTAATACCTCCTTTCTAATGTTTATTTATGTTTAGACTTGGGTTGGGAAAGCTGACCATATTCGTCGGGTTGTCACCCTTTATACATTTCGAACACCCTAAGTACATTTAGACAAGGAAGAAATTATACAAACTACGCAGTACTTGCTCCACTAACGTCCAACACCTTAAGAACACAAACTCCCCGTCGAGGCCTCTAGTGCGCAAATAGTCGCTGGGGAAGTTTGCATAAGTACAAAGAATGTTACAAACTGCGCAGTAATTGCTCCACCAATTAAACTGCTAGAAATCCTAGATACTCCGCCTTCCTTTACTCGGAACTTTTCGAGATTTTCTATAGCCAGATAATGTACATACGCTAAAAGGTACGAACATCTAATTAGTATTACGCGGGAAAATTCTGTTAGATTATACCACTGCTGCCGTGGGAAAGGTTACACGAATGTTGATTTTCAAAATATTAATATCCTTCATGTTTATGTGGCATCCACTAATTTATTTAAAATTAAGTATTTTAAAGTATTTTTTTATTTTTAGAATACATTGCATGTAAGATTTATTTATCATTTATATGCATTCACTTAAGAAAATCACCCCCAAATCATAATGTTTATCGTATTAAAAGCTCTATCCTCATATACTCCTCTCTGCGTTTGAAAGTACGGTAAATACTATTCCTTTGGAACGCTCAACTGTAACATTGATTTAGTAATGAGCATTGCCTTTGAAAGCAAGGGTATTCTTCTTCATTCCTTTTCCTTTTAAGCGCATTAAAAATATTGATGTCATGGACAATAAAAAACTTATACTGCCTGACCTCGTAAAGTAAAGCAAATACTTTTTTGAGGCTATGTTTTCCCAGCATGCAGCATATTCATGTCGCACATGCGCATTTCCAGATTAGACAACAACGTAATATGCAACAAACCCCCGACGGGGTTTGCAATCACATGCGTTCGTGCATAAATAGTAACAATTTGAATTGTAGGTAATCGCAATATCTTTTGAGTCAAAACTAAAGTTGCATTCTGCGTACTATATCTTGCCGTAGATTTGAAGTTAGAGACACTACCACTTCGACATTTAGACAACCACTTGGGAAAAGACGCTGACAGAATGGTGTTCCCGTCCAAAAGCTTAACTCACACACACTTAAAACACATTAAGGACTAGACATGTAGCAGTATTCTAAAACAGTCAAGTGTCATACAGATCGATAAAATTTTTTATTGATTTCGTAATTGCTTTGTAGATATATGTTATTCTCCGTTGAACTACTTTACTGATGAATGTATGAAAGGATACAGTATGTTGAGAGAGCAGCAGGAGACGTATGCCTTACAGTGGGCCCCCGTCAATACGTCAGGTAAACACCTCCTAGGACGGTCAAACTAGACGTCTCAATAAGTGTGATTGCAGAACACAAATATAAACGGGATTGGAAACCACAAAGTTTGCAATACATTCATACGTACTTTCAATATGTATCTATATACAATCTATCATGTTTCTAGAAAAAATGTTTCTACATTTTCAGCAACTCATTATTTCCAGATTTAAAACGAACGAATATTCACGATTTGCCAAATCCATATCGAGAAAGAAGAATACCCTCAAGCAAAACAAAAAAAAAAAACGAAAAAAGATAACCAAAAACTAATATAAAGATATTGGATGAGACATGTACACCCATAATCAACGGAAAACAAGACGCATACACGTGGAAATTTCTTTATCTTTAGTCAAATGGGATCTTATGTATTTCAATCCTTTCACTGTATAGAAAAATTCAAAATTATCAAACATACATAACGTACTTACATTTTCATTTTTATGAGAAAATCTATCTCTAAGATTTTGGCAAAATTGACTAGATTAGACATTTTCGTTCTCTGAACATGTTCTGTCTCCTTGTAGATCCTATATACGCTGCTCATCCATTCTTCACATACCAGAGTTGGCAAACCTTGGACGGTTATCCTTATTGGGGTATATTTGAGACTTACAGTGGTGGTGGGTATGTGGCAGAGCTGGGAGGCAGCTACAGCAATGCTCATGGTGTTATCAACTTCCTCAGAAATAACCAATGGATAGACAAGTATACCAGAGCTGTGTTCATAGAAGCTAATCTATACAATCCAAACCTCAAACTGTGGGCAATCTCTATGTACCTCTGTGAATTTTTACAAACTGGAGGTAATCCGTCTGACAAATGTTTTAAATTTTACTGTATACATAATGAATGCTGTACCACAGCGTAAAAGATAATCATGCGCGGATACAGAGGGGGGGGGGGTTAGGGGGGTCTGGACCCCCCTGGAATCAAAAAATTTTACCAAAAAAAGGTAATATTTGGGCATTTTTGGGGTTGGACCCCCTCGTCTAAAAGAAAAAATTACCTTTTTTGGTTGGACCCCCTCTGACAAAAAATTCTGGATCCGCGCATGACAATTAACTTTCATTTCAAACATTGTCATTACAATTAATATTGAATCGCTCTGCCAAAGTAAAATGTATATAAATACTTTAATATTAAATGATTCAACGAGCCCAGGCTACTTGTCATATGATATATTATCACCAGAAATGCTTCTATAAGGCCTTTCATTGTCTTAAACACGTTGACAGCATTCGATAAATGACATTTATTTAGGACATGGCACAGTTTTAGATTCCTCGGTAAAATATGTTTCAAACACGATACCTGAATTCATCAATACATACTTCCTGAAAGTGTTCATTTGTGCAGTTACGTAGACATGTTTTGCAAGATATTATTTTGAGTCTAAGGGGCGAATTCATGAGCTCCTAAGGAAGCAATCTTTATATGATACCTACTTAAAACTGAAAACATTATATCAAAGCTTTATACATCTGTCTGCAGGTATTGAAACATTTCCGAGATTTCATATATTTCGGTTGAACAGATATGGAGAGGGAGAGTTCATGTACTTTGTGTTGTTTGTGGAGATAGTGACCATTGCCTTTGTCATATTCTACACAGTAAAAGAGATCCGCAAATTGAAAAATCTCGGCAAGAAATATCTGACGGTATGACTTTCTACCATACACCATTATTTTATTGTATGTATCTTGTTATCTAAAATGTTTCAAGCATCTATTACCAAATAACATGGAAAAGTAAAAATAATTAAAGAATTGTTATCAAAATACTCCTTCTTTTGATGCGTCGGAACATTTTCAGACACCGGTAAATCTTCGTGAAGGACCTTCTCTGAGTTATACTTGGTTACGAATGTCACATTCAATTATTTTATTAATTTGTAGGAGTTTTGGAATCAGTTTGAATTGTTTACTGTTGCCGTTTCCTACGCAATTATTTTGGTGTTTATTTACCGTGCCGTCATCTGTGTGCAAATAATGAATAAAATTAAACAGAATCCAAACGGCTTCACAAATTTCTATTTCGCCATTCTCTGGGACGACGTGAGTAATTCATAGTGCGATATATAGTACTTAATATAATATTCCATCTGACTGAATGTAGTTTACATAAGAGGTTAAGCTCTTACTTCAATCAGGTTTTCCTTTTATTCTTAAGTACCAAGAACTTATTATTATATATATTGCAGTTATCAATATTTAATGTTTACTTTTAAAAGTGATATATATGTATACAATGAATAATCTGAAATCGTCTGCAATCAGTTTTCTTTGTCTCTCTTTGATGACGTCAGTTGTCTGGTTGGTTTATCGGGACCCTGGTTTTCCTGTTGACCATCCGCTTTCTACGTCTCCTGAGGTTTAATAAGAAGATCGCTTTACTGAACAGCACACTGAAGTATACAGCTCGCTCATTGCTCAGCTTCCTTATGGTATTTCTGCTGGCTTTCCTGTCATTCGCCTGCACAGCATACCTGTTCTTCATGCCAACACTCTTCGATTTTCGAACTTATATGGTTACTATAGAAACACTGCTGTCAATGATGCTTGGTGAGTAAATATTCTATTTTGACACCAACGTTACAGCTATCATGTATTATGAATTCAACTTCGTTGTTATTGTTATCAAATTTGTACGTTTATGCTAGGATAGTATCTATATCTCTCATAATCCGAAAGGCAAGAACATGTCGGCGTAAGTTAGTTTTATATATACCAGTGGCGTACATGTAGCTAGCTTAAAATTGTATGTATTATAGATAGCAAAAAAAAAAAAATAATAAAAAACAATAATGACAAATGAGTCCTGGGTGAATCCTTGGTCAGGCGTTGGGGTCACAGTGAAGGGGCGAAGCTCCAGCGATTTTAGCATTTTGACATAAGCGAATTCCATACAAACAATGCAAACTGTAAAATTTTACAAACACTGTATACATTCAAATACATGTATATATCAAATATAATAGACGTATGTCCTACAAATTTTTGTGTATTCATTTGCGTTTTTGCGTAGAAAGCGCTTCGCCACTGTATATATGTTACTTATTCACAAAGAATTGTCACGAAAGAGCCTTGATTTCCGTTAGAATTCGTAATTATATATAGGATGATTTGTTATATATTTTACCCAAATCTGTTTTACGAGTTTTATTTCCCATCCTGATTTTCGTTCTTGATATAAATCCTTACTCTCATTATAATCAATATGATTTCTAGAACTTCTAAGTTTTAAGTTTTTAAAACTTGTTCAATTTGAGAAACTAGCCATTTTAACACTATCATTTCTTTTTTCAGTATTTACGATTGTCTAACGTTTCGTATGATACAAGTTTGAATACAAGTTTGGTACAGAGTTGACAAAATTGCTGGAGTTAAGCGCTTCATTATCGGGGAAGAGGAAAACCCAGTCCTCTTTACCCCACTTTATACTTGTAATGCAACTGTTACATTTTATATTCATTGCATATCTGTATTATTATCATTATTAGTTGTATTCTTTCTTGTCAGGTAAATTTGATTACGGGAATGCTATGAGTTCTAAAGCAGGACCCTGGATGTTTGGCTTCTTCAGTCTCTGCTTCAGTTTTGTCCTTATCAATTTCTTCATAACGATCCTTATAGACGGATTTGAGGCAGTCCGGTCCGATCCTGTTAACCAGAGTAACGAGTACGAGGTTATTGAGTACATGGTGAAGAGATTTAAGATGTTATTAGGGATAGGCAATCCGTCCAGAAAGAGAACTATGCTGTTCAGTCAGGATCCCAGGCTCAACAAATATGTCTATATAGAAGGTCAGTACACGATACTGCGAGTAAATAATACTAGACTAATACTGTTAGACTTAGAGGTTATTGTCAGTGCCTTGGTGAATGGCATGATAGCTACAGAATACAGCTCTGTACCTTAATAATCATCATAACAAAAAAAGTCAAACACCTACAGCCTCAGTGGTCTACATTTAGCTTCTTAAATCTATCAATGTCATTGACCAATTGCAGGATACAGAACCAATATCGTGTATATCTCATACACACAATCCTGAACCAATATCGTGTATATCTCATACACACAATACTGAGCCATTATCGTATATATCTTATTCACACAATACTGAACCAATATCGTGTATATTTCATACAGAAATACTGAACCATTTTCGTGTATATCTCATACACACAATATTGAACCAATATCGTGTATATCTCACACACAGAATACTGAACCAATATTGTGTATATCTCATACACAATACTTAACCATTATCGTATATATCTCATGTACACAATACTGAACCATTATCGTGTATATTTTATACACACAATGCTGAACAAGTAACGTTTATATCTCATAGACACAATACTGAACCATTCTACTTTATATCACATACACACAATACTGAACCAATATTGTGTATATCTCATACACACAATACTGAACCAATATCGTATATATCTCATGCACACAATACTTATCCAGTATCGTTTATATCTCATACACACTACTGAACTACTGAACCATTATCGGATATATCTCATGCACACAATATTGAACCAATATCGTGTATATCTTACAGACAATACTGAACCATTTTCGTGTATATCTCATGCACACAATACTGAAACATTATCGTATATATCTCATACACACAATACTGAACCAATATCGTGTACATCAAACAGACAATACTGAACCATTTTCGTGTATATATCATACACACACAATACTGAACCAATATCGTGTATATCTTATACACACTAATGAACCAATATATATATATATATATATATCTCATACATAATACGGAATCATTATCTTATATATCTCATGCACACAATACTGAACCAATATTGTGTATATCATACAGACAATACTGAACCATTATCGTGTATATTTCATACTTACAATACTGAAGCAGTGTCGTTTATATCTCATACACACTACTGAACCATTCTAGTTTATATCTCATACACACAATACTGGACCAATATCGTGTATATCTCATACACACTACTGAACCAATATTGTGTATATCTCATACACACTACTGAACCAATATTGTGTATATCTTGTATACACAATACTGAACCAATGCCGTGTATATCTCATACACACAATACTGAACCATTGTGGTTTATATATCACACACACAATACTTAACACATATTGTGTATATCTCATACACACAATACTGAACCAATATCGTGTATATCTCATACACACTACTGAACCGATATTGTGTATATCTTATACACACAATACTGAACCTAAGTCGTGTATATCTCATACACACAATACTGAACCATTGTGGTTTATATCTCATACACACAATACTGAACACATATTGTGTATATCTCAGACACACAATACTGAACCTAAGTCGTGTATATCTCATACACACAATACTGAACCATTGTGGTTTATATCTCGTACACACAATACTGAACACATATTGTGTATATCTCAGACACACAATACTGAACCAATGTCGCGTATACCTCATACACACAATACTGAAACATTGTGGTTTATATCTCATACACACAATACTGAATCAATAATGTGTTTATCTCATACACACAATACTGAACCAATATCGTGTATATCTCATACACACAATACTGAACACATATTGTGTATATCTTATATAGGTAAAACTCCAGAACAAGAGAAACTAGGTGAGCTCGACAGCAAAGTAGAGTCCATGATACTGAAGATGGAGGGAATGATGGAAAAACCCGATGAAGACGACGACATCGAGACAGAGATAGAAGCAGTAAAGAAAAAACGCAAGAGGAAAATTGTCGGCTCGGAATGAAGATATTACCGACATTTCAATTCAATGTTGATGCCGTGTGTCTAATATA
Source organism: Pteria penguin (assembly GCA_035048485.1). Lineage (NCBI taxonomy): Eukaryota > Metazoa > Mollusca > Bivalvia > Pterioida > Pteriidae > Pteria > Pteria penguin. Next base: position 69,865,553 of record CM068583.1, read on the forward strand.
AGTACATATTTTTTTTGAATCAAACTGAAACACTAAACCTTGTTCTTTCAATGTTTTGTTTGGAATTCAAAATTCACGTTTCACGTATTCCTTAAAAATCATGTTAACTCTCTCACATTAAACTGTAGAAGCACGACTTCAGTTTATATAAATGATGGTTTCATAACTCCATCCATTTTGCATTGACAATTATGGGTATATACGCGACCAAACAGTCCCCAACCCTTTTCTGGGTATATACGCGACCAAACATTCCCCAACCCTTTTCTGGTAGTTACAGATACGACGAAATATCCGAAAACCTATTCCTGACAAAGCCACAGTTTTTTTTCCCCAAGCGACATTTCCATAAACAGCCGAAGGTACTTGCAAAGATATATATATATATATATATATATATATATATATATATATATATATATATATATATATATATATATATATATATATATATATATATATATATATATATATTTATTTATTTATTCGTTTATTTATTTATATAAATACGGACGATTGAATGCTTGTACGAATGACTTTGCCAGAAAGAGATAGTAGGATGTTTGCTGACATCTGTGATTTTGCCGGGAAGTATATAGAGATGGTAGGATGTTTGCTGACATCTGTGATTTTGCCGGGAAGTATATAGAGATGGAAGGATGTTTGCTGACATCTCTTTCTGGCAAAGTCATTTGGACAAGCATCCATCCGTCCGTATTTCTCTGGCATTTAGCAAACATTTCTTTACCTAGTCCAAGAAAAACCAATGGCGTTAACCCTCAGTCGCTTCCGGTCAGTGTCACAGGTACTTGCAAACGTTTTACATCTTTTCCCGTAATGATATAGTTACATGTTTAACATTTTGTCACACTAGTCGTACATTAGTGCCAGGTCCTGAGGTCAAAAGAAATAACATTCCTAAGGAGGGCGTGCTTTCTCAATGAAAGTTTTCATATTTTGCTAGTTCATTTCTTTGTGTGTGTGTGTGTGTGTGTGTGTGTGTAGGTGTGTGTGTGTGCTGAGTTCACAGTGTAGTAAAAGTAATTTTAAAGAAATATGCTCAACACAAATGAAAGAGAGAAGCCATAAGTCATCTTATCTGTATGACACAAATCACCAAGGACATACACATAAACATGATGGAAGTGGTTGTTTGAATTTACAACGAAAGATGTATTCCGTTAATATGCTTAATCTTACTTAGACATGATATAAGAGAATACATAAAAAGGAATTGGCACCACCTGGATTTTATCGAGTGTCCCATGTACACAATCTACACCAAGCGCAATTAGACCCACGCTCAAACTCAAGCACTAAAGGTAGGGACGCGTAGATATAGGACTTGAAATTCGTACACTGTCATGGATTGTTAACTGAAATTTGTCACATAAACTTTCTGATATATATATTTTGTAATTATAATAAAAAGTAACGATGTCATATTTCTTTTAGAGTGTTGGATCGATTTCAACTTTATATCTAACGCTGACTTATTTACAAACGATTTTGAATGTTTACCTTTTCCAAGAACTCTTAGAAGAGGATTTTTTTTACGCTCCCCGAAAAATTTCGGGGAAGTATATAATCGCTGTCGTGTCCGTGTCTGTCTGTCTGTCCGTCTGTCCGAGCTCATACCTCCTATACCTTTCATCAGAAATTGGTTATACTTCACCAAAATTTTATTTAGGTTTCATTTCTGAAAGGTCAAGGTCACTTAACTATGACTTTAAATACCATGAAGTATTTATATCCTCTACACGTTTCATCAGAATTTTATCATACTTCGCAAAATGTTATTTATGTTAAGGGATTATAGACAGAGGTCAATCATGGTCATTTCTGAAAGGTCAAGGTCAGGATAAAAAGTTTTGTTTCATAACTAATCAAGGTCAGACTTACTCATTTTAGTTCAAGATACTGTGATCACTTGTCGTTCTACAGTTGACTCAATTGGATATTCATATGATACATTGAGATTTGAAATCGTTATCAATTATTACAATGATTTCCTATGTACTGAGTCAATTATTTCCTTCATTATTGCTGTGCTTCTTGGAGCATCCATCAGTTTTACTGATTTTTGTATACCAATTGTGTCATCAATTTCCTGCATTATAAGTAGAACTGCCGTTCGGGGAGCATCCACTAGTTTCAATGATACTCTTGTTTACTCATGTATATAAAAATTTTACGTATTTATAAAAATGTTTTACATAAAATGATAGATGTATTGCTTTGGAGATTCTCGATGTATTTAAAAAAGACGAAAATAGCAAATCGGCAGTTGTTAGTTATATTTATGTTGGTGATGTCGATGCCATTTTTGCCCTTTTATTGCTGTTATGTTCACTACAGATAAAAGTCTCGAATTTGTTGACAGAAGTAAACATTTTTCAAAGCTGTCTAAAAATGATCAATGATAAAATGTGAACTATCTTTAGATCAGTTTACAATGATGAAACATGCTGTGTAAAATCCAATACTGAGTTATATAATTTTTACAACATGTCTACCGGTTACATGCAGGGCAAGAAAGTATACTGAGTTATATGATTTTTACAACATGTCTACCGGTTACATGCAGGTGAATATGCAAGCAAGGGAAACGAAGTCCTTTCGGGCACCTGGTCTCACCCCAATTTGAATGAGGTTCACAGTGGTCTGAATATGACATTGAACGATATTGTCCTTTTATTCTATGGATTTCGAGAAGCGTTTAACCCTTCGGTACTTCTTCTACGTTTACTTTGATAGTGAAATAAGATGTAATCATTATGAATCAATTGACAGGATATCGCTTTGTTATTGATATTATATACTGATGGAACTGTGTAAATTTCCGACAGTATTGATGGCTTCCTGACACTGTTGAACACCTTGCATGTATTTAGTGAAAATGGAATTTGAGAGTTAATATAGACAAAACCAAAATTGTTGTATTCTCTGTGAGGTTATTCACTTCCATAGCCAATATCTCGATTTTGTTTGGTAGACTGGATGTTCCTTAGGCAAAAAAAAAAACAAAAAAAATGTTTGTTTCCTGTAACATGACCTAAAAAGATAGGTCGGTAGGTAGGCTTTTCTTTTCTTTTTTTTTTTTCTATGGAAAATGTCTTGACATTCTGATGGACATACATAATGTATAATAAAAGGTATTGTTCAACATAATTCATCATGTACGACGAGGCTTGATGCCATGGGGGTCGCCATATTTGTTTTAAAAACACCGGAAATAACAACAATGTGAAGTTTCAGAAAACCGATTCCGGAATTTCGATTCCGGAAATGGCGGCGCCTGTAAATGGCAAAAAAAAAAAAAAAAAATCAGAGTCGGCGCCATTTTTGAGGAGTCGGTCGGGTTACAGGAAACAAAGATAATTTTTTAAGCCTTATTGACTACCGCTCGGTATCTTGACACTTTACTTCCAAGTTCCTCATATTTATCATTCAAGACTGCATATGATGTATCTGACATACACATAATATGCTATGGATACAGTAATAGTTTATAACAAGATGTTCTAATTACACGTTTGGCATTATAGTCACATTCTAGATCACATGATAATTGAAACGGATTCATGAAAGGAGCACAATAGACCTGTTCAAGATAACGTTCACTCGGATCACTTTTGCTTTTCCTACACTGTTTTCTCCACTCAGCGCAATTTCAAATAGCATTGCGTCGCTCCAAAATATAGTATGTAGTTATGGCTAAATATGAAGTACCTATCTCTTAAGGAGGCCATATCGGGTTCATTTGCGTGAATCTGTCAATTCGAAAGTTTTGATTAAAGCATGTGACATTTAATCACAAATCTTCAGTTTCAAGATTAAAATTAAAAACGGTAATGCATCCATTATTGTTGTGAAATAAAGATCATCTTAAAATTACTTTTGATTTTCCTTCGAGGATAATAGGAAAAGCCAAGGAAACAACACACACAAATTTTACAGATTCTGCACTTGTTATTTTGGTATTCATTTGCACTATTACAGACTTTATAAAATTATTCAAGTAAAAAATTACTTCAAATTATGATGTTAAAGTTGGTTATAACCATGGTATAAAAGAAAATGGCCATCTCGAAATAAATTTATTAGTCAAAATTAAAATAAATCAATGATAAATGGATATCAAATATATGATTGTAGTGTTATACTCTACCAGTGAATTTATTACCACAATCTTATAAAGGTAGATCATTTGTATTTTCAACCATAGATAATGTATATCATCATATCCCCCAAAAGTGAAATTGATCAGGACAGGTGATAGTTGTGTAGGAAAAATCTGTGTAAATTGTCTGCAAGAATTATATGCTTAACAAACTACCTGGTTATATAAATACAACTGTTATATACAGTAAAACAATTCTTATGACATAATCGTTACCATTGACATAAAGGAATGGTATGTTATGACCAAGGTCATATCTTAGTTCCAAGGTCACAGACAGTTTAAGATGAAGAATTGAGTGTCTACTTCACGCTACAGTAGCTGGGTTTTTTTCACTCCAGTGTAGCGCAGTGAATGAGGTGTTCTGCTTACGCCCTGAAGTCTCGGGTTAGATCTGCTTCATACTTCACTTTATCGTAAACCATGGCGTATACTGGTGTCCTGTGTTCTTGACCCAAGGTCAAAAATTCAAGGTCAATGGCACAGTTAACTAATTATCAAAATCAGTGTGTGTGTGTGTGTGTGTGTGTGTGTGTGTTAAAACAGAGGTCTGCCATTACCTTGACCCATGGTCATACTTCTAGTTCCAAGGTTACAGTTATGTTTTGCCGACGAAACAGGTATTGTTCATGTGTTGATTTATTTATTTGACAACTCGGTGCAAAAATATGCCACCAAATGTTGTATTTTTATTCCATGCGTGCAAATTTTATATATTTAGCGCAGTGTCTAAGTTTTCGGGAAGCATAAATAAACTGATGTCAGTCAACATCCATAACTGACATCATTTCGTTGTCATCTCAAACACAACTTTATTTCAACATTAAACTGATTTGTTTGAATATTGACAACTTTTCATGTAATGAAAATTTCTATCTGAAATCCAAATTCGCATTATTGATTGATTTTTGTTTGACGTCACACCACGAATATTTCACGTATATGGTGACGGCATCTGCCTGATGCAGGACATACAAAGTTTGACCTTTGCAACGGACCCATCCGAAGCAGTGAGGGATCTTTAAAGTGCCATGCATACCACGACACGGGGCCTCGGTTTTCACTGTCTCATCCGAAAGACAGGACACAGGCATGACCAGAGCGGGACTCGAACCCCGGCCTCCCGATCAGGAGACGAGCGCGATACCACTAGTTCACACCGGCTTCAAATTCGCATTACTTACAATTCTGCAATTCATAAAAATTACATATAATGTAAAAACTACACATGCCACGTGTTTTAACCATTAACAATACTACATACAACTCTCAATGTGTCCAGGTCAGGTCAATATGCCACGTTGATCGTGCATTTCTTAAATATGTATTAATACAAATAAAAAAGATGTATTTTCATAATCTATTTCAAATACGTGTATGGTTTCTTAAGAAAATCTGAAAAAAATATCCTGGTTGTGGAAGTCATGGAACAAGCGAGATGAGTAGAGTCCTATGGCTGTATATTGCCATATCGAAGTCATTCCGATATCCGTCTGATTTCAAAACGGCCACCTAAACTCAGCACCTCAGTAGATAAAGTTGATGGATATTTGTTTAGGCACGTTTGCCTATATAAACGCTATATACCATTATACAATCAGATTTTTCCATTCTATAATCTTTGTCCAGATGTTAGATGTGCCAGTTTGTTCATGATCTTTGGCTGAAAAAGGCTAACTCTAAATGCATTGGATGCCAAAGTCTTTATTATAAAACAAATATAAAGATATAAGGACATGACCTTATAATGTGCATGTATCATCTTTCAGCATTTTCTACAATAATTTGATGAGTTTAATTAATGCAGTGATATGATAAACAGTAATGAGCGGTATAAATAAATTTCACATTTGTGTGACGCACATACCCAATGAATATCGTGTGTAACCACCTCCCCTTTCCCCGGTCATATTATAAACCTTACGAGTCACTGCCGGAGGAGCCCCGTGTCCCAGTTAAATCCACCACTACCGGAGGGGCCCCGTGCCCCAGTTAAATCCACCACTGGAAAGTATCGTTTAATTATCATAAACAGTATTGGTGCACAGAAAAGTACTTCACCTTTATATCAGTATTTGCATATATACATATATATTTTGTTATGGTCTCATAATTGCACAAGCAACATAAAAACCTTATGTCGTCCCCGTATATTTCTTATTCTCTTAACTCACCCACAACCACCCGGAAAATGGTTACTTTAAGGGAAATCTTGATGGTCAAAGATCAAATATCTGAATAAAATTTCAATTCAAAACTCGTCTCTATTGAATATTTCTTAACCTAAGCACTTGTATACACGTGCTTCTTCAAAGATGGTCAGTGATTATATTTAGTATGTGGAAGTTTTATATAATCAAGTTTTACTGTTCTATCGAGTGCTACAACACTACATATCGAGTACTACAACACTTTCATTGACAAATGAGTAAGGCAAATGCCACACGCCAACATCACAGACGTCCAACATGACGCTGCTGTAGTCGTCGGGACGGGATCCTCGGAGAAATCCAAGTAGCTTTTGTCATTAATTTTAACTTTCCATAAGCGCACATTATAAGCGCCCAGTGAAGTCGCATTTCCGTAAAAAGGCTGGACATTATGAGTGGCGAACCACATATATTCTCTGTCATCGATAGTAATGCTGCTCGTCCATGATATTCTACAATCGTGAATCAGCGTCACTGTCGTTGTCATGGAAATGTTACTGTATGATTTTGAGGATAAGAAATCCTTTTGAACATCCCAGTATTTAATGCTATTACGCTCCAATGATGTGAAGTAGAGGTCATTTTGTCCAGAAAGTATGCCGTCAGTATGGACGCCTTTATTACCCACATTTCTTTGCTTGTTAAGGAAGTCAATTGTGCTTGACTGCGGGTTCTTCAAGACGCTTGTTGGAATTTGATAAAGGTTTGTCCCTGCGGAGACGCAATAGTAAACGTATAGAAAGTCCGGAGATATTGCAAGGCCGTTAATACCTTGGTCTTTCACAGATATTGTATGGCTAGATATGGTGATGTTTTCTTGTTCCTTCAAGGCATCCATAGAGGGATGGACGAACGCGTAGGAGTCGTTGTTACTGTAGTCATACACGACGAGCTTCGACCCCAAAGTATCGCTAATGTATGCGTATATATTAGAGGAATTAGCCAAGTCCAGTACAATATCACTGAAATACCGAACTCCACTAGATATCAGACTGGGAAAATAATGACGATGTATCTCCTGGTTATGGTTTATATCATACACGATTAGCTTAGGACGGCAGGTACTTTGATATGTTGCCTGCCCATGTGGAGCATACGCAGTGTCAAGGATCCACATGTAACCAGTATTAGGATCTATTTCGAAGCTATGTATTAATTGCAACATGTCACAGTCACTCTGATTATGCCAGCTCCAACTCGGGTAAGCAATTAGAGATGGCGACTTGGTGCCGACATCGATCACTTCCGCTAACGTTACGGGAACACCAGCACGTAATCTGGGTATTGACACGAATACTCTACCTTTATACACCTTCACATTGTCTATGATATTGTTCTCGCGAATATACCGTTTGTCTGACAACCATTCAGCTTTCATTGAACATGTTGGCCATTGCAGATTTATAGTGGTCCATTCGTACACGGGTGTAGCCGTATGTGTTCCGCGTGATTGCGAATTATCGCATGCGTCGGCGAGATTATGTTGAGCATCTGGTTCGTATAAGTAGCTTTCATCATCAACAAACACTCTCCACACGAAATAATTATATTTTCCAGGATCCGTTGTATTTCCAAAATAAGTGTGTAAATTATTTGATGTGAACCATAAATAACCTTGTTCATCCATCCCCAAAGAATCAATCCATTCCATCCGGTCATCGGACACGAGAACTGAAGGCGAATGTGACCTCTTATTATGATTAGAATCGAAAGACCATTTATACACGCCATTTTTACCCAGTGTAGAATAATATAGGTTACGTCCTTTGTCGCAGTACATTCCATCTGATTGCACTCCTTTTGATCCCATCTCCTCATAGTGCAAAGAGAAGGCTGCGTCATCGACGTTCGAATCTCGTAAAATATCAGTTTTTATTCTATACAGGTTAACACCACTTACCGCGGAGTAATACAAATACTGAAAATCCGATGACATAGCTATTCCATTAATACCAAGGGGAACAACTGTCCAGCTGCCCGATATGGTAATATTCTTGTACGCGGGATCAGCGCCCATAGACTCATGTTTGACGGAGTATGAAATGTTGCGTTCCACATTATACACAACGAGTTTCTTTCCCAATGTATCCGACATGTAGACATAAGCTACTTTCCCCGCCACATAATCAAGGACAAGGTCATTTAGATAGAACATCCCTACACCTACTGTCTCCACGGGAAAAGTATAGCGCATGATTTCCCTCTGCCGTATCATATCCCAGATGACAAGTTTGGCGGGGCATTTGACTGCTACTTGTTCACTGGAAATGGGAACGAAGGCCGTATCCAGGATCCACATGTATCCTGTATTGTGATCTACTTCCATACTCTGTACGAGTTGCAGAGTTTGACAGTCTCCCAATACGTGCATGTTCCAGCTGGGATATGGTCTGACCTTAGGCGAGTCCCCCACACCTGGTACGACTTCCACTAGTGAGGCCGCCACTCCAGCCTTGAGCCGGGGTATAGTCAGAAATAAAGAACCATTGTAGATCTTTATTCCATTGATAGCATTATTCTCACGTATGTACCGGCCATCAGCAATGTAGTCATCTCGCGTCTGGGTATCGGGCCAGTCGTATTCTATCGAAATCCATTGATATACCAGTTCGTGGTCAAACCGCGTACACGTCCCTGCAACAAGTGTGAGATGTACACACAGAATTAAGGTAGTGTATCTACATTCCATGTTCAGCTTACAGGCACTACACCTTCCCAATGTTCAGTTTAAATCCAGTGACATTGTCACACAAAGGCCATAAATTTGACGTGAATCGTTTTATTTGTCCGACCAGATTTTATATCGGGGTTTGTATTGGTTAATTTTACAGACTTAAAGTGAGCTGACTGGGGTCAAATACTTTTCATAACATAGGAGGATTTGTTGTGACGGATTTGTTACCTCATAACACCGATGTAAAACACTATCCCCATTACCAATGGACATAGAATAAGGTCAGAGAAGGATAAATTGGAAACATTATCTCCACTACCCATTAACATACAATGTTGTCACAGTAGGGTGAATTGTAAACAAAGTTAAAGTCGGTTAAATATTTGTAAAAAAAATAGAGTAATCACTCGACTGAACAACATCAAAAGCTCTGAAGGACTAAACAAATACACATGTTCGTGTTTAGTGTTGCATTGGCCAAAAATACTAGGGTCCGCGATTTTTTTCCTCATATTCATGAAAAGCACGGGTGAAATTATTTACATGAATCTGCAATGCAGTGTTTGTAAATTTTCAGTATCCATAATAGTACTCTATTTATACAGTGTGAATGTTGGATTTCCGTTGTGGGAAGGGACAATGTTTTACATTGTTTTTCTTTACATATTTATCGTTGATGACATTGCAATATACAAAGAGAGAGTAAATCAGAGGTACCAGTGTCACATAACTGCATATTATAAGTGTTCATAATGAGCTAAATTTGCTTGAATATCCCCTTCTTTTTTCAGTTTGCACGTAACCACTCTATAATATGTAGTACAACATTATATATAAGACATACATTTTGACCTCTGAATCCCCCATTTCAACTGAATTCCCATTCAACCACATGTTAGTATTGAATAAATGTCAAGATACTAGAATTACAAAATCACATTTCTACATTGATATTAAAATGTCCTTGATTTTCATTTTCAGCAACCTCCCCCCCCCCTTTTCTTTCCTCTTTTCATCCAACATATCATACAGCATATCATATTCCAATGTCAATGTCAATTCGAACTTTAGTGTGTATGTGTGTGTATGTGAGAGTAAATATGTCTGCTGTCTTGTCTATTGTCTGTCATTGTTGTGATCGATTTGTTGTGAATTTTGTGTGTTTAGTATGTATATATATGTGTGTATTCAATAAAAAGATATTCCATTGTCAACAAATTATTGAAATGCCAACCGTCCCTTCACACAATCCTCCCTCAAACATATAAATTCAATCTTAAATGCTTTAATAGAAAATTGAAACACTTATGCCTCCGGCGGCACCAACGTCCAAAAGGTTAATTTAATGCGTGAAGGTCATTGTAAAGGTCCAAAGGTCATCGACCTTGGTGTCATTTGAAAGGGCTTCATTAGTTGAGTACGCATGTCAAATATGAAGTCTCTATCTCTCACGGTTCAAAAGTTACAGCCCAGTTTAAAGTTGAAAACAGACAGACAAACAAACAAAAAACAAACATACAGGACAAAAACAATATGCCCCCGATCCATCGATCTGGGGACCTAAAAAGTTCTATATTTTCCTGTACACACATACTTTCCCATATGAAATATCAAATATTCCTAAACTTCAAAGTTACAAAGCGCATTAAATTGATATAAACTGACAATAATTACAGGTCATGGACAACCCCCTTTAAACCTGTCCCTTAATTCCAAGGCATGTTAATTCAAATTGTCCTAGTTGATGACCTCAAACACTCCATCCCTTTCACCCTTATCCTTTTTTCAGTCATGGGCATTATTATAATAGGATATCTACATCCTAAGTTGAAACATTGATGTTAACAAATTTCGTTTTAGTTCTTGACCTTAACCCACCAACCAGCCCCTCCTCCCCTTTTAGTGGCGGATCCAGGATTTCCGAAAGGGGAAGGGGGGATGTCAGTGTATTAGCTAAACTACTAAGCCATTTTTGGTGCCAAATACTAGTATGTGGCGAAAAGGGGGCCCCCTCCTAATCCCCACTGCCTTACCCGCACCCATTCCATTTTGCGTACAATCTCTGACCGTTCAATGTTCAACCTCTTCAATGTTATGATAATGCGGCATATTACATAAGCAAACGCGGATCCAGAAATTATGTCGAGAGGGTGTCCCTCTCCAATGAATTTTCAGAGAAGGGGCCCTTCATTGTCTTCGTGTGTAATGCATTAAATCTGACATTGTCCTACTTAATGATCTCTTCAACGCTCCACATCCAACTTTTAAAAATCAAATTTCATATTCCAAATTCTATGTAACATATATTATTTTTTTTAAAAATATATCAATTGTATGATTAAATTATCATGAATTAAACAAGTTCACATGAAAACTGAAACACCAAAGAATTTGAATACCTCTCATTATTCTTTACTCATGTTCTCAATTTTGACCTTTGTCCTCCATCCTCAGCCACATCAGTATTAAACACCACTAATATATAAATGGCTTTATAATCACTCAAAACAAAGAAACATGTATAAAAATGTATCATAGATTTTCAACATCTAAACATTTGCCCTATTATCTTAACATTTATTTAGCTTTTTATAAAAGAAAAGACGGGAAAATTAAAATGGGAAGCGCAATGGTTTAATCTTAACATTTACTTGTCTCGTCTTCTAGCTTGAGTGACGCAGATGTAGACGCTGAGGGTGTCATTTCTATGGCCTCTTTTGTATTACAGTGCAGTCGAGCTAAAATGCCTGTGTTGTTTATCAAATCATGAAATGAATATCATATATTAGCATGATCACAATACAGGGAATAAAGACTAAAGTATTTACCAGAATCTATTCATTCTCGGCCAGGGTCCGGCACCATAAACTGAGAATATACTTAAGTCAATTATTTCATTTTAATTTATCCCCTTATCAAACGTTGAAATAAACTGTCGTGCAAAATGGCTTAATTCTATTTATCGATAGAATAAAACTCGATAAAATCCAAATCCCAGCTACTAATTCATTGTTGAAAAGAGGAATTTGAAATTTTGACTTAAGTATTTTCTCAGTTTATGGCGCGGGACCGAGGCTCAGGTCTCTAAAACTTAACTTGTAAAATTTAATTTAATTTAAAACATAAATCAATCAAAAATTAAAACTATCAGGATTTGGAAATATTCAAGATGATGATATTATGTTAAGCCATCTCCTGGACAACATATATGACTTACATGAACAAAACAAGAGAGCAGACAGTATACATTTGACCTCAGAATAGGCCTATTTATTCTTTTCCAAGCTTTTGCTGTAATGTCCGAAATGTGTTCATACCAAGTGCATGTTTTATTAAATTACAATACCCGAATGTTTGTGAGAATTTACTTTTTGAATTTCTATGTTGCTCATTTCCAAATTGGATGCCTAGGTGGAACAGTTTTCTTGAAATTACCAGTTGTTCTGGGTTTTTTTGGGATTGAAATTTACTATCCATGATTTAACCCATTGATTGATTTTTTTTTCAAGTTAGAGTTCATCAGCTCAGCTGCTGTTTCCAGATCTTCCACGATTAAGAAGAGAGATGTGTCATATGCAAATAACCTTATATTATCAATAATGTTACTTACTATGGCATTTTTATAAATAAGAAATAAAAGTGGCCCTAGTATATACCCTTGTGGTACCCCGGCTGTACTTTTTGGTAATTTGAGACACATCCCACTATAACAACCCTCTGAAGCCGATTTTCAAGATATCTTTGAAGCCAATCTAGTAGTGAACCTGTTATTCCCATCCGCCTGAACTTGACACCTTGTTGAAAGCCTTGCTGATGTCACAAAATACTACTCTTACTTCCTTTCCATCATCCAGAATCGACAAAATGTGTCATACAGGTCAATGAGCTGGAAAACTGCAGAGTCCTTTGGTCTAAAACCAGACTGCACAGACGTAATATTGTTTGTTTGTACTAGGTAATTGTATATGTATTTAAATACAAATTTCTCAGACACTTTACCTAGACAACTTGTGAGAGATATAGGTCTATAGTTTGATGTATCTGACTTATCTCCCTTTTGTGAGTTGGAATGATATTGGCTAGTTTCCATTGACCAGGAAAGGTATATAATTATAATAAGCAGTTAAATATGGGGAAAGACTGAGCCTTCTTTAAGTAATCTTGGGCTCAAATAATCCGGTCCACTGGCTTTGTTACAATTTAACAACTTTAGCACATCATCTACATCCTGGTCGGTTAAGTGAATAGTGCTAAGTGAATCATTTGGGGGAATACAGGGAGGTAGGGAGGCATGCATATGGCTGTCATCTATTGAACTTTGTTTACCAAAATATTCATTAAATATATTTGCTTTTTCTGTAGGGAATGTGAATTGTGATCCCTTGTGAAATATTGTGCGGATATCAATGTCTTTGTTTTGTTTATAGCCTCATTTTCACTGAAAATCGGAAAGTAGTTAACTTTATATAGATGTATATTATCACAAAGTTTTGAATGAATTGATCCAAGGGTAACATTGACAGTTTGTAAGGGAGTGATTAGTACATATGCAACGAAGATATTTTTGATATAGAAATGATTCGCTCCCGCTGTCTGGGTTCGATCCGCTGTTCTTGAGATTTGAAATGGGCGGCCTTATCCACTAGACTACTGTTTCTTGGATGTGAGTACTTAACTGTAGCTATATTTACCTTTAAAGTCATGTTGTGATTGTAACTTTAGTGTAGTTTGATTAATAGTTATTAATCCATGTATTTTTCTTATATAGTAATGTATTTATCAGGTTATTAATCCATGTATTTTTCTTATATAGTAATGTATTTATCAGGTTATTAATCCATGTATTTTTCTTATATAGTAATGTATTTATCAGGTTATTAATCCATGTATTTTTCTTATATAGTAATGTATTTATCAGGTTATATTTTGGATGTAATTAGAATAATATCCTGTTTGGATCTGGAATATTTGGAAATTTCCTTGGTCGAATACACATAAATAACGAAAACAAAGGAAGGCCGCAATTATTTTCCTGTTGCTTGCAATTGTTTTATTCATGGTGTAATTGCGTATAGAAGCATTTGTAAGTGATATTCGTTGTGTGATTGCATGATTTGAATGGTGAATATAAACTACATTTCCCATTATTTCATGTATCCATGTAGTTCCCCGATACTGAGCTGTATTTTGCCCATTATGTACTTATATATGGTATGAAGATAATGCCCTTTCTCTTACATATCGTCCGTCCGTTATATTATTGTGTTCAGTATAGTATACTGCAAGTTCAGTCATGTGTAGAGTAGTATTTCGTTCATTCTAGTCAGATTATAATGGTATGTTGTTCGTCCTATCATGTTGACAGTTGTAAGTCTATCGTTTGTCCATACTATGTATGTCCGCCAATGTCTATATTTATATTATGGTCTGTCCTAGTTTTGTAAATGCAATAGTCCACACAACGTTATTTTATCATGTAATAAAATAGTCAACCGTCTTCTAAATAGACAATATGATATTGAGATCATCAAAAAGACTATAGGTCTTGTATTTGGCCCCTCTACAGCCTTATGCAGACTTTTACTTGAACGTTGCACGCTGACTAACAGGGCGGTGGGGACTATATGACGGGCCTTGTCCAAACCTCTTTCAGAGGAGACATGGTCCTGAACCTCGTCCCCTCTGACTGTTAGTCGGGACTCCTACAGATCTAGGGTCTTAGCTCGCTTTCAGACTGGCAGAGCACGGTTTATCATGTTGATGTCGCATATATTTTTATACCATTATGTGTTTTACAATACCTTACGTGTTTATATTTTTATGACCTCTCAATATGCGATACCTGTTGACCCTTGTTCTTTACATGGAGGATTATTTATAAATTTTTAAATGTACGTCTTTTGATTGTTCTGCTGTTACGGTGAGTGGGAAGGTGGGCCCGTAAACCGGTTAACCACACCATTTGTTTGGCTTTTGTCAAATTAAATGATCGTCCTAAGTCGGTATCGTAATTGCACTACAATCAAATATTTTTGTAATGTATTAAATGTTCTATTATATTATTTATATTCATGTATTGTATAGCTCCATGGTGACTTCTGCCACATAACTGAGCCGGTAACTCCTCTTTTTTCTTACTATTCCTTTACGTCACTGTGTAGTTTGGTATGGTGTGACATCGGGGTGCGTGAGATTTACAGAGGCTGTTACGTCACATTGTTTTCTTGCTTAGAGCAAGTGTTTTGTGCTAGAATTCTGCTATTGACAATGTGTATTTGGAATACCTTGTGATATATATGAGTTGTGATTGTGATATAAAATGTGACATTGGACTGAATTAATTATATTGTGTAAAATTATTTATTTGATAACAGTCATGATACAGTGGCGGATCCAGGACTTCCGAAAGGGGGAGGGGGGCACATATGTGTTATCCAAACTACACAGCCATTTTTTGTGCCAAATCTGGATTTTTACAAGTACTTATGTGGCAAAAAGCAATCTGATTAAAATTATATCTTTATTCTGCTTCTCTATTTGTCCCATTGCGTATAAAGATCTGGTGACCTCTGATATGACGTCTCAGTCACCGAAACTGTTATTTCCCATGGCCAATTAGCGACTCGACTAGGCACGTGATACATGTAGTGACGCAATATGTAACAAACACTATTCACAAACTACCTTGTGGGTCACGCACGCTATGGATGTTAATTTCATTCCTAGGAATTTGTAGCCGATCCACTGATTGGCTGGAAATCAGATTTCACCTGAACGTGACCCATTACGGGGTTTCACAAGATCTTTATACGCAATGGGACAAATAGAAAAGCGGAATAAAGATTTGCTTTTAATCAGATTGGGCAAAAAAGGCCCGTGCTCCTCTCTAAATCCGCCCCTGTGATAAAAGTAAATAGAGATTTCATAGATAATTCTATTCAATACTTTCTGCCATGGCACAGTAATTAATTGAAATTAATTGCCATTTTAGATATTTAAATTGCATTATTGTAATATTGGTGTATATGTAATTTCATGTCATTGTCAATATATGCTGTAACACAATAAATGTTGATAAACTTTCCCACGATCTTTCAAGGTTAAAAACAATTTAACCTAGGATTGCCAAGTTATTCATTTCATTTTTATTCCGTATATCGAAGATATATGGGTTACATTAATAGTGCATATACATATGTACATGTATATAGTTGAATATATTGCTATTCACACTTTAAAGTACAAATATGTTTTATATTGTAATTAATTTTTAAAAATTTGACATACAACATTGAAAATAAATAACATTTCAGTGATTATATTTTAGACCTCAATGTCCATCTACAGATAATCCTTCACGGATTTTACCAGCTACTATCAAGAATTTCATCAACCCCCATAACTCCTTAATATTTTCAGAACCAAGCAATTGAATTAACTTAAAAACACTACTATTGCAATAATAATACTTTTTGATATATTGTTTTCCCACTGTATCATATACTGGACACTGAAGTATAAAATGATATTCGTCTTCTACCTCATTCATATTACATAATAAACATTTACGATCATTTCTATTGACATTTAAATATCTTCCGTTTTCAATATTAAGGTTATGACCAGAAATTCTAAATTTAGTTATAATTTTACGAATTTTTTCAGGTAATGGTTTAGTAAGATAAAACTGTAGGCAATGGTTATTTATAATATACTTGTACAATTTACCTTTCGCCATGACATCAATTTCTGATCTCATATCTTGTATAAAAATGTCTTTGATTCTTTGTTTTATTAACAAAAAAGCACTCTTTTCATCAAAATCATTATACCATAAAAAACTTAATCCCAATCTATCCAATTCTACTCTGATACCTTCAATCCATTTATCATATTCATTTACCATATTTTCGTAGCAGGTTTTTAAAATACAATTTTCTGTCTTTCTTAATTTTAGCCAATATTTAACTACTTTCAATTTCCTAAATATATAACAAGGAAATCTACCCAATTCAAAATATACAAGTTTGTTGCTAATGTTTCTTTTTAGCCCAAGAACTCTTTTACAAAACATAATATGTACTTTTTCGATATCTTGGCCTTTATTTAAACCCCATACCTCTGATGCATATGAGAGAATACTGTTAACGTATGTATCGAAGATTGAACATTTTGTTTTAACATTAAAAAAGAAGTTATTCAATTTACTGTTGATACTGAAAAAGCTTTTCTTCCCTGATCTGCTAGCTGCTTTTGTGTTTTTGTAAATTTCCCATTGTGATTAAGTAATAGGCCAAGATAATTAAACTCATTTACAATTTCTAGTTCACCATTGTTATATACCCATTTCTCGTTATTTTTTAATTTACCCCCATTTCTAAATATCATGATTTTGGTCTTTTCAGTGTTAACAGTAAGATCCCATTCCTGACAATAATTATAAAGAGAGTTTAACATACACTGCAAGTCTTCAGGAGTTTCAGCTATAAGTACTGCATCATCAGCAAACATTATAAGAAATATATTAATTAGATTGATTTCAATTGAAGTGCAATTTTTGTTTAGCAAATGTATTTCAAAGTCATTTACAAAGAAGGAATATAATATCGGTGAAAGAACTTCTCCCTAAAAAGGCCGATTTGACTATCAAAATACTCAGACAGAAACCCTTGATACTTTACACAACATTTAATATTCTCATATAGTGATTTAATTATCTTTAACATTTTCCCTTGTATCCCAATTTTTGTGAGTTTAACCCATAATTTACTCCTGTTCACGAAATCGAATGCCTTCCTATAGTCAATAAAACAGCAATATAATCTGCCACCATTTTTACGTAGATATTTATTTATTAATGACTGCAAAACGAAAATTGCATCAATTGTTCCAAAGCCAGATCTAAAGCCAAATTGTGTATCAGTTATTATAGAATTATCTTTATCCCACTTAAGTAACCTCTGATTTAGAACTGAAGTGAATAATTTCCCCATGCAACTAACCAAGGAGATGCCCCTGTAATTATTAGTGTCATTAACATTCCCCTTTTTATAAACAGGTACAATTGTGGCTTTAGACCATGACTGCGGGAAAAACCCAGATCTAAAAACAGAATTGAACACTCTGTGAAGAATTGGCATAATTGTCTCAGCACAATCTATAAACAACTCATTAAGAATAAAATATTCACTACAACTCTTGTTCTTCTTTAAAAAAAAACTAATACACTGTTGATTTCATCAACAGTAATATTGCAATCTAATTCATAAAAAATTCCTGGTTCGATGACTGAGCTTTCCATATCCAAAATATTTTCAGTGTCTAGATCTGCTTTTTCACTAAGATTATTGAAGTGGGTGTAAAATTTATCAAAATCAATTTTTGTTGCAGGACAGCGATCTTTTTGTTTTGAAAAATACTTAAAAAACTGTTTGGGGTTGCTGTTCTTTAAAGACTCGATCATATTACCTTCTTGTCGTTTATATTTCATTTTAAGATCGAGTTCCAATTTTTTGTACAATGATTTTTTTTCACATAAAGTATTCCTGTTCTCCACCGTTTTAGTTTTATTGAAATTATATTATGCTGTCCTGTAATCCTTATACCTCTTTTTACACTCAGCATTGAACCAAGGCTTATCGTCATTTTGATCTTTTTTTATGTTACGCTCTACGTTTCCATTAAAATTACCTGTATGTACAATGTTTGTATGACATTTTGGTAAAACAAACTCGTTTAAAGCATTACATAGATCATTAATACATATGTCAACCTGGTTTTGGTCATACAATTGACGATCTACAATATTGAGAAACATTTCCATGTTAGACTGTATATCATGATTAATACTATTTTTCTCTTCGTCTTTCCATTTCACATGTTTACACTCTACACGACAGTGCACACTGGAGACCCCAGTGGAACTCAATGGAGGTTCAAGGAAATTCTCACACTTTAATTTGAAAGACAATGGAGAATGGTCCGAAATAGTATTAAAGACACCTGTGGAAAATTCAACGATGTATTTAAGATTTTCTTGCTTACTTAAAAGAAAATCAATCAGACTGACACCATTGGTGCCGTAATATGTCACACTTCCACTAGGATCACCAGAGTGTCTACCGTTTACTATACGATAACCTGTAGATTTACAGAGGGTCAATAATTGTCTACCCTGATGATTAACACAGACGTCTTGACTATGCCTGTGTTCATTAAACATATCTGAGGTGTATGTCGCTAGAGGCTGAATGTTGCCTATAATGTTCTCGTGCAAAACATCATTTGTAATAAAATCATTTTGCAACCCACATCTAGCATTTAAATCACCTGACACAAATATTTGACCTTTAGATGTGTATTTACTGATTACGTCATACAAACTCTGCAAAAGATTTACATCATTTCTTTTGTAAAATACACTTCCCTCTGGCGGGATATAACAAAATGTGAGATATATAGGTTTCCCTTCTAGTAAATAATGTGAAACCTTGACAACTATGATAGTATCTGAAATATTTTCAACTACTTTCACATACTGGTGTATATCCTGTCGGAAAAAAATAACCATACCACCCCCTCTTCCATTTTGTCGAGGGAATTTTAAAGTTTCATAACCACAGAGTATTATTTGCTCACAGTCACCGACGGTTATCCAGTTAGACAAGTAATGTCCGCTTGCTTGACTATGGTCTGAAAGTCTCTGTCACTACATTTAGTACGGAGACCTTTGCCAATGTTCCAGGTTAATACACAAAGTGTATCTGGGCCGCGGCTGTTAGTAACTGTGTGTGAACGGTTCGATCCCGCGACCGCGAGTTCCTATCCGTTACTGGCAAATTCAGCAGTGTCCAATCGGTAATGGCTAGAGCCAGTTGGCACGCTGTCCGTGGGGTCATCGGTCCACTGATCATCGCTAGGGTCATACAGTTCACCATTGATATATAACCGATCGCGTACAAGCTTGACATTGGCTCCATCACTCCAGAACTGATTCATCACGGGTACGAGATTGCGGCGCCGATCAGCCATCGCGGCTGGGTACTGTTTATAAACCCTAAACTGCGAACCACGAAGAGCGGGTGCTCTATCAAGCACCAAGTCGAGGTCCTCTTGGAAAAGAAAACGGGCAATCACAGGTCGATGGCCGCCCCTACTGTAGCGACCAAAACGGTGAACGTTACCAAAGTGTATGTCCTTGTGAATGTCTAGTTCATTGGCAAGAAAACATCTCAGCTTATAATATATGTCTTCGTTTCTATTTTCACCCTCCAGATTTTCGAAAATTAAGTTAATTTTCATTGATCTGTACTGTCCCGCCGTAAGTGTCCTATATTACATGATATGTTCTCGATCATGTTCGCATGTCGGCTTATCTCCTTTTGAGTTTGTGTGAATTCGCCAACTGCTTTCTTAGTTATGTTGTTTATGTCTGATAATTGTTTTTCTATATTTAAAACTTGGTGTTTGTGTTCTTCGACCTTTTGGCAAATTTTTTTTGACAGGTTGTCAATGTTCTGCCGCAATGCAGACAGCGTAACCAGATGAAAAAATCCACAACACAACTAGTAGCTTGATGCAGACTGTATTTCCATGAAAGTTGGTAAAAAGCTACAAACAAAATAAACGTACATGTAAAAACAGCAATGACATGTAATTTGTATACTGACGTGTAATGAGAACAGTATCAATTATGCATACAAACTTTTAAAAATAACAATTCTGACCCCAAGACGCTTCCATACTTTTTGGCCTACGTGACAAACACCTTACACAGTAAATGTACATTACCCAATTACACCCATGTGCACCATACATTATATCAATAGAACTTCAAACAAACAAAGTTACAAAATTATCAATAGATTGCAAAAATGCTTCCTTGCATATTAAAATACATGTATGAAAAGAACATAATGCAGATAAAATGATTACTCACACTGTGAGGGGAACCAATTTAGCTTATTACCGAACATCAAAACACTGACAAAGACAGGCATAGAAATCTCTAGAGACCTTGACCTAACTGTCCAAAAAAATCGATATCCAGGTAAGCACGTATACATACATAGAAAAAGAAAGTGGTCGAAAGGAAGTAACTCTAATTCTGATATGACATAAATAAAATCAATATATAAAAATGCAAAAAGCGTCCAGCACACTCCCCGTCTGATGTCATAATGACATCACTAGTAAACACAATTAATGATAAATTCAAAGTTGAAATCTGACAGGTATTTTCATGAACATTTCAAATATCAATTAATCTATAAGTAAAATTAGTTCACACACAGGACGAGTGTAATTCACAATCTTCCCATCGACACTGACACGAACAACTGCTTTCCGAACTAATCCATCGTCACTCTTGATGGCGTTGACCACAATTCCCATGGGCCAGTTGTTCCTGTGACTGTGCGCATCCCGAAGAAGAACCACATCTCCTTCCTTGAGGTTCGGTTTCTCCGAGTGCCACTTACGACGTGATTGCAGATCTTGCAGATAGCTTTTGCGCCAACGTGTCCAAAAGAGATCGGACAGAACTTGGACATGCTTCCAGGACGCACGATACATGTCTTTCAAACTGTAGCTGTCTGTTTCTACGGTCGGGGTGCCTCGCTTCATTGTCAAAAGCATCGCCGGCATGAGAAGCAAAGGATCGCCTGGATCTGAAGAGATTGCGGTGATTGGCCTCGAATTGATGATAGCGCACACTTCGGCCATCAGAGTCGTGAGTACATCGTGCGTTAAGCCTTTCTTTTCGGTGAGCAACATAGAGTCCAAAATTCTTCGCGTGACCCCGATCATCCTTTCCCACACCCCTCCCATGTGGGAAGAGTGCGGGGCGTTGAAAATCCAAACGGAACCAGAGTTGTATAGGAACGTCTTTAGCGATGAATCGTCGACATTAATGACATCTATTTTGAGATCAGTCGTTGCCCCGACGAAATTCGTTCCTCTGTCTGATCGGAAGACTTTCACATGACCTCGGAGAGAGACAAAACGACGTAGAGCGTTTATAAATGCTGAGCTGCTGAGCTCGTCGACCACTTCTATATGAATTGCTCTTGTGGTGAGGCAAGTGAATAATATCGCCCATCTCTTGCTATTAGCCACTCCGCCCCTGGTTTTCCTCGTAACCACCTCCCACGGTCCGAATGTATCGACACCCACCGAAGAGAAAGGCGGTCCAGGTGTGATCCTGTCTAGTGGTAAGTCGGCCATCTGTTGCTCGTATCGCTTTCCTCGGAGTTTGCGACAAGTGATGCATTTATGTATCACTGAAGAGACAGTACGCTTTGCTCCAACGACCCAGTAACCATTGCTTCTCAAGGCACCTTCGGTAAAATGTCTCCCTTGGTGTTTTACCAGCTCGTGGAAGTGACGTATGAGAAGCGATGAAACGTGTCCTTTCGGAAGGATGACTGGGTTAGTCTCGGAAAGGTCAAGAACGTTGTTAGCTTTGTTCAGCCTTCCACCAAGTCGCAAAAGGCCTTCGTTGTCCAAGAACGGAGTTAGCGATGTAATACGACTCGATTTCGGAAGAGGAAGTCCCTGCCTCAAACACTTGACTTCCTTTTTGTAACTGTCACGTTGTGCTTCTTTCAGGATGAAAAGCTCAGCTTCACGATAGGTATCCACGGACTTGAAGGAAGAGCAGTAATGCCAGCCATGGCATGTATTTTCAGAACGGAATGACTGAGCGAGATGACAAAGCAAAGAAACTGCTTTCACTAGTTTTGACCAACTGAGGAAATTCTCAAAGCGCGAAATTCCCAACGAAGGAACAGACGCAGAAGTCTTTAATACTTCCACTTTGCATCTGATTTCTCTGTCGTCGTCTGGATCCACCAATGAAAATGAGTCTTCCTTGAGACAATCTCCTTGGCAATATTTTTTAACTTCAGAGGATGCACGCAACCACACTCGAAGTCTTGAGTCAACATCTGAGATTGCATATCGTGTTGCACTGTCCGCAGGATTCAAATGAGTCGGTATGTAGTTCCACTGGAGTGGCGAGGTACGATTACGGATCCGTTCCACGCGATTGGCGACATATGTGTAGAAGCGCCGTGTATCATTGGCTATATAGCCCAAAACGACTTTACTGTCGGTGTAAAACTTCACGACGAAGGGATTGATGTCTAAATACTCCAAGATCAGATCCTGTAGCTCTACGGCAAGAACGGCACCAAAAAGTTCCAGTCGTGGAATTGTATGGCCACCAGATGGCGCTAACTTTGCCTTCCCAAGGACAAACGATAACGTGGATGTGGAACTGGCGCATAAGTAGGCTACTGCTGCTACAGCTTTCTCAGAAGCATCACTGAATATATGAAGTTCTAAGTCACCAGCCTTTGAGAAAGACAAGTCGAAGTACATACGTGGTATCTTTACATCTCGGAGGGTTTCCAAAGAGAGCTGCCACTGTTGCCAAGTTTCACGATGTTCTGGGGATAGCGGTGAATCCCAATCGACACCGGAAGGAGTAGCTTCTCGGAGCAGAATTTTCCCCATGATGGTGAGCGGCGCAAGGAAACCGATGGGATCATATATACTATTTACTGTAGAAAGGAGTCCTCTTCGAGTGAACGGCTTGTCCAATACCGGAATGTCAAAGATAAATGAGTCAGAGTTGAGATCCCATGCAAGACCTAGGCTGCGTTGCACTGGCAAATAGTCCTTTTCGAAATCCAGCGTCTTAAGATCTTTCCCGAGGTCTTCCGGCGGGAATGCTTCCATGACTTTACTGCTGTTGGAAGCAATCTTGTGCAATCTAATATTCCCTTCTGTTTTCAATGCCTGTTGTGTCCTCTTTACAAGATCGATGACGTCATCGGGTGAAGAAAGAGATATCAAGCCATCATCAACATAAAAGTTGTTGCAGACAAACTCTCGTACGTCAGACCCGTACAGCGCATCACAATTTTCTACAGTTTTACGGAGTCCATACGATGCAACAGCAGGGGACGGCTTGTTGCCGAACACGTGAACACACATGTGATACTCTATGAGTGGACGTCCCGGGTCGTTCTGTTCATACCAAAAGAACCTAAGGTAGTTTCTATATTCCGGGTCCACAAAGAATTGATAAAACATTTGCTCTATGTCGGCAGTAAGAGCAATCTCATTCTTCCGAAAGCGCAGAAGGATCCCTAGAAGACTGTTCATGAAATCAGGTCCCGACATGAGTACGCTGTTAAGGGAAACGCCGTCATGCACTGCGGACGAATCAAAGACACCTCTGATGTGATCAGGTTTCTTAGGGTGATATACCCCAAACAGAGGTAGGTACCAGTACTCTCTGTCCTCCTCCAGAGGCGGAGCCACTTCAGCTGATCCGCTCTTGATGATCTTCTCCATGAATGTAACCATGTGCAGCTTCTTAACCGGATTTGTCTGCAGGGAATGATGTAATAATTTCGCCCGTTTAAGCGCTTGGTCCCTGTTGTTAGGCATTTTCAACTTTGGTGTACGAAAAGGAAGAGGCGCTGACCAATGACCATTAGAGTCCTTGTGAAAAGCCCTGTCCATAAGATGAACGAATGCTCTGTCCTCTACCGAGAGTCCAACCTTGTTGTCATCTTTGGTTCGTTGGAAGATATCGACTCCAAGATCATCATGCTTGTCGAATGTATCACCTGTCTGTGACACCTTGATTTGGCGACTGTTCATACATGGGTCGAACAAAGTTTCGCGGCCTTCACTGAGTATATGTGTCCTTTTGACGTTGATCACTGAAGGCTTGTGTACCTTCCCAAGGCAGACCTCACCAATAATTACCCAGCCGAGTTTGAGTTTCTGAGCGAAAGGCGCATCCTTCGTGCCAACGATCTGCCGATCAACCTGATGAGCCTGTACTAAGTCGCGTCCAATAAGTATCTGTATTTCAGAATGATTGTCCAAAGGCGGAATCTTATCTGCAATCTGGCGTAGGTGTGGATGTAGGTTAGCAACTTCTGGTGTTGCAATTTCCGACCTGACGTTAGGAATGTCATTACACTCGATCATTTCCGGTAAGACCATAGTGGATGAACCGTCAAAGGACTGCACAGAATAACCCCTGGCACGTCTACCAGCAACACTAAAACTTCCAGAACAAGATTCCAAGGTGTATGGCAGTGGTTCACTGTAATCACCAAAGCTGTCCAATAAGTCACTTTTGACCAGCGTTCGATCAGCCTGATCATCAATGATAGCATAAACATTTACTGCTCTCTCAGGTTGTCCATTTGGGAATATTCTCACCAGCAAAGTCTTCGAACATGATCTGCCAAGAAAGCCATTCCCACAAAGAATAGTGCACTTGGCTGATACGTTGTCTTGTTGGGTATGCTCCCCGCCATGCGAGTTCACGTCCTTTTCGACAGTATCGTCGGAACGCTCGATATGCATTGGTGACGCATGTTGACTACTCCCACAATATTTACACTTGATTGTCTCCGTACATGAACGAGCAATGTGTTCTGTAGACTTGCAACACCTAAAGCAAATATGTTTATTCTTCAGCAGCTTCCTTTTGTCCTCAAATGATGCAGCCCGAAAACCTTTACACTTGCTGAGAGGATGTTTGGCTGATCCATGATATGGGCAAATCTTTTCGGGATCAGTGTCCTCGGAACTGTGAGAGATGTTGCTCTTGCGAACGCTAACTTTCGTGTGAGGACCTTGGCCATCTTTGTTCCTTCTAAAGGGATGAGTCACTCCAGTGTCATACATAAACCCAGGGTCATTGTAAGTTGTGCTCATCTCCCTTATGAACTCCACGAAATAAGAGAAAGGCGGAAAGGAAACCATGTGGTCCTTTTTGTACTTTGACGCTCGGGTTGTCCACTTTCCCTGAATCGAAGAAGGCAACCTCCTCACGATGGGAATGACCCCAGATGATGAATCATAGTAGGAAAGTAAAGTAGAATATTGTGGGTCCTTCTTAGATGACTCAATCTGAGACAGGATATCGGTAAGCTCGTATAATTTACTGAAGTCCTTGTCATGCAGTTTAGGAAAACTGTCCAGCCTTGACTTTAGTGCCGACTCTATCATTTCCGGTCGTCCATAGCGATCTTCAAGACGTTCCCAAATCATTCTGACTCCACGATCTGGATCAGCAACATTTGCAGCTCGAAGAGATTGTGCGGAATTTGCAGATGTAGGTCCTAGATATTTCACAAGTAGATCCATTTCGTCGAATGGTTGCACATTCAGCTCCTTGATAATAGACCGGAAACTAGCCTTCCAAGTAGAGTAATGTTCAGGTTGGTCATCGAAATTTGTAAATCGAGATAACACAAGATCTTTTTTCAACAAGAATTGTGTAAGACCATTAACGACGGATTCCTGATTTCTATCCAGATTTGACTCCTGAAGACGGTCAATGTCCCTATGAGCGTAAGTCATATCCTCACAGTCTGGATAAGTGCAATGGAAACTATGACCATGATCATAAATCCTTTCACCGTGATCACGTGGAGTAGGATGTGGGCAGTTACGTGGTGGTGACGGCGTGTGATAGATATCCCGTTGATTACGCACATATGCTTCGGTCATACTAACACGATTTATAGTAGAATCGGTTAATGAAGCAGTTCCTTTGTCCGGTGGTAAGTCCTCAAGAGCATGGGCTTCTGCCTCTACTGCTGCAATATCCTCTTCCTGCTTTAGGACGTGTAAGTTAGCATCTAACTCTGCTTTTCTCCGTTCCGAGGAGGCTTGGCTTTTCCTTTCCTCCTCCTGGAGGAGGGCTTTTTCCTTCATAAGCTGTGCCTGCTTCTTGACATATTCCAGACGTGCGCGTTGTGCCTCTGCCTTCGCACGTTTGCGCTGAAGCATAGAACTTAAGTCAGAAACACTTGACTTTCCAGATCCAACAGAAAGGGTTTCCAGAGCTTGTTCTTTCAAGTTCTTTATTTTGTCAAACACTTTGCACAGGATGCTTTTATGACAGTCACGATTTTGTAAATGTTTTTCTAGTTCCTCCAGGCTGTCTGAAGTACAAGTGTGGCGTAAATATTCCTCAAACTCTGTAGAAATTGAGAAATAGGAGTCCTGGATTGCAATAAGTTCCTTTTCGTAAGTTCGCACTGCTTTCAGGTCCACAGGTAAGTCCGCTGAATTTGCGAGAATGTCTTCAACTTTCTTCCAAGCCGTGTCACACTTTGACCAGTACTGCTCCTTTCTAGCCCGGTACAGGTTTTCACCTTTTTCCGTGTGGATACGGATACGTTTCGCAGGATCTGTATCCTTGTCGTCAGCCACTGACATGTCTGAAGTTCGTAGGAAATGTTCCGCTTAATATGGTGTTGACAGTCTTTTTACTGTTCTGCCGCAATGCAGACAGCGTAACCAGATGAAAAAATCCACAACACAACTAGTAGCTTGATGCAGACTGTATTTCCATGAAAGTTGGTAAAAAGCTACAAACAAAATAAACGTACATGTAAAAACAGCAATGACATGTAATTTGTATACTGACGTGTAATGAGAACAGTATCAATTATGCATACAAACTTTTAAAAATAACAATTCTGACCCCAAGACGCTTCCATACTTTTTGGCCTACGTGACAAACACCTTACACAGTAAATGTACATTACCCAATTACACCCATGTGCACCATACATTATATCAATAGAACTTCAAACAAACAAAGTTACAAAATTATCAATAGATTGCAAAAATGCTTCCTTGCATATTAAAATACATGTATGAAAAGAACATAATGCAGATAAAATGATTACTCACACTGTGAGGGGAACCAATTTAGCTTATTACCGAACATCAAAACACTGACAAAGACAGGCATAGAAATCTCTAGAGACCTTGACCTAACTGTCCAAAAAAATCGATATCCAGGTAAGCACGTATACATACATAGAAAAAGAAAGTGGTCGAAAGGAAGTAACTCTAATTCTGATATGACATAAATAAAATCAATATATAAAAATGCAAAAAGCGTCCAGCACAGTCAATACGGACTGTTACACTACTGAGTTTGTCATACTTGTCGGACATGAAAGTGACCGACTTTTCAAATTCGCTGTTTTTCTCATCCACCTTCGTTACACGCCCTTGTAGTTTTTTTAATAGAGCTATCCATTTGGTTTAGTTTAGACTCAATAGAATCTAGTTTACACAATTTACTAGTAATGATGTCGAGCTTTTTGTTTGTTGTCTCAGTTTCTTTCTGTAAAATCATGAGCCTAGCGTGCACATCGACTATTTTCGTAATTTCTGGCTTTGTTTTTTAGCTTTTGGTGTGGAGGCAGTAATAGTATCCGTTTGTATGGGTCCTTTTTCACCATTTTCATCAATATTAACCACCTCTGCCTCAGCCGATGCACCGTACGTGCCATATAACGTTTTGTTTACTTCACTGATCACACTACTTATTAAAGGTTCTAAACTGTTCTCACCTGCGCTCACGTCGTCCGAGCTGCTGGATTTTTTCCTCTTTTTATTTTCTCGTGATTTCACCATTTTAATTCCATCAAAATTATACAATGTGAAAAATAAACATATCTTGCACCACTGCAAACACTATTTTGAGGTAGAGTCCGAAAATTCAGCTTGTTTTAGTAAAAAGTAGCGGAGCTCTATAAACATCGACTAACACCATTAAGATCACGTGACTCCATCTCCAATTCAAAGGTGAACTGCCTTCCTCCTCCTTCTCTCACTACGCTTAAATGCCGCTATATGATATATATATATATATATATATATATATATATATATATATATATATATATATATATATATATATATATATATATATATATATATATAATATAATATAATATAATATAAAATGTTTATGCGATATAACATTATAACGGGTATTACTATATATTATTTTTGTCCTATGTTCCAAGCGTCAGTCTGCAATATCGCCCTTGTCGCTTTCTGATCTATGAAAGTAAAAGACATCATATATGGCATATGTTCTTCACGTATAAAGCTCTTTCAACAAATTGCCTTGAAGTCAATGCCCTTGTTACAATGACTGTGAACCTTATGCTAAAAATAGCTAAATCTAACTTTACCCACATTTTTGAAACATAAGAGACAGATTTCTGTCTGAGATATGTACTTCACTTATGAAGCTTTTTCAAATGACACCAAAGCCAATTACTTGTAACCTTGACAATAATGTCAAAATAACTTTTACCTTGCCCATTGCAAGGGAAAGGGACTTAGGACCGTCAATTGAATAACAAACAGTACTTAATTGGTGTGGTTAGCCGGTTTACGGACCCGTCTTTCCCCTATACAATGAATTATAAAAGTCAGAGACATATTTAGTATGTTTTCTTCACATATGAAAACCTTTCAGATGATATAAAGATAAACTATCTTGTGACCTTGTGTGTGACATTTATGCAAAAGGCATTTTGTACTGGTAACAAAACATGGTTTTAGCAGAAACTGCGAGTTCCACGATCCCACGATCCTCACACCATATTTCTAGCTGTCATTGTAAAATTCACTATAATGTTTATCCTGTTTATTGTCATTGCAGCTGGTATTTTCTACAAAAGAAAAAAGAGGAGTTACCGGCTCAGTTATGTGGCAGAAGTCACCATGGAGCTATACAATACATGAATATAAATAATATAATAGAACATTTAACACATTACAAAAATATTTGATTGTAGTGCAATTACGATACCGACTTAGGACGGTCATTTAATTTGACAAAAGCCAAACAAATGGTGTGGTTAACCGGTTTACGGGCCCACCTTCCCACTCACCGTAACAGTAGAACAATCAAAAGACGTACATTTAAAAATTTATAAATAATCCTCCATGTAAAGAACAAGGGTCAACAGGTATCGCATATTGAGAGGTCATAAAAATATAAACACGTAAGGTATTGTAAAAAACATAATGGTATAAAAATATATGCGACATCAACATGATAAACCGTGCTCTGTCAGTCTGAAAGCGAGCTAAGACCCTAGATCTGTAGGAGTCCCGACTAACAGTCAGAGGGGACGAGGTTCAGGACCATGTCTCCTCTGAAAGAGGTTTGGACAAGGCCCGGCATATAGTCCCCACCGCCCTGTTAGTCAGCGTGCAACGTTCAAGTAAAAGTCTGCATAAGGCTGTAGAGGGGCCAAATACAAGACCTATAGTCTTTTTGATGATCTCAATATCATATTGTCTATTTAGAAGACGTTTGACTATTTTATTACATGATAAAATAACGTTATCGGAGCCTTTTACTTTCCTTAGTTTATATACGAGATCACCGTGAAAATTAGGATGGGAAATTCCATTGGATACATACTGTTGAAAAGAAATATTTCCAAATTTAGATAGAAGTTCTGAATAAGATCTGAAGAATTTGCCGAATGTTTTATCAATTACCTTTTCCAAAATGTTGAGTCTGCCTTATTACATTTGTACTCTTACCAAGAAGGTATGTTTGCAAACATTGACATGCGCTTTTTGTGCGTATCTGGTTTGCCATTAGTAGTAGTGTGTAGTAGTAGTGTAGCATTTACTAAGCCACCGAGAACAAAGTACAATATTTTACTACATTTGAATCGACAAACTTTAATCATTATCATTAGAAACACATAAAATTAATAAATATATTTGAAAATACTAAAGTTATATTTCACCGTCCATAATCACCATATACCGCACAAGGGCACACATGCATTACGTCACATTCAACACACAATGTCGTCAATTTTGCAATATTCAGATGTGATAGTGCATCGACCTATGGCACTCAGAAGGGCCGTACATTGACAATCACACAACACGAACTTCGCCTTGCTCGGAACTTTTAATAAATAAACTAGTCACAATTTCTATTTTCTATCTATTTAAATGATTTAGAACAGTTCTTGCTCACAGAGGGCGCGCTAAGGGATTTCCGTTTTTGGTAAGAAGTCTTGAAAATGAATTAAAAATCTATGTTGAATTATTACTTTTGCTTTATGCAGATGATACATTATTTTATCTCAGTCAGCGGCAGACCTACAAAATAAATTAGATATTTTTTTATGATTATTGTAATAAATGGCGTCTCAAGGTTAATGTTGAGAAAACTAAAGTGATGGTATTTGGTAAAAGAAATATATCCTGTTACAAATTTGAATATGATTTGTTTTGTTTGTTTGATTATTGTTTTACGTCACTCCACGAATATTTCACGTATATGGTGACGGCATCTGCCTGATGCATTGCATACAAATTTGGACCTTTGCAACGGACCCACCCGAAGCAGTGAGGGATCTTTTACGTGCCACGCCTACCGTGACACGGGACCTCGGTTTTTACTGTCTCATCCGAAAGACAGAACACCGGTGTGCCCCGGGCGGGAGTCGAACCCGCGACCTCTCGATCACGAGCCGATTGAAATTGTTGAGGAATTCAAATATCTTGGTATTATTTTCAAAAGCAACGGTTCGTTTACAAATTATATATAATATCAATATGATAAAGCAACTAGAGCAATGTTTGATGTGCTAAAAAATGTATAAGAAATAATTTGTCAATCAAATGTCAATTAGATCTTTTTGATAGAGTTATACAGCCAATTTTATTGTATGGCTGTGAGATCTGGGGATTTTCTAATATTTCACTAATAAAAAAATTACATATTAGATACTATAAATATATACTTAATCTTAACCAAAATACTCCAAATTATTCTATATATGGAGAACTTGGAAGATATCCATTATCAATTAATGTAAAAACAAGTATGATAAAATTTTGCTCAAAAATCATTTTATCAGCTAACAAAAAACTTACAAAAATTGTTTACTCACTTACTTGTAAAGACAATGATAATTCATGGATTAGATTTAATAAAAATGTTTTAAACGAATGTGGTCTATCATATGAATGGGATAATCAGACTTTTGTTAGTAAAGATTGGTTAAGTACTTATGTATCACAAACCTTAAAAGATCACCTCGTTTTTAAAGATGAATTGAAATTTGAATTTTACCTAAATGAACTACGAAAAAGCAAAAGAGAATTATTTTGTGTATTTAGAACATCAAATTTTAAACTATTAATCGAGACTGGTGGTTGGAACAACATTCCTAGAAACGATAGAATTTGTACCCGATGTGATGAAAGTGCATTAGCTGATGAATTTCATTATCTATCTATTTGTACAGACTTGGACAAATACCTTATTATTAGACCAGATAATTATAAATTTAAAAAACTCTTTAATTGTAAAAACATAATTATAGTTAAAAGGTTATGTAAATTTTTATCTGTCATCAAAGAGAGGGCTTGTCCTCCTAGTTTATTGCATGAAATGTATTGTATATATGCTGTCAAATTGTGTCTCTTCAATACGCATGTTGTATTTATGAGAATAAATCATTGTGTTGTTGTTGTTGTTGTTGTTGTTGTTGTTGTAACTTGGTCAGCGGCGTCATTTCCGGTAATGCCTATGTCACTTATCTTTTACTCCCCCGTGGAGAAAGGATTAATCATTGATAAATACTGAGGATAACTTTGCCAATATGAGAGAAATGATTTTCTGTTATGTGTACAAATATCCTAGACCATTATCTAAAACGCTTGCCTTCGCTCTAGATATGATTATTGGTAACGCTTGTTATACTATTGACATAACATCTTCTCTATCTTAATAGGACCAATTCAATTTGTCTACTAGTATTTGAAAAAGTAAAAGTACCAAAAATCATAAGATTTTTATTCGAAATTCAAACGTAAACCAATACAAATTCAAAAATACAGGACTAAAGCTAAATGTATAACCGAAAATGTAGTTCTAGATATAAATGTAACTTACATGATGTCAGAGAGGGTCAAATTCACCTTGAGAATACATCTTAATCAACAGCATTGGCAATAATAAATGATTTTCACAAATTAGCTATGGTATTGATGCTCATATAAAACACAAAATTAAACAATATCTACTTTGCAAATTAATTCAATTAGTGTTTAAATCATATGAATTCGATTCTCCTGAATAATAATCATTTATGGAGATTTTAATTTAAAACATATTGTAATATACCATACATTTTATAATGACTTAATGTAAGATAATGAATTGAAGATACCACAAATTTATTTGAACAGCATATCATATTTTACCTTTATGTTTTATCTTGTTGAAAATATAATTTATCATATTTATATGACGTAAATTACAAAATTATGAACAAAAATATTATCAGTATACTGATTTATCATTAAAACTTGTGTTAAGTGATTCTATATACATGTATTACATTAACATGACTGCATTTCAAAATTTCGAAAAAGACAAGTATGAAATGCTAAAGCTCGAAATACAACATTTTAATAACACCCCCCCCCCCAAAAAAAAATCCATAAAATATCCATAATAAGTCAAAATATATAAAATAGAACATTTATATTGAAAAAAACAAAGCTTAACATAAATTGTTTACTCTTTAACTAAACAATAACAAGATTACACTTCATCAGATACTCATGATCAACATGATACTAGCACATATACCACATTACAAAAATATTTGTAGTGCAATTACGATACCGACTTAGGGCGGTCACTTAATGTGACAAAAGCCAAACAAATGGTGTAGTTAACCGGTTTACGGGCCCACCTTCCCACTTACCGTAACAGCAGAACAATCAAAGGACGTACATTTAAAAATTTATAAATAATCCTCCATGTAAAGAACAAGGGTCAACAGGTATCGCATATTGAGAAGTCATAAAAATATAAACACGTAAGGTATTGTAAAACACATAATGATATAAAAATATATGCGACATCAACATGATAAACCGTGCTCTGTCAGTCTGAAAGCGAGCTAAGACCCTAGATCGATCTGTAGGAGTCCCGACTAACAGTCAGAGGGGACGAAGTTCAGGACCATGTCTCCTCTGAAAGAGGTTTGGACAAGGCCCGTCATATAGTCCCCACCGCCCTGTTAGTCAGCGTGCAACGTTCAAGTAAAAGTCTGCATAAGGCTGTAGAGGGGCCAAATACAAGACCTATAGTCTTTTTGATGATCTCAATGTCAAATTGTCTATTTAGAAGACGTTTGACTATTTTAATACATGATAAAATAACGTTATCGGCGCCTTTTACTTTCCTTAGTTTATATACGAGATCACCGTAAAAATTAGGATGGGAAATTCAATTGGATACATAGCGTTGAAAAGAAATATTTCCAAATTTAGATAGAAGTTCTGAATAAGATCTGAAGAATTTACCGAATGTTTTTCTAAACTTGTGATATCTGTAACACTAAATTAAAAGTTTAGTAGTAATTTGTAAACTTCGTTTATGAAAGTCCAAAACATCGGTGCAGCCTCTGACAAATCGAACTAATTGAGATATATAGATACCATATGATGGGAGTCGAGGGACATCGCCATCCAAGTAAGGAAAATTTACAATAGGAAATCCAAAATACTCACGTTTATCATAAATATTAGTATATATCAGGTGATTGAAAATTTGGATGTTCAAATCTAAGAAAGGTGTAGATTTATCTCAAGTATTAGCTTTATTCAATTTGAGCTCTGGTGGATATATTTCTGATATAAATTGTTCGATTTCAGGGTTGTCGATAACCAAAATGTCATCCAGATATCTGCAAGTATTATGAAATTTGTCAATGAGGTCAAAACGTTTTGATTTTTTAATAGAAACCATAAAATCCCTCTCGTAACAATAAAGAAATAAATCTGCTATCAGAGGCGAGCAGTTAGTACCCATAGGAATCCCAACTATTTGTTGATATATTTTGCCATCAAATTGCACAAAAATATTATTCATGAGAATATCTAGTGCTTTACATAATTCATTGCAAGTCCAGTATTTATATGAAGTATATTGTTTGTTGGAAAAGAATCCGGATTTATTGGAAGTACACATGTAAATTTTAGATTCTCTGTGAAAATACCATTGTATAAGAGACAGCAACTTGCTTTTAATCAAATCATGAGGCAGAGATCTATAAAGTGTAGAAAAATCAAATGTAGAAATTTGAGTCGCTTTGAAATTTAGTGAAAGAAGTTTGTCTATAACTTCATGAGAATTTTTAATTGACCAAAAGTAATTCATGTTACTATTATGAAATGCAACATCACAATATTTGATAATATGATCTTTTATAGCAGTTAGAGCAGACGTAATATGTTTCGATAGTACCGTAGTAGAGCAGTGGCTAGAATTAGATATGAAACATGATTTATATGGACTTTTATATAGTTTTGGGAGCCAATACATGGTCGGTAGATCAGATTTCTCAGTTTTAATTTTGAAGTCGGACATGGTCATGAGGTGATCGTGAAAGGTGCTGTCTTTTGAGGTAGGGCTTTCTACATATGTATGAGAGGAGTTTAATTCGTTTTTAAGTACTTCAATATAATATAGTTTTCAAACAACTATTATCTTATTACCTGCTTTATCAGCAGGAACAAAGACATATTTAGCATGTAAGTCAGCTATCCTCTTTTTAATAGAATTTGCCGTCAATGTATTAGGCTGTTGAAATAAATGCGGATTTTCCGTAAAGTTATTAATACGGATATCGACAATTCTTAAAATCTCGTATCTACAATCATTAACAGCATGAACCTTTACCTGTTCTTTTTTACACCAACGTTTACAATATGTAGTTAAAGCATCTTCTATAACGTCATGGCATTTATTGAAATCTATCCTGGAAGGTAACCTATATTTAGGTCCTTTTCCAAAAAGGGTGCACAATTTCTTGTACGAAATACAGTTTAGGTCACCAGTAATAACATGACCTGCCGGTTTATAAACATATTTAGAATTTTCACAAGAACACGACGAAGAAATAGAGTCTGAAATATCAGGGTTAGATGTAACTTTTTATTAAGAGACGGAATACGAGGAAAAAGTTTATTATATGAAAATAAAATAATCAATTTGAGTTTTATATCAATCGGAATTGCGTAAACTTCGAAGATCAGCTTCGTCCAGGATAGGTTTCAATTTATTTACCGGAATAGAGGATAGTGCATGCAAAAGTTCATGGCGGCCATTATTTTTTGCGATAAATAGAAGATCGTTTAATGACCTATTTAAACGATTAAGTTTTCTGATGTTACGATTACGGCGACGACCATATGACCTACGTTTTCTAATAGTATTATGTCTTAATGTAAAAATATTGATTGTGGTAGATTCATTCCACTGCAAAGCACTGCTTTTATAGTTATATACAGCTATAATAGCTGTATCTATAGCTACTGTTTTTGACAGAAAATGACATAAGTTCTCAATTTCTAAGCAATCACCAAAACCCGCAACAAATGGACACTGATATTCAGTTGTGGACTGAAAAGGATTACATTTGGTACTGTCATTTGTAATCAATGTAATATTGCAATTACATTGATTACAAATGACACCACCAATGTCATCTTAATACACTACTGAATATCAGTACATTTTGTTTCGGTTTTTTGCATTGCTGAAAAATCGAAATTTTGTCATTTTCTGTCAAAAACAATAGCTATATACTAGTATATCTATAACTATATTATTTTGCAATGGAACGAACCTGTGTGGTATATTAGTAGGGAATAAAATTCAAGTGCTTAAACTTGTAAGTTCACTTGTTCATTTAAGAAATGAATCCTATATTTTTTTGGTTGATTGAGGTATCAACCTAAAATTTGGACGGAAAACTTTTGCATCAATGCGCTTCATTTTATTTAGCTTATATATGAAAACAAAAATTTAATAAGTGTCCAATAAACATAATTTATTATGGCACTACATTACTTTTTTATCTCTGATACATGTGACTTGATCGCGTAGTAATACAATAACAAGGTAAACAACATTTTGAAGTCAATAATGGCGGCTAACACAAAATTCGAAAATTTGATCCTAGTGTCTATTGAAAAGATTAGAAGTGAAAAAGAATGAACAATTATTTAAAACACGACATAATGAAAGATGCATATGAGGATGATAATCTGTTACCAAAGGTATTTATATTTTAAATGGTATTAGCATCATAAGAAATGCAATGTATATTGACTGGTGCACGTGCGTGTCACAAGGTGGAAATTGTAGGCTCAAGAACTTGGGTCGGAGGCAGCACTTGCTCTGGTGCCCGTTCAGTTTGCCCAGTCGGGTATGATACCGTAAACATTTTAGTTATCAACGTCCATTGTCAAACGATTGGTTAGTAGCAGACGAGTACAGTACTGTTTTTATTTTGTACTTGTCTGCATGCATTTCTAAACAGCACTGCACTGTACTGTAGTTTAATTGATAGACCTAGTTATATTTTACATTTTCATTGAATAAGAGTAAGAAATTATATTCTATATTTAATAGTTTCTTAAGTGAAGTGCGATTTCTTTTGTACTTTGCATTCGTAATATATAACGAAACAATTTAATGCAATCGATTAACAACACGGGAATCACGGTTCCATAAATAGAACGGAGTTTCGCATTCCAGAGGAAAGTAGCGCCGGCAATTGTGACATATCTGCACTCAAAATTTTGTTCATGCAGAAATGAACTAAATTTTTTAACCAATCAGATTCGCCGCAAAACCATGAACGCAAAGAAAATTAAATGATTTTTGTGTCACCAGCGATGCAAAGCGACTCTTACTGGGATCACTGTGTCCGCTTTTGTCTGTTTGTGCGTCCGTCTGTCACACTTAAATATCAAAGCTCGCACAGCGCCACAGCCTATGATAAAAATACGAATCAACCGATGCCATGTTCCAGCCACCCTAGTGACTAGTCAAATTTCAATATTGCTAGAAAAGTCTGCAGGATTCCATTCGGTTGGTCTGAACTTGATCAATCTATCAAGCAAATTTGTGCATTAATCTGTAAATATCTGCGAACCGATTTTAATCGGCAAAATCGCATCGACGCATCAACTGATACCAAGCGATGATCGATTATGAAATTCAACCGATCCCCCATCACTATCTATAACCGTAAGAAGATTAGAAGTAATCTGAGAATTTTTTGCGTGAAAATCCAAAACATTAATGCAGGCTCTAGCAAACAGAATTGATCATATGATGGGAGTCTGGGGACATCACCATCCAGATAAGGGAAATTTACAATAGGAAATCCAAAGTCATCATATATATTGGTATGAATATTTTTGTTAATAATTTTAATATTGAAGTCCACAAAAGGTGTTTCCTGGTCGGAAGTATTGGTTTTGTTTAATTGAAGTGCAGATCGATAAATGTCAGTTATATAGTTTTCAAACTCAGAGTTATCGATAACTAAAATATCATCAAGATATCTAGAGGTGTCATTGAACTTATCAATAAGGTCGAAACCTTTAGAAGTTAGAATAGAATGCAAAAAGTCTCTCTCATAACAGTATAAAATAAATCTGCTATAAAGGGAGCGCAGTTAGTGCCCATAGGAATCCCGATTATTTGTTGACAAGTCTTTCCATTCCTTGGTGATTTGTGTTTCATACATCTTGGTCAGATGTTTTCTGAATTTTTTTTTAAATATATGCACTTAAATAATCAATATATTAACTACGATTAATGTACTTCTAAAATATTTCACATCTGAGAACTGTTCACACAATTAGATTGTACATAAATATTATCAATCAAACATATGGTGGCATTCCACAACTCAGTACAAGTCCAATATTTATAATTATCATATTGTTTGTTAGAGAAAAATCCAGATGTAACTTCAGTACAGAGATATGATTTAGACTGTTGAAACATCAGCGTATGATGACAACAATTTGGTTTTGATAAAATCTTGAGGTAGAGAGGTATATACTGTAAACCGTCTTTTTTTTTTCGCGCCGATTTAATTTCGCGAATTAGATTCCTTAAACGTGGCGTTTAATATTCGCGATATACAGTGCTGGTTACCTGATCCATCCTGTGATATGGTTTATGGTTCAAATAAAGATACAATTTTAATTTGTGTTGAATCCTTTAGAGCATGATAGTCAAAGATGGACATGTTCGCGGCGTTTTATTTTTGCGAGACGATCCTCCTCGCGAATCTCGCGAAAATAAAACACGGTTTACAGTAGTGTAGAAAAATCAAAAGTAGAAAAGTTATTAGCCTCAAAATTTCTCAAACGAAATTTTTCAATGACTTCGTTAGAATTTTAGATAGACAGAAAGTAATTGACGTTTCTATTGCTAAAGACAGCATTAAAATACTTGATAACATGGTCTTAAATGCAGTAAGAGCGGAGGTAATATATGTATGTTTAGAAAGCACAGTTGTAGAACAATGACTAGAATTTGATATAAAACGTGATTTATATGGACTTTTGTGTGGTTTGGGAAGCCAATACATTTTTGAAAGATAATTTTTATCAATACTTAAATTGAAGTCACACATAGCTTTATAGTGATCAGATAGGGTCTTGTCTTTAAACGATAGGGTTTCAACATACATAGAAGTAGAGCTCAATTCAGTTTTAAGAACTGAGATATAGTATATTTTTTTCAAACAATGATAATATCATTAGCTGCTTTGTCAGCAGGTATTAAGACATAAGTATTATGTAAATCAGCCATTTTCTTTTTTATAGTCTGGATTGGTATTGGTGTGGCTGTTTGAATAGATGGGGATTAATTTTAAAATTATCGATACGAATATCGATAATTTTTAGGATTACACTTTTCCAGTCATTCAATGCATGTATTTTTACACCTTCTTTTTTACGCAATCGTTTACAACAAGTGTTTAATGCTTCTTCCACAATATCCCGGCATTTGGTAAAATCTATCCTGGAAGGTAATTTATACTTTGGCCCTTTATCAAAAAGTGAACGTGTCATGCCTAATCGCGATTTGTACTTCGCGCGGTATGCCTAGAACTGTAGGTCGAATCGACCTTCGTTTCGGCGATGTTAGGCGCGATTTGCAATTCCCTGTGCGCATTCGATTTATTTTCCTGTTCCTGACGTCCCAAAGTGTAAGTTTATACTGATTTCTGTTGTTTTATGATTGTTGAAGTTACACATGTCCTGTATACTCATCTCAATGTCATGTTTGTATGGTTTATTGATTTTTGCGATTGATCTACCCAGGTGTACCCTTTGTCATCGCATAAGGCAAACATAGTTTCTATATTTCAGTCATTCTAGCATAGATATGCACCTTATATATGCCCCTTGCTATGCGATTATTTATTATTATTCATTGGTAATGTCAGTATCGGTTAATGACGTGACAATCTTTAAAAAGTTGTGGGTAATTAGATTTTAATCGAATATCATACATGTAATCATATATTATTTCTGAAATGTCATGTAATATTCATTAATTGCAATCTGATTAGATAATTACAAATATGTCTTTTCAGACTTTTACTGATTGTATTGGAGATCGCTGCATTGATATCGGAATAAATCGTTAACATTCCAAATGTCGTCGCATAGTCTTCAAAGAACGAAAATATTTGTCCGAAATACAATAAAGATAACCTGTAACAATATGACCCGCAGGCTGATAAATTAATTTAGAATTATTGCAAGAACAGGACAATAGAATAGAGTCAAGTAAATTAAGATTAGATTTGACTGCATTGTAATTAATTGTAATTAAATATAATATTTCCATTTGTTTTTGGTTTTTTTTGTACTGATAGCAAATCAGAGGTGGTAACAAAATTCTCGAAATACAGAGGAATTTTAGATTTGACTCTATGATCACGAAAAATATTAGAAGTATTAGAAGCAGATCTAAACCTTTATTTACAAATTTAATCTTGATAAATTGCGATTTAGGAGGAAACGATGGTATACGTGGGAAAAGTTTGTTATATGAAAAATGCTATAATCATCTTAAGATTGATTGATTGATTGATTTTTGTTTAACGTCACACAACGAATACTTCACGTATATGGTGACGGCATCTGCCTGATGCGGTGCATACAAATTTTGACCTTTGCAACGGACCCACCCGAAGCAGTGAGAGATCTTTAACGTGCCATGCATACCACGACACGGGACCTCGGTTTTTACTGTGTCATCCGAAAGACAGGGCACCAGCAATACCAGAGCGGGAATCGAACCCCGGCCTCCCGATCAGGAGTCCAGCGCGATACCACTAGGCCACGCCGGCTTAATCATCTT
The DNA here is from genome assembly GCA_035048485.1 of Pteria penguin. Lineage (NCBI taxonomy): Eukaryota > Metazoa > Mollusca > Bivalvia > Pterioida > Pteriidae > Pteria > Pteria penguin. The sequence continues at coordinate 69,906,721 of CM068583.1, forward strand.
AAGTGTAAATCAATCCGTATCACGTAAATTTATTAGATCAGCCTCATCCAGGATAAGTTTTAATCTGGTGATCGGAACAGATGATAATGCATATAGAAGTTCGTGACGACTGTTATTTCTGGCAATCCGCTGTAGATCGTCTAATGACCTATTTAACCTACATGTTTTCTGCGGTTGCCATCACGGGGACGACCGTGCGACCCGTATTTCCTCTTAACATCTGGTCTTAATGAAAATATATCGATATTGTTATCTTAAGAGGATTGTTACCTTCCAATAAAGTTCAGCAACTATACAAAATGCAAAAATACATAATTCTCTAATACCAGAGAGAAGAGATCTTCCAAGCGGATCATGGAATTGACCTCTGAGAATGCGCACGACTAAGTAATTCATGTCAATTATTGACCAGTTTGTACCTAAAGAAGATATTACCATGATATACACTTACATGATAACTTTATACACTTAAATGATAACTTTATACACTTTAAATGGTCTGTAAGCTTATCAGGGATTTCAGATGCTAGTTTAGTATATGTTCAACTTTAAAAAAAATGTGAATTATATTTCAAAAGTTCAGAATTCTACTGTGTTAGACATAGCGATGCATTACATGTATCCCATGGATTGGTTGGCGGACCTTTCTGTGGCCTCCATACCCAATGTGGCTCCCTTTGCCACCACACCAGGATCATAGTTCTTCTGAATAATTAGGCCTATATGTAAATTCTGCTTTTCAGTCAACAATATTTTATTGTAAACCTTACTAATGTCTGTAAATAACACTTGTCTACATAAATGCCCTGAATATATATAGAATTTTCATTTATTTGTTTTTACTCATTATACTTATTTACAAGTCTAATATATTTGCTGCTGCTCTTGAGCTGACTGGGAAGGTGGGCGCCCGAAACCGGTTAACCTCACCAACTGAGTGACGTTTGTCACTATAATTGACCGTCCTAAGTCTGTATCGTAACCGTAGCACAATCAAATATTTTTGTACTGTTTTTCGGTGTATATTTTACTATCATCATGTTTCGTGTGCATGTGCACTAACAACAATATACCAAAGTGAACATGAAAGTCAGAGGCGAGAACCATTAACTGAGAAATAATATTAATTGATATGAGAACCATTAATTGTATTCCGCCAAATCAGTCGTTATTAAAAACTGCCAGGTGGAATATTTAACCAATCCAACAATCTTCCTAACTTTGATTTCGGAAAGCTCGAGGAAAAAAATAATGACAGCTAAAGAGGCTCTGGTGGGATATGCATATTTGCTAAATCTTCTGTTCAAAGGAAACAACCCTAATATGGATTAATTTAACCCATATTGCCTATGTACGTCCTGGACATTCGAATGGCGGTACGCCTGATATAAAGTGTATTTATGCCAATTTGATAGAATGCATTAAGTAGTATAGCAAACTTGGGGATTTGTTCATACAAATCGACTTTAATGTCCATATAATTACCAACAATGATTTTGTTTCAAACGATGTTGATGTTCATCATTTTCTTTCGTCTGATGTTACTTATAAAAGTGACAATGCAATGTAAATGAGAAAACAGTAAACATCCGACAAAGCTGTATGACACAAATCACCAAGGATATGCACAAAATACATGATCACTGTAGAATATACACGGAAAAAATACATTACAAAAATATTCGATTGTACTGCGTTTACGATACCGATTTAGGACGGTCAACTGGAGTAACAAACGTCACTCAATAGGTGTGGTTAATAATCTTGACCCCAAACAAACTAAGAACAGTAGCAAACTTTCACTTAGTATGTGTAAAAAGCTGGACACAGAATTGTTAATAGTAAAACCGAAGGTGACATACATGTACTTGGTAAAGTCACATGTATCACGTATACTATATGTAGTCTTGTTTTTTTAATTACTTTATATAAAACAGACATAAACACAGATATACAAAGTACAAATAATATCTACGTAACAGCAGCACTAAAACAAAAATAAGAAACATATAAGTAACAGATATTATTGTATAAACATACACACAAAACATACAATTTCTGAAATGACATAAACCAAACTGGTAACATAAATTGAATGTAAACTAAATGTGACCTGCCACATAACTGAGCCAGTAACTCCTCTTTTTTCTTTCTGTTAATTTATGTAGTTTAAAAATGAGAAACAAATTAAAGTACATGTAATACAAATTATATTATTCAGCTAATATAGTAAAAGAGCCCCAGAGAGATATATTTGTGCACCTTCGAAAGTTGGAATGAAACTTTGCAATTTTTTTCCTGTAAATATGTTGTTTAATCAAACAAATAATTGTATTTAATATCCTATACTTATTGAAAGGTATATATGCTCTATATTTATTATCACTAAGAAGACCAAATAATATGTGAACAATGTTCAAGTCTAAATTAATATCAAAGTAAAAAACGGAGAAATACCGAAGGGTTAACCATAACTCGTAGTCCATGGAATAAAAGGACAATATCGTGAATAGTGTCATATTCACGATAAATGCGAACCCCAATAAAATCGAGGTGAGACCAGGTGCCCGGGAGGAGTAAACGTCCCCTGGTTGCATGCAAGACCCGTCGCAAAAGTCCTGCAACAATCTTTCAAGTCGAGGAGTTAAATACATAAGTATACACACACTAACACACGAAGGAGTCAAGAAAACGAAATGCTGCCTAACTGAAATTCCGGTGTCGGACACGCACGTGAACAAATGTCTGTATATATATACATATTATGTCAAATCAAGATTAGTCAAAACGTTAAGATGGTTATTTTGTATGGTCAAATCCCAAAATATCGGTTAACATTCTTGAAAGAGGAATCTGAAATTGCACTAGATCCCTATATCGACCATAGAACTTCCTCAGTGACAATTTCAAACGTTCCTCAACGTATATATATGTATAGCTCCATGGTGACTTCTGCCACATAACTGAGCCGGTAACTCCTCTTTTTCCTCAATATATACTTGTGAGATTAGTTTCGTGGCAAGAAGCCTCGCTCTCAGGACAAAATTGTCGTATTTAGAGCAGAGTTGTGAAATAAAGAATGCCATTGATCAACGTTATTTTAAAACCGTTCCATACTTTGTAAGAGAATTGACATTTAAATAATAAATAGGAAATAGTTTCTGCGTTTGAATGACAAAAAGAATTAATACCTTTTTTATGCAACAGTACATTTGTTCCTAAAATTTTATGTAAAATACGATATTGAAATATTGATATTGATATTCGATCATGCAATCATTTGAGTATCTGTGTATCTGACCTATTATTCCAAATGTATTTAAAAAATAATTGTTCTCATTCTTTCATCTTTTTCTCAGCAAGATTTGGAATTAAATGAATAAATGATTTAAGAGCATTGACTTCATAACTGTAATTCTCCTATTAGTGCTTAAATGTCACCGAGACCAAGATGTAATAAACTTCTTAATCTTTTGTAATTTAGGTTCAAAATGAAGGTCCTCCATTTCATTTATGTTAATTGGAAAAATAATACATAAGAATTTAATGGATTTTGAGACCAGGTTAGTAGTATAATCCTCACATAGTTTGCTCTTCAAATATTTATATATTTTGGGAATTCCAATCATTTGGCCATGAGCATCACTGAAGAGACATAAGTTGTCGAAATGCGCATATGGTGCACTAAATTAAAAAGTATATATGTTCTATATTTATTATTAACAGCAGCATTGCCAATTTTAACACAAAGGGTTTTAGAGTAATTTGGTTTCAAACCTGAGTACTTGACAAACTGACCAATTAAAGTAAGTGCATTCCGAAGAGACTGTTCAGATCCATTAAGTAAAAGTGCGGTATCATCTGCATAATGCAATACTTTGTATACTTTATTGCAGATTGCTGTAGACTTGTTGACCATGCAATTGCCTCACAATTATTACTCTCGAAAATCGGATATTTTGAGGTAATAGTTTTTTCTTCATTATTTGACCACTGCCCAATAGATTGTAGTATTTTCTGTAAATCGATTTTGAAATAGCAAAAGCACAAAACCTTGACCCTTTACTGGTCTGATGAAGCTTTACAAAAATACAGAAAAATTATCAATGGTCCAGAAATCTCCAGAAGACTCTACAACTTTCTGAATATGTACTTTAAAGAATCAGATGACTTGGACATGGAAATAAAGTTCAAGCTTTACTTAAAGCAACAAAATTTATCAGGGATCTAAAAAGCCAAACCACAAATAAGTGCATAAAAGAAAACCATGTTTTCTGATTCTTGCATTAAATTAAAGAAACATGGTAAAATGTTATGAAAGGCTTGTCAACAAATTTCCATTTAGTTTCTCTTATGAACATGCTTTCCAATCTTTTAAAGTCAATTACAGAAGGAAATGCAAACATGAACAAATAATATTTAAACAGGACACATACAATAATTAAGGTAATAACATTGCCAATGACCCCAAAACATTCTGGAAACTTATTGATGATTCAAAACCAAATATAAAATAATCAGACTCCGTACTTCATGATGAATCTTTAGGTCAATTTAAAAAAGACAACTGAAAATGAACACTTTTTTCTTTTCAGTTAGAAATTATTGCTTTGTTTGAAAAGATGAAATCAATAAAACTCACACAATGCGTGAACTGAATAAAAGAATAGATCACAAAGAAATATGCACCGCAATAAAATCGTTGAAAAATGAAAAATGTACTTATTTGAAATGAAATCTTGAAATATGGTGCACCTATTACATGTATCATAAAACCTATATAAAGACTAAGTCTTTTCGACTTTAAAGTTGATAAGAAAAATTTTCTCATTACATGGAAAAAAAGTATTTTAGTCCCTCTTCTTTTGAAGGGAAGTAAGGGTGACCCAAATCAATATAGAAGTTTATCCATTAGCTCAAATTAGGGTAAAGTCTTCAATAAAATTATGAATGCTAGACTCAGTCTATTTGTGTCAGACAACAGTTAATTAGTAAAAACTAAATTGGTTTCACAGAAATTGTCGCACATCAGCTCACATATTTACCCTAAAATTTATCATTAACAGTAGCGGATTTAGAGCCCCGCCCCTTTTGGCCACATATTTAGTAGTAAAAATCCAGATTTTACATCAAAAATTGCTGAGTAGTTCGGCTAATCCACAAGTGTCCCCCCCCCCTTTTTTTCGGAAATCCTGGATCCGCAACTGATTAATCATTATAAGAAAAAAAGAAGACTATGACACAGTCTGGAAGGGAGGTCTGCCTTACTTATTGCAAAAATATGACAGTCCAATAAATTATTTAATATCATGTACTCTGAAACTAAAAGCCAAATAAAGTTTAATAAAGGTCTCAGCAAGTCCTTCGTCTCAACTCGTGCTGTTATTCAGGGAGATGTGTTAAGCCCCCTTTTATTTGATATTTTCATAAATTATAGTTGATAAATTGGACAATATCAATTCAGACACTGTGCAAGGGCTAATAACGTCAGCTTTCTTTCGGATATTCGGGACTTAGTCATTCTATCTAGTTACTAGTACCCAAAAGTGCCTTTAAAATAGCCTCAATGAGCAACATAACTTCTGTTCCTCTTGGAGAATTGAGGTTAATGGAGCAAACATTTGATTATACGGGAAGGGGGAGCAGGAAAACTTTTCTGAGCCGGAAAGATTTATTTTTTTTATATTGACAAATTTTCAAAGCCGAATCATTTGTTTTCCCTACTTAGAAGTAAGAAAACTTTCGCACCCGAGCGGACCATACGGCAAAATAGCGCTCATTTTCCTAATTTGAATGGCGGCCATTTTGGAACGATATATGCACATTGTCTACCAAAGACTTAAACGGGGATCCAACCAAAAATCCATAATATTTCTTATGACACTGAAAATAACATAAAATTTTGAGCGAAATTTGACAGATTTAAGTCCCGTCACTTTTAGGATGAAATTCTAAAGCGATATTGTCCATTCATTACATGTAGATCTAGATAATCTGCAAATATCGAGAAATAAAACCACGCCAACTTTGCATCTTAAATGCATTAAGAAATATTACGAGCTATATATTAGTCAGGTCCGTGTCGGAGAATTCGAGATAAGAAATTTCGGATTACATCAGTTTAATGAAATATAACGAAATTTTGTCCCGTCACTTTTGGGTCAAATATTGGACATTTTTGAGAAGCATAGGCGCCATATTGTAATTCTCGCAGTACCATTTTAGTCCATGTCGTCAAGCCACGTGATGCGCATAGAATTTGCACACTTCAATCAACTGAGCACCATTCTGCCATATGCCATACATACATGCATCCATCCTTCCATCCATTCATTCTCAATATTTCCAGCAGCCGTTCGTACCACTACCTTAAACAATACACCAATCAATCAGTACATGATATGTTTATGTTATGTATAAACAGTTAAATCAGTCATCTTAACCACAGATATTATATACAAGTTCTAAATAAATATTCGTAAGCACTGACCTGGATCCGGCGCCATAAACTGAGGCAATACTTAAGTAAATTATTTCATTTTAATTTAATCTGTTATCAAACGGTAAAATGTTATTGGCTGAATAAATCGTGCGCACGACATTTCTATCAATATAATTTAAAAACCTTAGGATAAATTTTGGAAGGATGTTTTAATGTTATGAGTATAGATACATTGGGACATGTTATGTCATATAATATTAAGATCTCCATACTGCTATCGATTGATTACTTGTTTTGTAACAGTTATCTCTCTTGATTCAATATAGAATGATCTAACTGTTTCCTTTTGGAATCAGATTAAGAATAATATATTTCCCTTTAACTATATATGTTTGATATATGTACAAAATGTAGGTATGATAATTAACATAATGCTTATACATATAAATGAATGAATAGTTTTCTTATCAGGCTCAGCAATCATGAATGAACACAATCAATGAATATCCTAAAGGTGTACAAATGTGCGCATTATCTTAGCTAAGGAATACCCTAAAGGTGTACAAATATGCACATTATCTTAGCTAAGGAATATCCTAAAGGTGTATAAATATGCACATTATCTTAGCTAAGAAATTGCATCTGAATTAGAAAATATCTCTTTGTTTTGCCAAAATCCTTTTACGAAATTTCGCACTACCAACCATAGACTACAAAAAGAAACGGATAAATGGACTTCCATGAACAGATCTGACAGAAAGTGTATGTGACAGTTACTCATAAGATGGTGAATTTCACTAGCCTTTTGTGTTTAACTTTTTCTCAGAAAAAAGTAGTTTATATTTGGACAGATATACTATCTTAAGATCAAGTCTGATTAAATGTCAACAGTTATTATCTAAAACTAGCAAAAGTTATAAAACAAATGCAAATTTCTGTTATTTGTAATACTTCAGTTTTCATAAATAATTTAATATTATTGAAATTGCTCTGTGCATCGTTTAAATCCATATGCTTTGATGTTGTAATTTCCAGTATCTTATGTCATATATGATCTTATCTTGTAAATAAAGCTTTGTTCCCTTATGATACAGCCAAAGGTGAACTCCTTATGATACAGCAAAAGGTGAACTCCTTATGATACAGCCAAAGGTGAACTCCTTATGATACAGTCAAAGGTGAACTCCTTATGGTACAGCCAAAGGTGAACTCCTTATGATACAGCTAAAGGTGACCTCTTTATGGTACAGCCAAAGGTGAACTCCTTATGATACAGCAAAAGGTGAACTCCTTATGATACAGCCAAAGGTGAACTCCTTATGATACAGTCAAAGGTGAACTCCTTATGATACAGTCAAAGGTGAACTCCTTATGATACAGCTAAAGGTGAACTCCTTATGATACAGCTAAAGGTGAACTCCTTTTAGTCTTAGTTTACATAATGATGACACGACTTATATAGAATATTTACCTTTTATATATATATTTATTTTACAAGGTATTTCTGTATTCTTATATTATCTATTTATTTTATTTCATCTATTCTTCTTTCTATTATCATTTCTTCATTAATTTTGATATTAATTTAATCCATCTGGACAAGACCATACAGTTACAGAATTCAATAGAACCTCAAAGAAATTCAGTATGCATGAACTGTAACGTGAAAGTTCATTGTCTAGTGTAGCAATTCTTGTCTAGTGCAACAATTTATTGTCTAGTGCAACAATTCATTGTCTAGTGCAACAATTCATTGTCTAGTGTAGCAGTTTATTGTCTAATATAGCACTTCATTGTCTAGTGTAGCAGCTCATTGTCTAGTGCAGCAGTTCATTGTCTAGTGCAACAGTTCATTGTCTAGTGTAGCAGTTCATTGTCTAGTGCAGCAGTTCATTGTCTAGTGCAACAGCTCAATGTCTTGTGTAGCAATTCATTGTCCAGTATAGCAGCTCATGGTCTTCTGAAGGAGTTCATTGTCCAGTGTAGTAGTTCATTGTCTTGTGTAGCAATTCACTGTCCAGTGTAGCAGTTCACTGTCCAGTGTCGCAGCTCATTGTCTTCTGAGGGAGTTTATTGTCTAGTGTTGCACTTCATTTTATAATGTACTAATTCATAATGTAGCAGTTCACTGTCTAGTGTAGCAGTTTATTTTTGTTTGGCAGTTCACTGTCTATAGTGTAGCAGTTCACTGTCTAGTGTAGCAGTTCATTTTTGTGTGGCAGTTCAGTGTCTGCTTTTCTCTAATGTAACTGTTCATTGTCTAGTGTAACAGTTTATTGTCTAGTATAACAATTCATTGTTTTGTGAAGAGGTTCATTGTCCAGTGTAGCAGTTCATTTTATAGTGTGGTAGTTCATAATGTAGTCCATGGTCTTATAGCCGTCGATAACTCGTCTGTTACAATTCATACCCCGACACAACTTCCAGACACTCTTGAGGATCCATAGAAGCAGAGACAAAATGTTTTACATGTCAAAACTTTTCATGCAATTGTCCATTGTCCACGAATTACATTTTCCGTATATAAGTCGTAAGGAACTTGTAATAATAGTATGTATCGTAAACTGGTCGTAAAACATGTAACACCCGTGTAAACTATTCACAAGAATCCGTAAACCGATCGTATCAGCATTTAACACCTCGTGAACTACTCGCATGAATCCGTAAGCCGGTCGTATCAGCATATAACACCTCGTAAACTACTCGCATGAATCCGTAAACCGATCGTATCAGCATGTAACACCTCGTGAACTACTCGCATGAATCCGTAAGCCGGTCGTATCAGCATGTAACACCTCGTAAACTACTCGCATGAATCCGTAAACCGGTCGTATCAGCATGTAACACCTCGTAAACTACTCACAAGAATCCGTAAACCGGTCGTATCAGCATATAACACCTCGTAAACTACTCGCATGAATCCGTAAGCCGATCGTATCAGCATATAACACCTCGTAAACTACTCGCATGAATCCGTAAACCGGTCGTATCAGCATGTAACACCTCGTAAACTACTCACAAGAATCCGTAAACCGGTCGTATCAGCATATAACACCTCGTAAACTACTCGCATGAATCCGTAAGCCGATCGTATCAGCATATAACACCTCGTAAACTACTCGCATGAATCCGTAAACCGGTCGTATCAGCATATAACACCTCGTAAACTACTCGCAAGAATCCGTAAATATCTCATGAATGATTTGTTTTACATTTTGTTACGGTTAGTGTACTCATTTTTCGTGGATTATTGCGAATGCTAGTGTGATATTTACGATTTCATTCAAGACTTATAACAGTGGCTATAATTCAAGTCTTATAACAATGGCTATAATTCAAGTCTTATAACAATGGCTATAATTCAAGTCTTATAACAATGGCTTTAATTCAAGTCTTATAACAATGGCTATAATTCTAGTCTTATAACAATGGCTATAATTCAAGTCTTATAACAATGGATATAATTCAAGTCTTATAACAATGGCTATAATTCAAGTCTTATAACAATGGCTATAATTCAAGACTTATAACAATGGCTATAATTCAAGTCTTATAACAATGGCTATAATTCAAGTCTTATAACAATGGATATAATTCAAGTCTTATAACAATGGATATAATTCAAGTCTTATAACAATGGCTATAATTCAAGTCTTATAACAATGGCTATAATTCAAGTCTTATAACAATGGATATAATTCAAGTCTTATAACAATGGCTATAATTCAAGTCTTATAACAATGGCTATAATTCAAGTCTTATAACAATGGCTATAATTCAAGTCTTATAACAATGGATATAATTCAAGTCTTATAACAATGGATATAATTCAGGTCTTATAACAATGGCTATAATTCAAGTCTTATAACAATGGCTATAATTCAAGACTTATAACAATGGCTATAATTCAAGTCTTATAACAATGGCTATAATTCAAGTCTTATAACAATGGCTATAATTCAAGTCTTATAACAATGGCTATAATTCAAGTCTTATAACAATGGATATAATTCAAGTCTTATAACAATGGCTATAATTCAAGTCTTATAACAATGGCTATAATTCAAGTCTTATAACAATGGCTATAATTCAAGTCTTATAACAATGGCTATAATTCAAGTCTTATAACAATGGCTATAATTCAAGTCTTATAACAATGGCTATAATTCAAGTCTTATAACAATGGCTATAATTCAAGTCTTATAACAATGGCTATAATTCAAGACTTATAACAATGGCTATAATTCAAGTCTTATAACAATGGCTATAATTCAAGTCTTATAACAATGGCTATAATTCAAGTCTTATAACAATGGCTATAATTCAAGTCTTATAACAATGGCTATAATTCAAGTCTTATAACAATGGTTATAATTCAAGTCTTATAACAATGGCTATAATTCAAGTCTTATAACAATGGCTATAATTCATGTCTTATAACAATGGCTATATAATTCAAGTCTTATAACAATGGATATAATTCAAGTCTTATAACAATGGCTATAATTCAAAGAAAAAAGAGGAGTTACCGGCTCAGTTATGTGGCAGAAGTCACCATGGAGCCATACAATACATGAATATAAATAATATAATAGAACATTTAACACATAACAAAAATATTTGATTGTAGTGCAATTACGATACCGACTTAGGACGGTCATTTAATTTGACAAAAGCCAAACAAATGGTGTGGTTAACCGGTTTACGGGCCCACCTTCCCACTCACTGTAACAGCAGAACAATCAAAAGACGTACATTTAAAAATTTATAAATAATCCTCCATGTAAAGAACAAGGATCAACAGGTATCGCATATTGAGAGGTCATAAAAGTCTTATAACAATGGCTATAATTAAAGTCTTATAACAATGGCTATTATCCAAGTCTTATAACAATGGCTATAATTCAAGACTTATAACAATGGCTATAAGGATTGTTAGGAGTTATTGTGAGTACGAGTGCTTTTCCAATACATACGAATACTTTGCGATCTGGGAAAGCTATAAAAGCTGCAGTTCTATTCAGATGGTATCAAGAAGTCGGATTTTTCCACATGTTGTATACATTATCTACAAGAATGGCTTCAAGGGAGACAGTCATACTCCCCAAAGAGGTTCCTGTGGGTCAGCCAGGTCCAGCACCAAAACCCTCTACGAGCTGGAGGACTTCTCTGCCTCGGCCGAGGAATATCTATATGTTGCTTGGCATTTTCCTCTTCGCTCTGGGCCAGTGGAAGGATCAATTGTAGAAATAAATCTCTCTCTCTCTATCTCTCTCTCTCTCTCTCATATGCTATGTTGTCCCACTGGATGTCAGTTGTCGAAGGAATATACTTAAAGATTTGCATACTCCTTTGCGGGAAAAAATGGTTTGTGTCTCCCTTTCATTTTCCATCGGTTTATAGATTTCTACATCCGCCTCTGTGTATTATGATAAAGAATTTTGAAATGAAATAAAAACTGAATTTGAGATCAAAAGCACCTTTAATTAAAGCCACTCCAGTCCTTACTTCAAATAATATAATATAAGTTCGCGTAGATAAATGTCTTGATAAAGGTCAATTTTCAAAAGATTTCAATTTTGATGCAACGATAAGATTAAACATTTGTGATAATACCACTATTAGTTACAGTACGATGGGATGGATGTTGCACATCTAAGGCATAAGAAAGTGTTTAAATTCTCCTATAATTTGACTTAGTGTCAAATATATATATATATTTGTATTTAACTTTTGTATATAGGGGCAAGCTTGGTATAGTAGTTAAGCGCTTGGCTTGCAGCGCCGACAATCCGGTTTCGATTCCACTATGTTTAAAGAGGTTGGTAACTCCTGCTTCCATGTCGCGATATAACTGAAATATTGTGGAAAGCGACGTAGAAACAACAATCAACTAACTAATTAACTTTTATATATATTTATAGTATATATCTATATAATATTTACATATGGTATATATGTACCAAAGTCAATAGTGCAAAGCGCCCTTCCCTTTCTTTTCTCTTTCCTTGTAAAGGATAAAAGGTCGTCTCTAGGTAAAAATCACATAGCAACGACCTAGCAAATATAGCTTGCGGAACGGAAAATTGGGTAACAAAATACAAGCTTTGAATTTACTAACTAAAATCAGCTTATAGGCTTTAAGTTTTATTGAATCTTCAGACCATCGGACCTTCGAACCATTGGGCCTTCGGACAGTCGGAACTTCGGACTATTGGGTCTTTAGACTATTGGGTCTTCGAACTATCGCGCCTTCGTACTTTTGGAGTTCCGGGCAAGTTGGTCTTGTTTGGTCACCTGATGAACTTGTCCATTTGGTTACTCGTTGGCGTGAATTGCGGATACTGGGCGTCAACATTTGGTTTCCGGACTCAACTACAACTGTTTTCGTATAGTAATCCCCTGCCAGAAATTGAGTTTCACTTCGAGGCGTTAATGTCTGGATGTGACCTTGAATGAGTGGTAGAGAAGGGCAAAAATGACCGCATGACAGCCATCTGGAACATCTTGTAATTATTATTCTTCCTAAATGTCTGAATGTGACATTGAATGGATGGTAGAAAAGGGCCTATAGAAAAAACTGAAGAGTTCTACATTCCAAAATGGGAGGAGGCGGCACATAGATTTGTTGAATAGTTCACACGAAAGTAAGGTATTTCTATTTTATTGGTACGGTACTATTAGTTGCACAGTCAGTTAGTGACCTGATACGGAAAAATACATGGTGTGAATAGAAAAACCGAATACCGATACGGGTTTTCTTTTCGGGCCATGTATTTTTCATTATATCAAGTTACTTACTAACTGCGTACATCGAAGATCTCTAACTGTATGTGATTTGCGTCGATGTTGTCTGTCCAAGTCGTTTGGGGATTGCCATCTTGGGTCTTGTGCCAGGTGGCATGGTTCGGCGGCAACTCGAACCCGACAATAAATTACTTGCTCAATACGGAGTTTCACACATCAGAGGCGGATTTAGAGCCCCCCCCCCCTTTTGATCACATATGTACTCGTAAAAATCCAGACTTTGCACCAAAAATTGTTGAGAAGTTTGGCTAATACCCATTTGCCCCCTCCCCCTTTCCCCTTCCCCTTTTTTCCAATCCTGGATCCGCCACTGAACATGGTACGGTATTTTCACGGCGTCATGTGATCAAGATCTGACCAATAAGATTCCAACAATTTTGTATAAGGCGTGTTGTTATGTTACACTCATCATAACGCCATACAAGGTTATGCCGTTGAAAATAAAACACACACACACACACACACACACACACACACACACATTACCATTGACATACGTGCCTACACAAAAAGAGTTGCGTAATATTTCATCAAACTGCACTTGACCTTCACGACGTGTAAAATCAAATAGACGCCGAGGAGTCGCCGTCAATGTCCTACTGTTATATACACAAACATAGTATAAGTTACGTTTTAATTTCGACGCAATGTACATTTAGCTTTTAGTATGCATGTCAATAATAATTCACAGCTACGTTTACGTTTACGTTTTACGTTTATGTTCACGACATTACTTATGATTGTTTACGTTTACGTTCACGATAATACTTACGATTTTTTATGTGATACGAAACATTGTTCAATCTACTAAAGCAGATAACTTATATCAAAATATTATATCAGAATTTACAACTGTCCGCCATTTTACTTAGACGCTAAATGTAACAGAGCGTTCAGAATGATGTGTTATACTAAACCTAGCGGCTAGCCTAGCCGCCACGATTCTGAACGCACCCCTGACGTTATGTTGATCTTAAGGCTACTGTCCTATGACTTATTTGTAATTTATGAAATTATAGTCATTTATGCTTGTTTTAATTTCACAAATTACAAATAAGTCATAGGACACTACATCTGACGTCATGATGATTTACAAGACTACATCCCTTATCGCGCTTTGCTGAAGCTGCAGAGAATCACGATTTTAGTGATATACACCTGCTTGTACGAAACTTAGTAATATCAATAAAACATTGTAAAATATGGCAGCCTTAGAACTTTTGAAAGAGCTGCTCAGTATCTACAATGTATAAATAATCCAGAATGCTTGAGCTCTTCTTCATTCACATTTATTACGAGTTTTAACTTGAAACTTGGAAAATTAAAACTTATTTTGCTTTCATAAACAGGTTGGTTTGTAGGTTGATTGGCGTTTTGCGTCGCTTTCAACAGTTTTTCGGTTATATCGCGACATGAGACCGGGGTTAATCAACTTAGTGACCCAGTGCGGGAATCGAACCTAGATCTCCTTTTCCGAAAACCAATCGCTTAATCACTGCACCAAGCCTAATTCTTACGAGAGTTTTGTACAAGATATTACTTTGATTTTAGATATGCCATATGACTTACACACTTAGTCATAATTTGATGAAATCAGAGAAGCGTCTCTAATTAAATGATAGTCATTTTTCCCGCCAGCCGGTGTAGCCCAGTGGATAAAGTGCTCTACTTATGACCAAAAGGTCCCAGGTTCGATTCCCGCCATGGGCAAGCTTATTAGACAGTTAAAACTGAAGGTTCCTTGTCAATTTAGGCGTGGCAAGTAAAAGATCCTTCACCGCTTCGGGTGAGTCCGTTGCAAAGGTACCCTATAAAATTCTATGCGTTGCATACATGTATATGAAATAATCGTGGAGTGACGTGAAACAATAACCAATCATTCAATCATTTTATACGCTTACTAGTAGACATTTGGGTAACACACATGATCCGTGACCCGAATGTTTACGTACAGGACGGCGAGGGAAACACGAGTCGTGACGCAGCAATATTACCCGACACCACACCCGACATAGTCATAGTACAATAAATGTCTTAATCTATTTACTCACTCTGTATATGACGACATAATCACATAATGAATTCATATACAAATATGTTAGATTATAAAGATTTACTTACGCAGGAATGTGATATTGTATGTGTGGTCGAAAATTTAACAACCTGCGTTAAAAAGAATCTTTGTAAAAGGACTGTTCAGAGCCATATTAATGTAGTTTGATGCATTGAAATTGTACAATTGTAATTTTATATAAATATATATGGAGTCGAGTAACATTTACATAAAGTGCGACTTTTCGTGGGCGGAAACATCTAGAACGTTTACGTGACTCAACTAAATATTCAAAGTCACGAATTAGCGAGTATCATGTTCCACTCCAGCGTGATGTATTTTGTTCTGTTTTATATGTCACCAATACCTTTGCTCTTATTTTATGCAGTTATACATGTATTGTGAGGAACAATCATTTCGAATTATTACAGTTACCAGCTAAATCGCCGAAAATTTATGAATAGCGAGCGCATTGTTTTTGTTGATTTATATAAAACATCGACTTCCCTTACTAACTAAAAGTTCTGTTGTTTGGTATAAAGAATTCACAGAGATACATTTTGTAGATTGATCAACGTGTACAATTTATTGACTTTTTATATTTATACATGTAGCATCAAAGGTTTGGGCGGCATCAAACCCCCAAAACTCCGGACACTTCTCAACAAGGACAAGTTAGTTGTAAAACCGAATCTTTTTTTTGTGAAAGTAGGTGCCCGGAAGGAGTAAGAGCCTCCTACATAGCAGCTAAAACTGCCATAAATCCCCCTCCCACAAAGAAATTATCATAACAATTCAGCGCTACACATAATGTATGAACTGACCCCCCCCCCTCATATGCAGACAGGGGTAAAGAGCATGACTGGATTGCAAACCAATTCCGGTCTGTAGTTTGGCGATGTCGTTCCGTCCGTCTGTCTGTCCGACAACATTTAGGCTAAGTTTTAGGTTGAAGCAAAATCTATTTGGCTGGATTGCAATGCAATTCCGATCTATATATTTGCGATGTCCGTCCGTTCGTCTGTCCGTCAACATTTGGTTAAATTTCAGAAACTAAGGGGAGTATAAAAACACTTCTCACATAGGTTCCTTATATTATGACTACAGCTTTCAAATCATACCATTACTTGTGACCTTGATCTTCGATTGTTTTTGGTTTTTTGTCGGGTTTCTATGGTTCTAATTTGTTTGTTTTTTGTGGGGTTTTATTTTCTCTCTTTTTTTTTTTTTATTTTGTGGGGCTTTATTTATTTATTTATTTATTTATTTTGATGGGAGTTATACAGACCCACTTGGGCGTTATTTATTTATTAGTTTCACATATATTATTTATCTTATTATTTAATTTATTAATGTTTTGTATTTGTGGGGGTTTTTATCATTATTCCCCCCCCCCCTCTTTTTTTTTTTTTTATCAGAGATTAAATTTTGAATATGGGATTTGTTACATTTGGATAGTTCTGAAAAGTATGAATAAAAACAAAAACAGCTTACGTGCTGCGTCAAAGTTTACTTGAATTTAGTTTCTATTCATTATGTTTCAGGGGTGCTTTGAGCATATTTTACGAAGGTTAAATATTTCTCATGGTAGTCAATTTTTTTATACAGGGATTAGACATCCTCCGAGAATCTCCTTTCTTACGATAAACGTAGCCTTAATAAAATCGATTCAGGTATCTTAAAATATGTACATGGAAATTATCTCCCTTGGCGTTATCAGTGGGACTCCTTATTTTCAATTTAATTATAAAAGCAACCTAAACGTATTAGAAATTAAAAAGGGTGTACCCTTGATCATAGTACAATTTTTATTCAAAAATGCTACATAATATCACATAATATCATACTTTCTTACCCTGATTTGGTTTAATGTCTTGGTAATTACCGAATACACGATTTTAAATTTTGCATACCAATTGCTTACTAAATGGAATGTAAATTGGCACAGTTTAGAAACATATAAAGCAGGAACAGGATCGTGTATAAGGAGATCTGAGAATCGTTCATTCATGTCGTAGATCTACATGCAGATCAACCAGAACGGGTATCTTTAAATAAGGAGGCATTCTGATACACCATCTGATCTGACACAATGCAAGTCGACCACACTATCACTGTTATTTCATTCCTCCAGCTATGTATATGTAGGAGCCATACGACTGCTGTAAGTCATTCTGTTTCACAATTTGTAAATAAAGTCTCCATTCTCTTCCTTCAGTATGATGACTACGTATACCTATGTGATTTGGGCAACTGATTTAAACTGAAATTCTATTTGATAATCATCATATTCCATACGGCATGAGACGGGTACACGTAGTACTGATGTGTGTATTTGTCGCTTTGCAGCTAAAGCAGAATGGTGCGGAACTCGAGAAGGTCTTGCAGTCGGTACATTTCAATCATGGTAAGTTTCCTCTTTTCTATTTTCATATCTTTATTTTGATGTCACTTCAAGATATTTGCCCTATATATTAGCGACCAGTGTGCATTCGCACTGATAACAGGGACCATTGATTTTCTTCACGTGCAACGGCTCACCTACCGATAATGGAATTAGACATAATGTTCCAGTACAGCCCACTGGTCATCTTAATCAGTATTGGTTATATTTCAATGTTTTATAGAAAATACAAGTTAATGTGTTATTTTCGTTGAGTGATCATGGAGTAACTCTGAATACTCAGAAGTAGGACTGTCGTTTTCGTTTATAGAACTTAACTTAGCTATATGTAATTCTTGAAGTAATGTGATAGCGCGTTCTGATCACTTTATACAATTACATAAAATGTCAAGCGAAGGGTTCATTCACACACGCTTAGAAGACCAGACAAGTGACTTTAGTTTAAACAATATTTATTTCCAAATAAGCAGCATGTACAATGTATAGCGATATATATATTAATAGGGATTTGGAAAAAAGTGGATCACTTATATTAATCCATCTCCTTGTATAGATAGACATACATAAGAGGACAATATCAATAAATGTATATTATGTTAATACATTAGTGTAACGTACGATTAATAATTATTACAACTAATATATTCTATTTATATACATGTAATGTATGGATATTTTGCAGAAATACATAAATCATTACTTTTAGCTATAGTTGTATCCAATTGATATATAAATGTATTTATCAATAACATATATATATATATATATATATATATATATATATATATATATATATATATATATATATATATATATATATATATATATATATAAATGTTTTTATTTATATATGATGAAATACGGAATACATAATATGTTCATAATTTCATATGTAATACTAAAAGTTTTTGTATGAAGTGATTTTTATGTTTAAACAAACACAAAAGGGGGAGGGGGAGAAAAGGAGGGTGAGTTCAAGAGATTTTCAAATAATCTATCTGAATCTTTTGGTAGCATAAATATAATTATGAACTGCTAAGAAAATTTGTACATTAGTGTCATATGTATTGCTGACATCACCTGAAAGAAGTAAATGTGTAGTAGGTGACATATTCAGAGTATTCAAGTGAACTGTACGTTGGTTAGAATAATTTTGACAATAAAGAAGATAGTGCTCAGTAGACTCAACACCTCCGCATGTGCAATACGGATTCGGTTCTATATTTTTCAAAAACAAGTGATGGCGGAGACTGCTACAACCCAGCAAGTGACTTTGCATGTGATACCCCTCGGGATTTATACTATGACTATGATTATTACCGGAAATGAAAGAATAATTCAGGAAATTTCGTCTATTACATTGTAATGTTTCTCCAGTGGATTCAAAAGCTGATATTCATATATTTTCAATAATATATGACTGATAATTTACATTATCGCTTACGATAAAACCAAAGTCATAACACATTCGGAATGCTTGGCTATCTCCCCATAAAAGAAGCGGTCGCGTAGATCTGGTAAACTCCATTTGATCACATTAAATAGATATATAATGACTAACATAGAAAGAGGTATCTTGCAATACAGTAATGAAGATTTAAGCGACTTAATCGCAATATATATATAGATATATATATATATATATATATATATATATATATATATATATATATATATATATATATATATATATGTGTGTGTGTGTAGAAACCGTCCATCCCATTTCCTTAATTTATTTTTTACATATGGATACCTTTGCTTGTTTAGGTACCCTGTTTTTCATTTTCTCTTTTTGAAAGTACATAATTCCCCACCTGTCCCTATTCTGTATGTAACATAATTTGGAACAATTCAGAAAATTAATTTCGCTTCTTTTTACACTAGCGTACAACAGGATGTTTTATTTCTATAGATGTAGATTTAATGTCTTCTGTGTTGCCGTTATATACTCCCGAGTGTAATAGGTACTTTTTCGACAATAAAATGAGTTTTTTGTTACATATCTACATATGTAACAGGAAACATGAATACTACTTTGTGATAATACATTTAAAATTCGTCCTTCTGTATAGTTTGAGAATCAAAGGGACAATTTTACAGATTTAATGGAATTAAAATTGTGTTTTTATCGGCATTGCTTTGCGTATTGGCATGATTTTGTGTATTGTAAATAGAAATTATTGTTATCGAAACAGAATTTTAAATTGAGCTTTGGTCTTTACGTGGATTAGTACCATACTACACAAGTATAATGTATGAACATAAGTGACAATTGTTTATTTGTGACGAAATCGCAAGACATTTTTCATGTAATCTAAAGCCACCATGTTTTGATACAGCCTCCCTATTGTAATGAGGTAATTTGATTTTAATTCAGCTGGATATGACGACATAGATATTAGTGTCTTGCAAAGACGAGATGGAAAACAACATGAGTAAGTCATTATTCTATCATTTAATTTTCTTTGTGTTCATGGTTTTGCGGCGAATCTGATTGGTTAAAAAATTTAGTTCATTTCTGCATGAACAAAATTTTGAGTGCAGATATGTCACAATTGCCAGCGCTACTTTCCTCTGGAATGCGAAACCCCGTTCTATTTATGGAACCGAGATTCCCGTGTTGTTAATCGATTGCATAAAATTGTTTCGTTATATATTACGAATGCAAAGTACACAAGAAATCGCACTTCACTTCAGAAACTATTAAATATAGAATATAATTTCTTACTCTTATTAAAAAAAAATGTAAAATATAACTAGGTCTATCAGTTAAGCTACAGTACAGTGCTGTTTGGAAATGCATGCAGTCAAGTACAAAATAAAAACAGTACTCGTCTGCTACTAGCCGATCGTTTGATAACGGACGTTGATAACTAAAATGTCTACGGTATCATACCCGACTGAGCAAACTGAACGGGCACCAGAGCAGGTACTGCCTCCGATCCAAGTCCTTGAGCCTACACTTTCCACCTTATGACACGCACGTGCACCAGTCAATACTGTATGCATTGCATTTCTAATGATACTAATACCATTTAAAATATAAATACCTTTGATAACAGATTATCATCATCATATGCATCTTTCATTAAGTCGTTTTTTTAATAATTGTTCATTCTTTTTCACTTCTAATCTTTTCAATAGACACTAGAATCAAATTTTTCGAATTTCGTCTTAGCCGCCATTCTTGACTTCAAAATGTTGTTTACCTTGTTATTATATTACTACGCGATCAAGTCACATGTATTCAGAGATAAAAAAGTAATGTAGTGCCATAATAAATTATGTTAATTGGACACTTATTAAATTTTTGTTTTCATATATAAGCTAAATAAAATGATAAGAAATGAATCCTATATTTTTTTGGTTGATTGAGGTATCAACCTAAAATTTGGACGGAAAACTTTTGCATCAATGCGCTTGGCGCACTGATGCAGTTTTCCGTCCAAATTGTAGGTTGATACCTCAATCAACCAAAAAAATATAGGATTCATTTCTTAAATAAAGTAGTGGGTAGTAGTTTATAGTGGAAAAATTTTCTCATTAAAAAAATACTATTCTTTGCTTTTGTGCAAGACTGACTTTCATGCCTATATTTTCTCTGCATTAACTGTTTTCTTGTATTCTCAGATATAATAATAATAATAATTTTGCTATTTGTGGCAGTGATGGTTGAGTCGTTTTGTTATCATCATTATCATTATTTAGTCAACTATGTATTATTTTGCTATCATAGTTATAAGCAAATTTCTTAAGTATATATATGTACAATACATTAAACGGACATCGCAACATGTTTTGAAACGTAGGTATTTTTAAACGACCATTCTTTGACCTTTGATGTACAAATGACTTTGTTTCAAAATTTATAATTTATATACACATTTTAAATATATTACTCATATTTATGATTATTTGCTTCTAAAGATATAAACATTAATTCTGATATAATGTCAATATAAATTTATCGTGTCTTAATTCAGGATTATATACATTACTGCGTACAAAGTGTCGTTGATATGAGAACATCAAAATTGAAACTGAAATTCCGCATGTAGAACCTTTGTTCATATCATTGTTATTCCGGAAATCAGTTAAATAGAAGTCTAGAAAAATTAATCCTACCCTTGTCTGACTTAATATAAAATAAAGTTTAGAAAAAGTCCTTATTATTAATCCTACCCTTGTCTGACTTAACTAACATAAAATAAAATCTGGACAAAGTCCTCCTCATTACTCATACCCTTGTCTGACTCAACTAACATAAAATAAAGTCAAGATAAAGTCCTCCTTATTAATCCTCTCCTTGTTTGACTTGACTGATATAAAAGAAAATCTAAATAAAGTCCTCCTTATTAATCCTACCCTTGTCTGACTTAACATAAAATAAAATCTAGATAAAGTCCTCCTTATTAAGCCTACCCTTGTGTGACTTAACGAACATAAAATAAAATCTAGATAAAGTCCTCCTTATTAATCCTACCCTTGTCTGACTTAACATAAAATAAAATCTAGATAAAGTCCTCCTTATTAATCCTACCCTTGTCTGACAACATAAAATAAAATCTAGATAAAGTCCTCCTTATTAATCCTACCCTTGTCTGACTTAACATAAAATAAAGTCTAGATAAAGTCCTCCTTATTAATCCTACCCTTGTCTGACTTGACATAAAATAAAATCTAGATAAAGTCCTCCTTATTAATCCTACCCTTGTCTGACAACATAAAATAAAATCTAGATAAAGTCCTCCTTATTAATCCTACCCTTGTCTGACTTAACATAAAATAAAGTCTAGATAAAGTCCTCCTTATTAATCCTACCCTTGTCTGACTTGACATAAAATAAAATCTAGATAAAGTCCTCCTTATTAATTCTACCCTTGTCTGACAACATAAAATAAAGTATAGATAAAGTCCTCCTTATTAATCCTACCCTTGTCTGACTTAACATAAAATAAAATCTAGATAAAGTCCTCCTTATTAATCCTACCCTTGTCTGACAACATAAAATAAAATCTAGATAAAGTCATCCTTATTAATCCTACCCTTGTCTGACAACATTAAATAAAGTCTAGATAAAGTCCTCCTTATTAATCCTACCCTTGTCTGACTTAACTAACATTAAATAAAATATCGATAAAGTCTTCCTTATTAAGCCTACCCTTGTGTGACTTAACGAACATAAAATAAAAGCTAGATAAAGTCCTCCTTATTGATCCTACCCTTGTCTGACTTAACATAAAATAAAGTCTAGATAAAGTCCTCCTTATTAATCCTACCCTTGTCTGACTTAACATAAAATAAAGTCTAGATAAAGTCCTCCTTATTAATCCTACCCTTGTCTGACTTAACTAACATTAAATAAAATATCGATAAAGTCCTCCTTATTAATCCTACCATTGCCTGACTTAACATAAAATAAAATCTAGATAAAGTCCTCCTTATTACTCCTACCCTTGTCTGACTTAACTAACATAAAATAAAATCTAGATATGTCATATAGCTGAGTCAGATGTCTTCTTTCATTCTTTTACCATCATCTTAACCCTAACCCTTGTGTTTATTTGAATTTACTGTACAGACATATTACACGATAATAAAAATAACAGATAAGTGTATGTTTACAGAAAGGACGAGACGAATTGCTTTCCCGATAGAGTAAACCATTGTAGCCAACACACCTAAAGTATACCCATCGGAGTATTGAGTTCAGAGTGATCTCAATCCACTCTGTAAATATGTGTGGGTTTAAGAGTTATATGATGATATAGCTTTCAACCTGTTGTATCTGATTATTTATCAATCATAATGTCTCAGTTTAAACTGAGTTGTTTACTTATAATTGATTGACTGATCCTTTCCGAGAACTTGCTAATTGTAAAGCCAAGATATTTAAGATATCAAAGTGATAAATAAGATATATAAATGATTGTATACACAGTGCAAATGCAAAAGGAAAAGAAAGTATTTTATGGGAATTCCACAAAAATGTTGATTTAGCATAGCTATCAGTCTCTTAAAATGCTCAAAATAGCATTCACAATAGTCGCTAGGGAATGTCAAAGACCGATAACTCCATTCAACGGAACTTGTAATATTTGACAATAGAGTAAAAGTAATGCTGAAGATCCATTTGAACATTACACCCCAATCGTATCAGCTCAAGTAAGCAAGACTGGGATGTAAGTGGCATCTACAAGAATCAATGATGATGATAGTTGGCATATAAATATCAATTTGACATGACGGTGAAAAAGGTGTTAAAAAGATATAATACTCTGCCTTGCGCGTTTAGGGGAGGGTTGTCGAAAAAATGTATCTTTTCTAATTCTATGGAAAAGAAGAGGTGTTGGAAGTTGTAGGAGTTTTGAATGGTAACCTACTACAAAAGCTTGTGGAAAGGCTAATATGAAGTAAACACAGGAATGCACACGGTTAAAAAGCTGAAGCGAGAAAATCGATTAGAATGCGTGCAAAGTTATTGTTCTTGTATATAGTTCGTTTCTAAAACAATTATTTTTAAATTCTTCAACTTTAACAACAGGCAATTCATCTCATTGAAATACAATATTTATGTCCATACATTCTAATTATTCATGCAACAATATAACATCTCGATACTTTGCTTCTAATAGAAGTATGCGGCGTAATTATTTCTAAAGTATAACTATAATAAAGACTATACATTCTTTGTACTGTCGGGAGTCAGGACCATTTCAAAATGAGACTCATAATTGATTTTTGAGTTAATCCCCTTTTGTCACAGATTCAGAAATAGTAGTTGTTTTTTTTTTTAATGTTTTATTTTATAAAAGATATCGCAATCTGATACTGGCTGTATGAAAATGAATTTCAGATGCACTTAGGAGTAGGAAAAAAAAGACCGGTTAAATAATTGCTATTACAAATTTCAGTTGTGAATGCTACATTTGACTCTCTTAAGCTCCTTAATAGTTTTTTTGTTCTGAATATGTCTAATAATGGAATAAAGTTAGTGTTCCGACAAATATACTGTCGAAAACCGCGTTAGTAGAATCAAACATACAGCGTTTTTCAACACTATATCCCTGGTATACTTAGCAATTTCCCCGTTACCGAACACTCTTAAACTGTATCGGATATTTCTGTTCGGAATGATCTCAATGCATACCCGAGCACAGGACTATCTTCTCGTTATTATGACGACTGACAAAGTGCCGTATTTGAATATTTTGTACGATAAGAAAGCAGTTCTAATATAGAAATAAAAGGTTTCAAGAAGACATGGTACATTAAGTATTTATGTATTGGAAGTATATCAGTCAAGGAGAGAATTAGACTCTTGAAGAAATATAAGTAGACCAGTAATACTTTGGTTATAAATGTCCGGCTGTTTTCAATTCACCACACAGAAATACTTTGTGGAAATTTTACAGATCTGTTTAAGATAGTTTATCTAAATTAGGACATTTCAGTGATCCGTATCCTGCGGAGTCTCTCATCCTTATTTTTACGGTGATGTAATGTACACATAAGGAGGGTCAAATGTTCCCATAATGTTATCTCATTGGGTATAAAAAAGGTAAACGCCTCCGACTTCGACATCATGATCATACGACCATGAGATCATTGTAAAGACAATAAGTGTTGTGTTTGGCACCTCTACAGCATTTTGCAGACTTTTCCTTGAGCGTTGCACTCTAACACGGCGTTGGGACTCTGTGGCAAGCTTTATATGTATTCAGAGAACATCCAGAGGTCCTGAACCTCGTCCCCTCTGATTTCTTATCTGTAATTCCGCCTTAGCTCGCTTTCGGATAGGTAAAGAATTATTGTCTAATGTTATTGTTCAATGCATATACATGTGATATTAAAATTTTATTCCAAAATATTATTCATGCTTATATTACTTAACTTGGGTCAATTGTTCCTTGTTCTCTATGTGGAAAAATATGAGATTTTCAAATGTGTGTTGTTAGAGTGCTTATTCTTCTATAATAGCTATGTCAGTGCCGCAACTGCATTACAATCGGATATTTTTTGTGACGTCTTTTTACGTATTTATAGTCTTTATATGTCCATGACGTTTTTGTCATACAACTAAGTTAGATGACAATTTTCCTTTTCTATTATAAATTTGAAGGACGGCCTTGTCTACTTAGTCATGAATTCGATCCAGTTGATTAAAATGCTAAACTCTCATTGTTTAATGCACTCCATTTGGATTGGTTAAATACTACGAATAGTTCTGAAATCCCTTTTTACTTAAGAATAAGGAAAACAATGTTACCATTTTAAATTTTTCAATTTTGATTTTTGTGATTTCTGTAAATGTCGAGAATGTTAGCCTATGTTACGTTCCATTGGTACTTACAAAAGCGGACCATAGTGGACGTTTATGTAAACTTTAACATTCGAATAAGACCAAGTTCCTCACAGAAATAAGCGCCCCTGTATTCTGTATTAGAATAAAACTTTTAGAATTTATTTTGACGCATAGCACAAGTCAGCTACTTAACGTATTGCGCCGAAATATAAATTAAGTTCTTTCGTTCCTCCGCCTCTCTCTTCTCTTCTTGTCTTATTTTCCTCGTAAAGGAGCAGAAAATGAAAATGAAGATTTTTCTTGAAAATATTGATAACAAGAACCTTGCGCAATGACCTTGACTTTTATATACCCAGGTCAAATACATCATTATATAGCGGCTCCTTTGTCTCCCAAACTGCAAGAGATTGGAATAACTTAACAAATATTAAATCATGCAACTCCCTCTTATCGTTTAAACGTATGTTGAATTCTGATATAGAACCCCCCAAATACTTCAATTACGGCAAAAGGAAGCTACAAGTCCTACATAGTCGCCTTCGTTTGAAATGTAGTTCCCTTACTGCCGATCTATACTCGAACCATGTTTCAGGTGTCGACACTTGTAGTTGTGGATCAAGAGAAGATGCACAGCATTACCTTTTACAATGCCACAAATACAATCATATAAGAAATACAACCATACATACAATTACTGTTGCATTTGATATTGAAATTCTTCTTAATGGTTGCCGTATGTACAGCGACGAAGTCAACGAAGATATATTTCGTAAAGTACATGACTTTATTGAAAAAAGCAACAGGTTTTCATGATTTAGCTCACCTTTACTTTTCACCACTCTATCCCTGTATTACAATTTATATTTCTCTTTATTTCTCTTTATTTGTGCATACATGTACACGTTATATTGGTTTATATACTTAAAAAATACTGTTTTTCGGTCATCATTATATGTGATTTAACTTAGTTAAAAAGGAAATGACTTTATATAAGATATTTTTCTTGTTGTCAAATCCTTTACTTTTATATATTGTCAGTTGATCTGATGTATATATTTCGAATAAATACTGTTTAAACCAACAAGATATTTATCAAAACAGGATAAATGTAAATTGTATAACATATTTACTGTATTAATCATTATAAAAAGTATAAATGTAATTTCGTTACCGGGTAATAGCATTTTCTTTAGATAACATTAAAACAATAGAGTATGGCTTAAACAGTGTCCAAGCAATTTTACAACAAGCGTACATGTAACTCTTATTCTGAAATCACCGTCTGATAGCTTAACAAAAACTGATATTGAAACAAATTGGAAAATTCAGACAATTTAGTGTGATATTTTGAAGAGACGAAAAATTTAAATTAGGAGATCAAATAATTCCGTTCTTATCAGTAAACAGCTAAGAAATACCAGAGGGTTAACCACATCTCGATGTCCATGGAATAAAAGGACAGTATCGTGTACAATGCCATATTCAGACAAACCTAATTAAACTAAGGTTAGATCAGGTACCTGGAAGGAGTACGTGTCCCCTGATTCCATGAAACCCCGTCGCAAAAGTCCTGCAACAACCCTTCAAGCTCAAAAAGTACACACACACACACACACACACACACACACACACACACACACACACACACACACACACACACACACACACACACACACACACACACACACACACACACACACAGATATATATTAGCATTCACAACTAAAATTTGAAATGGCAATTATATAGCTCTAACCGTGTTTTTCTTACTCCGAAGTGCATCCAAAACTCATTTTCAAAGATAGCATCATTAGATTGCGATTTCTCTCGTACTTACGTATATAATATACAGTTTTCCCATGAAAGAAACCTATGAAGACTAAATGTATCTTTTATAAAATAAAAGAAAGACAAGACAGAAGACTTTTGTTCTCCCGATAACCCATTCTGCCTTGCTGCAGTTACTCATGACAAGAATCCGTCAATCCGAGATAAGTGGTTTTTAGCTCACGTGAGCCGAAGGCTCAAGTGAGCTATTATGATCAATCGTCGTCCGTCTTCCGTCGTCTGTCGTCCGTCGTCCGTCCGTCGTTAGCTTTTCTACATTTTCGACTTCTTCTCCAGAACCGCTGCACAGAATTTCACCAAACTCCATAGGAAGTAAGTACTCAAGGTCCTCTACCAAGTTTGTGTTTTTCGTGCCCATCCGTAATCAAAGATGGCTGCCATTGGCTCTGATTGGTTGACACATTTTCGACTTCTTCTCCAGAACCGCTGAACAGAATTCCACCAAACCTCATAGGAAGTAAGTACATGAGGTCTTCTACCAAGTTTGTGTTTTTCATGCCGATCTGTAATGAAAGATGGCCGCCATTGGCTCTGATTGGTTGACGTATTTTCGACTTCTTCAGAACCGCTGCACAGAATTTCACCAAACTCCATAGGAAGTAAGTACTCGAGGTCATCTACCAAGTTTGTGTTTTTCGTGCAGATCCGTAATCCAAGATGGCTGCCATTGGCTCTGATTGATTGACACATTTTCGACTTCTTCTCAAGAACGGCTGCACAGAATATCACCAAACCTCATAGGAAGTAACTACTTGAGGTCCTCTACCAAGTTTGTGTTTTTCGTGCCGATCTGTATTGAAAGATGGCTGCCATTGGCTCTGATTGCTTGACGTATTTTCGACTTCTTCAGAACCGCTGCACAGAATTTCACCAAACTTCATAGGAAGTAAGTACTCGAGGTCATCTACCAAGTTTGTGTTTTTCGTGTCCATCCGTATTCCAAGATGGTCGCCATTGGCTCTGATTAGTTGACACATTTTCGACTTCTTCTCCAGAACCGCTGCACAGAATTTCACAAACCTCATAGGAAGTAAGTTTTTGAGGTCCTCTACCAAGTTTGTGTTTTTCGAGCCGATCCGTAATCCAAGATGGCCGTCATTGGCTCTGATTGGTTGACACATTTTGGACTTCTTCTCCAGAACGGCTGCACAGAATTTCACCAAACTTCATAGGAAGTAACTACTTGAGGTCCTCTACAAAGTGTGTGTTTCTCGTGCCGATCCGTAATCCAAGATGGCCGCCACTGGCTCTGATTTGTTGTCGCATTTCGACTTCTTCTCCAGAACCGCTGCACAAAATTTCACCAAACTTCATAGGAAGTAAGTACTCAAGGTCTTCTACCAAGTTTGTGTTTTTCGTGCAGATCCGTAATCCAAGATGGCTGCCATTGGCTCTGATTGGTTGACACATTTTCGACTTCTTCTCCAGAACGGCTGCACAGAATATCACCAAACCTCATAGGAAGTAAGTACATAAGGTCTTCTACCAAGTTTGTGTTTTTGGTGCCCATCCCTTATCCAAGATCGCCGCCATTGGCTCTGATTGGTTGACACATTTTCGACTTCTTCTCCAGAAGCTCTTCACAGAATTTCACCAAACTTCATAGGAAGTAAGTACTCAAAGTCTTCTACCAAGTTTGTGTTTTTCGTGCCGTACCATAATCCAAGATGGGCGCCGTTGGCTCTGATTTGTTGACACATTTTCAACCTGTTCTCCAGAACCACTTCACAGAATTTCACCAAACCTCATAGGAAGTAACTACTTGAGGTCCTCTACAAAGTTTGTGTTTTTCGTGCCGATCTGTAATCTAAGATGGCCGCCATTGGCTCTGATTTGTTGTCGCATTTTCGACTTCTTCTCCAGGACGGCTGCACAGAATTTCACCAAACTTCATAGGAAGTAAGTACTCAAGGTCCTCTACCAAGTTTGTGTTTTTCCTGCCGATCTGTAATCTAAGATGGCTGCCATTGGCTCTGATTGTTTGATACATTTTCGACTTCTTCTCCAGAACGGCTGCACAGAATTTCACCATACTTCATAGGAAGTAAGTACGCCGCCATTGGTTCTGATTGGTTGACGCATATTCGACTTCTTCTCCAGAACCGCTGCATAGAATTTCACCAAACTTCATAGGAAGTAAGTACACAAGGTCCTCTACCAAGTTTATGTTTTTCGTGCAGATCCGTAATCCAAGATGGCTGACATTGGCTCTGATTGGTTGACACATTTTCGACTTCTTCTCCAGAACGGCTGCGCAGAATTTCGCTAAACTTCATAGGAAGTAAGTACATAAGGTCTTCTACCAAGTTTGTGTTTTTTGTGCCCATCCGTTATCCAAGATGGCTGTCATTGGCTCTGATTGGTTGACACATTTTCGACTTCTTCTCCAGAAGCTCTTCACAGATTTTCACCAAACTTCATAGGAAGTAAGTACTCGATGCATACTTCAAATTCACTAAATATAAGCTTTTCCACAAGCTATTATGATAGGTTACCATCAAAATCTCCGAAAGCTTCCAACACCTCTTTTTTTCCATAGAATAAGAAAATATATACCGCTACTTTTTCGATAAACGTGCACGGTCAAATACTAGTTTATATCCTTTTAACAATTTTAATCATTGTCATGTCAAATCGATATGCATACATACAACTATCACCATCATTGATTCTTGCAGATGCCACCTCACATCTCAGTCTTTCTTATTTCAGCTGATGTTTACACGTGATGATGATTGAGGTCTATTAGTCAAATGTGTCCTCTGCATGACTTTATTCTATTGTCAAATATCACAAGTTCTCGTGAATGGAGTTATCGGTCTTTGACATTCCTAGCGACTATTATGAATGCTATCAGATGTAATTTGAACATTGCAAGAGATTGATAGCTATGCTACTAAGCTTCGGATTGTTGGTGGGATGATAGATTTTTTTCTAATATTCGGACTCTTAATAAGGGACAAAACGAAGTGATCTGGCAAATCAAAGTGTTGTAAAGAAGTTGATACAAGAACAATTATGATAATGAAATATATATCATGCGCACATATCCCGTAAACGGGTAGGATTGGGGACAGACAGCGCTACTCCACTAGGAATTTAATATAATGTATCTTCTATCAACAAAACAATAATGAGAAATGGTAATTCGCGTAGGAGTTTATTTTTGACAAAAGTATACTGTTTTTGCCAAGACATTGCGATATTGGGTGAAATGCGTAATATGTAACATACGCAATGATTATGTAATATTACTGTACAGTTCTAAAATAAAATTAAGAATTCAGATTGTATTCGCCAATTTACATACATTATGACAAAGGAACCTGATATTTATTTAATTTGTTGTATGGCACTGAATGTCATCCATTGTAAGTATTTATTATGTTTTGAATGATATTATACAAGTCCGAGATTATGCAATAGAGTCGCATTATTATAATTTGCTCTTATCTGAAAGATAAAAGCAGGTGTAGCCCAGTGGATGAGTTGTTCGGCTTGTGACCAAGAGGTCCGGGTTCGACACCCCTCGGGGGCACACCGGTGCTCTGTCTTTCGGATGAGACAATAAAAACCGAGGTCCCGTGTCACGGTAAGCGTGGCACGTAAAAGATCCCATTGGGCAAGGTCAATGACCTCGAGACCTTCACCGTGACCTTTGTGCTAAAAATAGCTTTTTCGGACTTTGTTGCCGCCTGGGACATTTTTTTTTCTTTTCACTTTTGGAAGGTTGTGCCCCCACTTTTCACTGCCGAGCTACGCCACTGAGTATTTATTTTGTACTTTATGATTTTATCTTAATTCGTATTTGGCGTGTTTCTATAACACGTGTATGTATTCAATAAAGAAAGATTCAGTATAAAACTATCATAGATAATAACTATCATAGATAATAACTATCATAGATAATAACTATCATAGATAATAACTATCATAGATAATAACTATCATAGATAATAACTATCATAGATAATAACTATCATAGATAATAACTATCATAGATAATAACTATCATAGATAATAACTATCATAGATAATAGCATCTAGTAATGATAAGAAGATGTATTAGATTAACTTAGTAATACAAAACTTATGTAATCGGGGAGCATTTACTAAAGGGGCATATGTGATCTCCCAACAATATTCTAAGCCATTCTTCTCCATTATGATGATAGTGATTCCATAATGATAAATGGCATACACACTGACTAATACCATATCTATAACTCGTATTCTCAAGAATTATGAGCCCTTGAATGTCGCTCTAGGTATACATACTATACGTTAACCCGATTCATTGTAAACATATCATACTCTTATGATAACTTATGTTCATTTCTTATTTTGACTTACTTTTATCAACAAATCATTGGGATTCTAATGGGCAATGACTGCGCTGTCCTTATAAAATACTTGTTTTTGCACTGTTATGAATAGGCTTTTTTGTTTCCACTTCTGAGATCAGAACATTTCCACCTTTTGACATGTTTAATGATACATCTAGATATCCAGATGATATATTAACACTTGATAACTCTGATTTTGAAAGATACAGGAGTGGCACTGATCTACCTGAACCTCATTTAAACGGAGTCTATTTATCTAATAAAGAAACAACGTTCTTGAACATACACATTAAAACTATCTACCACACTATACATAATAGCATTTATAATAAATATGACGACTTTGGATATCCTAAAGTAAATTTTCCTTGGTTAGATGGCCATGTCCCTAGACTCCCATCATATGGTTTATATATTTATCAACAAATTCTATTTTGTAGAGCCTTTACCAACGTTTTGGATTTCCATGCAGACTTCTCCAAATAGTTTCAAACTTTTGACTCAGGCTTACAGATACCATGAACTTCTAAAGACTTTTTTTTTAAATATTTTACAGGTCTTATTCAGATATTTTATCTAAATTCGGTAAACTGACTTCTAAGCAATATATGTTCAGCGGATCTCTTATTCCCATTTCTACGTTGGTCTGTACAAACCAAGGAGGGTTAAAGGTCAAAGGTTGTGGTAATTTCTTCTCATCGTTTTCAAAAAGTACTGAACAGCTTCGACATCGAAAGTATGACCCCGCCATCATCGCAAAGACAGTACGTCTTGTATTTTGCCCCTCTACAGTCTTATGCAGACTTTTCATTGAGCATTACACTCTGACCAATAGGGCAGTGAGGATTCTATGACGGACCTTGTATAAAACTTTTCAGAGGATAATGTCCTAAATCTCGTCCCCTCTGACTGTTAATCTGGAATCCTGACCTCGATTTCTAAGGGACAGAACACGTTTGACTCGTATTGATGTCATTGAATAATATATATCCTTAAATGCGTGTTCTTGGTGATTCAATAACCTTAATGGTGAGTGAGAATATAGGCATATAAATGGGTTCATTACACCAATTGATTGACAATTGTCATTTAAACTGACCGTTGTAAGTAGGTACACCAACTGAATTACAATCACATAACATTGTCAAGTCTTTTTCTTTTTGTATTGTTCTTGTATTCATTACATGTTTGTAACGACTTTTCTCGAACAATTGGCTCTTATATGTTTTTACTTTTCTTCTTAATTCCAGCTTTAAACTAGTTATTGCTGTCTTATGACTACTATGTACCGTGGCAGGGATTTGTGGATCCTGAGTGCTACGTGAATGTGACACTCAACACAATGTACCACGACGGACATTCACAGACCCCCGATATTATCTGACATTAATACTAGCAACAATGCACCGCGCACAGCCATCATAGACCCCCGGTTCTACATGTTTGTCATAATGTCACTGTGGCACTCACAAAAATGTACTACGGTGAACTTTCGTGGACCCCTTGTGTTATGTCACAATGGCACTCGCAGGAATGTTCCATGGTGGACATTCATGGACCCCTGGCACGACATGAATGTGATATTCACAACAATGTACCACGATATATTTCACAGACTACTTATGCAATGTTACTATGACATTCACAACAACGTACCACGTTGGACATACATGGAGCCTGGGTGTTAGGTGACTGTGTCACTTTCAACAATTTAGTTACATACCGACAAAATCTTTTCTCTACAGTATGCAATTAGTGGAGCATTTAACAACATGTGCAGTCCCTGTCACATGACAAACACATGACATCTCATCACAAAGAAATAATATTGTCTTTCTTAACATTTAATGTTGAATAGTCCAAGTGTTTACTTTTGATTATTCAAAATTAAAAAATATGACAAATATGGGATTATCTGACGAATACACATTTTGATAGCATGTTAATCTATTTCTTCTTGTTATAACTCAATCCAAATAACAGAGAAAACTGTAAACATCTGACAAGCTGTATGACAAAAATCACCAAGGACATGCACACAAAACATGATAATAGTAGGATATACACTGAAAAACGACATTACAAAAATATTCGATTGTGGTGCGGTTACGATACCGACTTAAGACGGTCAGTTGAATAACATTCAAGATACTGAATCAAAGCTATCGCTTCTTTATCATCCATTAAGAGGCTAACCAGAGCTAAATATAAATGTTCAGTAGAATGATCTACAGTGTACGTATAAAGCTTATGTCCTTCAACCTTGACAAATGTGAGGTCATCAGGGTCACCAACAAGAGGAAACCACTTGGCACCAACTACAGCATCCATGGAGTAGCTCTCGCCACAGTAAAAACAACCTAGTACCTGGGCCTTACCATCAGTTCTAACCTTAGTTGGACACCCTATACCGACAGTGTAGCAAAGAAAGTGAATAACATCAATGCTTTTCTGCATAGAAACATCAGTACCTGCCCAAGTAAGATCAAGGAGCAATGCTACAGAACAATGGTTAGACCAATCATGGAATATGCATGCGTCATATGGGACCCAGTCATCCAAAAAGACATCAACAAATTGGAAATGGTACAAAGGCGAGCGGCGCGCTTTGTATACGGAGGTAACAGAACAACGAGCAGTGTAACAGCCATGCTCAGCAATCTCCAATAGCCTACATTACCACAGCGCAGGCAACACGTTAAATTAGTTTTGATGTACAGAGTCATACACTGTCTTGTTGCAATACCAGCACAGCCCTACTTAACACCAAGGGGAGTACCAAAAGCAACAAGAGGCCACAACCTACCATACCTTCTTCCATACTCCAGAGTCCAAACACACCACAGTCCTTTCCTTCTACCATCCGCTTGTGGAACAGCAATCCTGACAAAGCAGCCACAGCAACCAGCCTAGATGGCTTCATGAATCAGTTCGGCTCTCTTCACCTCACCATCTAGACAGACTGTGACGATTGTAAATACTATGTTTTTAACTGTATATAAAGGCATGTTTCCTGTTGGGTATGTGCCACAGAAGTCTGAGAGAATATTCCAGAGGAGATTTGCAGAGTATTGGAAGAAAAAGAAGAAAGCATATTGACTGCATATTCTGGTACATACACCACCCTCCCCCTTTTTTCTGTCGGTTGCCACCTTGCCTTTAGGACATAAAAATGTCCAACTTACACTTTTTCCACGACCCACTGTATCAACACCAATGGACAATCAGGAACCCTGATGTTACAAGACTGTAACACTAACACCAATGTACCACAATAAATTTTCAGGAACCACCGCTGTCGTGTGACTGTGGCACCAAGAACAATGAACCACACGTGCCAGTTGTCCGAAACTTTAGCTACTGGTTAAAGTTTGAGAGACAATTACTATAATTTATGATTTTTTTTATAACAATCTAAATTATTTTACAAAGCTTGATTCATATGCTTTAATACAGTGCACAGGCTATGACTGAAAGTCTTCTCGTTTCAAAGATATAGACAGATGAATTTTAACCAATGCCATTTGTGGATTAACCTGTGGTTAAAGTTTCGAACAACTGGTGTCAATATGCCACGATGGATATTCAGGGACCCTGAGGTTACGAGACTGTGACACTAACACCAATATACCACGGTGGACATTCAGGGACCCAGATGTTACGAGACTGTGACACTAACACCAATATACCACGGTGGACATTCATGGTCCCCTGATGTTACGAGACTGTGACACTAACACCAATATACCACTATGGACATTCATGAACCCCTGATGTTACGAGACTGTGACACTAACACCAGTGTACCACGGTGGACATTCATGGTCCCCTGATGTTACGAGACTGTGACACTAACACCAATATACCACTGTGGACATTCAGGGACCCTGATGTTACGAGACTGTGACACTAACACCAGTGTACCACGGTGGACATTCATGGACCCCTGATGTTACGAGACTGTGACACTAACACTAAAATACCACGGTGGACATTCAGGGACCCTGACGTTACGTGACTGTGACACTAACACCAGTGTACCACAATGGACATTCAGGGACCCTGATGTTTATACGAGACTGTGACACTGACACCAGTGTACCGCGGTGGACATTCAGGGACCCTGATGTTACGAGACTGTGACACTAACACCAGTGTACCACTATGGACATTCAGGGGCCCTGATGTTTATACGAGACTGTGACACTAACACCAATGTACCGCGGTGGACATTCAGGGACCCTGATGTTACGAAACTGTGACACTAACACCAGTGTACCACTATGGACATTCAGGGACCCTGATGTTTATACGAGACTGTGACACTAACACCAATGTACCACGGTGGTCGTTCAGGGACCCTGATGTTTATACGAGACTGTGACACTGACACCAGTGTACCACGGTGGACATTCAGGGACCTGATGTTACGAGACTGTGACACTAACACCAATGTACCACTCTGGACATTCAGGGGCCCTGATGTTTATACGAGACTGTGACACTAACACCAATGCACCGCGGTGGACATTCAGGGACCCTGATGTTACGAAACTGTGACACTAACACCAGTGTACCACTATGGACATTCAGGGACCCTGATGTTTATACCAATCGGAACACCGTCGCCATTTTTTACAAAAATAGACTCGGAAGCCCCACGGCGCAGCGATATATACCAAATCGCTTCAATTCTTCGGCTTTTGTCGTAGGAGCACTTTGAGAAATGAGGCAAAAAAAGTTCATAGGATTGTTTTTGTAATTGAGGATATGAGAAGTTCAGTATGAAATGTAATACCCGTTTTGATGAATATTATACAATCGTAACGGTAATTCAGTAATCGTAGCAAATTTCACAGTTTTATTTTAAATGTTATAGAGCATTGGAAACGAATCAGAGGAAATTCGAAGTGACATTTAACCAGTGCACGTGTGTGGACTTCGGTTAGAAAAATTCATACTATTTCACCCATTCAGAGAGAAACAAATATAGACAAAAGCAGGCAATACGCATAATTGCTTATTTTAGTGCAAACATGACAGGCATGTTTATCATGGCCTTAATTGTGTGTTTACATAACAACTGGAAATAGTCCCAATGGCTGACTACGTAGTACGTACGAGTCGTCCCAGATAGCATGCTTACATTGGACCATCGTCGGCATTAGATCGCAAGAGCGGCTACTGTCGGCATCGGCGAAACAACATTGGTCCGATGATGGTCCATTGTTTAAGTTATATAAAAATGCTTGTCGTTTTATACAACATCGGTCCAATGTTGGCCCTTTGTCAAAGTTTTTAGCCGGACATCATTAGTAAAACATTTTGTTTAAATTTCAGTTATATATTATGTACCACTGAAATAGTTTTGAACACATTCCCGACCCTGGTTCTTTTTTTTTTATCAAACAGATTGTTTTTAAGCGAATAAAGACACTGTATCATGCGTGCATACAATGTATATACATAATTAAATGATGTAAAGTCTTAACGTCTATAATATATCTAACTCAATTCATGTTTAATTGATAGAACCAGTATTATATACCGTCGGCAACATAACAACATCGGTCCGATTATGGACCATTGAATGAAATATATAAAGATATTTTTTTTCATTAAAATTGAGTTTCAAATAAAATTAAGACCATAATTATTCTTTTTTAAATCATATTAGTTCCCTTCGAATTTTTGCAAAAAAAAAATTGAAAAAACTGAAATAATAAAAATAAAACTAAATAAATGATGAAAATATAAAAATAAAATAAAGAAAAAAAAAAAAAAAAACAATACTAAACGTAAAAGTTAAAATGATTCATATGATCATATAACTGTGAAAGTTTATGATCAACGAAAACTTGTAGTAGTTTTATATTTGTGTACGTTGAAGATTATCTGCATGAGATAAGAATTTGCATCGATTAGCTTGACTATTAGATCAGATTTGTTCGTGGAAATCAGTGGTATCACCATGGGAACTATGAAATATGAGACCGTGGGGATCGGCCAAGATTTTAACACATTGAGCGCGCACTTCTAACTTCGCTTTGTAGTGACCAGACAGCTAGTATTTCCGGCAGAAACAAAATAAGTTTTCAAGATTTCAACAACAAAACCAATTGTAAAAAAAGAGCGAGGATTTATAAAAGATTGTAGAATCGTCACTGACATCGCCATTTGGAAAGAAGAAGTTAGAAAATGTAAGTATAGATTTAAAATGCATTTATAGCTCTACATGTAAATGTCCTTTTCTAATTCGATTTCCTTCCTCAGTTCCCGCATGTTTACGAGTGAAATCTTCTTTCTCTCTGTCTTTATTTATAATTTTATGTCAAAAGCTAAAAAACAGTTTAGAACTAGATCTATGTAAAATCAGTATCTATACGTCCCAGGTAAAATTTTAAAAAAGATCACATGACAAGTCACATGATTAGAAGATGGAGGCTATTTTGATTTTATCATTTTGGTTTCAGGTAAAACTAAGATTGGTTCTATTCATAATCAGTCATAATAAAAACTAAAATACTACTGCATAAGGATAAGACATATGCAGATGTGCTCAAGATTTAAAATGCTATTTCAACAATATTTTGTTGACCATTAATTTAAAGATTAAACACTTATTCTTATCTCTGTCAGGTCAGGTCATTGGGAGCCATTGGCGGGGAGAATGTAAAAAATACTACACGCAGGATCTACAATTTTCACAAATGGGCTTGCTAAAGAAACCAATTTTGTTGGAAAAGGAAACAAGTTAGCCTTTTCAAAACTAAAATTGAATGAAGCTGTAACAAGTACATCACATGCAAGTAATGTATATCTATTTTTAAATACTCAATCACATCTGTGAACAAGCACTAAATGTCTAAAATGTGTCTAGTTACAAATTGTTTGATTTTTATTATGCCCCTGGATAGATAGATTGGTGGCATATTGTTTTTGTCTTGTTTGTGTCTGTTGTCAACTATAACCTTGACCATAACTTTTAAAGCATATGAGTTTAAGACTTCATATTTGGCATGCACACTTCGCTAATGAAATTCTTTCAAATGACATCAATGTCAATGATGTTGTTATCTTCACTGTGATATTGGAGCTAAAAATAGCTTTTTTGAACTTTGTTGCCGCCGGCGACATAGTGTTTCACAAACACATCTTGTTTGTTTTTGAATAAAGAAAATAAAATAATACTGCTTTATTTACTTGTATATTAAGATGTGTATATTCTTAAGTTTTAGAAGCTGTAGGACGTAAT
Source organism: Pteria penguin (assembly GCA_035048485.1). Lineage (NCBI taxonomy): Eukaryota > Metazoa > Mollusca > Bivalvia > Pterioida > Pteriidae > Pteria > Pteria penguin. The sequence continues at coordinate 69,946,181 of CM068583.1, forward strand.
AAACTCTGCACAGATGCTCAGGTGTCATTTCATATAGAGGAATGGCTCAGGACTGCTGGCAATAAAGAAGGCGGAAGAAAGGAGAGAGAGAGAGCAAAGAAAAAACAACAAGTGCAATAGCAGCAACAACAGAGAAGTGCAGAGAATGAGCAAACTGACTGAATCAATATTTGAAAATTTTAATAACTATTTTTGATATTATTATTATTATTTAGATTAGATGCACAATTTATTAAAAAATACAATGTACATTTCTTTTTTATATATTATGTATTTTTTAAATTTTTATATTTATTTGCATCTATTTTACTATAAATATTTTATGTCAGATGATATAAATGACTCTCGGTGTCAAACAGTTTCACTGTTAAACATTTTGAATAAAAGTGTAATCTTGCTAATTTTAACTTATTTACTTATTTTATGAAATGAAAGCATCATTACCTTACCACCAATTTATCAGAATGTCAGTCATATAGAATAAATTATGTATAAACCAAGAATAATTCATGTACCTGATATTCATTATTGGTTATTTCATCAGACCGATATTGGACCGACGAAAAGAAAAAAGTCTATATATTGGACCGATAATGGGCCGATGTAAATATGACTGTATATCAATAAACATACATCGGCCCAATGTCAGGCCAATGTCGGCAAAAGCACACACTACCATCGGGCCGATGTTGGACCGATACATCGGGCCATTGTTGAACCGATGAGCAAAACTTCATTGGGCCGCTGTTGTATTCTGATGTTGGACCGATGATAGTGACATTATCGGTCCATCATCGGGCCAATATTGTAATGCTATCTGGGGTATTTGCGTACGGAAATGGACGAGTTGTTACGATTGATGTTTATACGAGACTGTGACACTAACACCAGTGTACCACGGTGGACATTCATGGTCCCCTGATGTTACGAGACTGTGACACTAACACCAATATACTACGGTGGTCAATCAGGGATCCTGATGTTACGAGACTGTGACACTAACACCAGTGTACCACGGTGGACATTCAGGGACCTGATGTTACGAGACTGTAATACTAACACCAATGTACCACTGTGGACATTCAGGGGCCCCTGATGTTACATGACTGTGACACTAACATCAATTTACCACGCTGAGTATTTAGGGACTCACTGCAAATGGTACGCCAACAACCTCTGGAGTATTGAATGTCGATTGTCTTAGAATTATCTAAGGGACAACACATTGTGAGATCTTCGATTTCACACGGAATCTAAGATGCTTGTCGGCCTCTTAATTTTGCCATGAAGAAGCCGCCCAATAGGACTTTGTTATCTCGGTCCCAATTACAATGTAGCCCCAAGGCCGTGATTTGTCCCTGCCCCATCTGTCACGATCCATATAGTGTCATTTGGTCTCGGTAAGTAGAGTAAATTGTGCTAGGTGATGCAATTGCGCTTGGAATACGTTTGAGTGCGGAAAGTACGTCCTCGAACTAGGAAAGCCGACAATTAGAATCCTTTTCAGCAATAGAATTGTCTGGAGAAGTAGGCAAGGCACATCCTTAGCACTTTCTTCTGTAGCGCCGATAAATGAGTGTAATCCCGCATCTCTCTCCGGTTGTGAACATATTGAGAGGGTAGCTAAGCGGTGGTGAACATCTTGAGAGGGTAGCTAAGCGGTGGTGAACATCTTGAGAGGGTAGCTAAGCGGTGGTGAACGTCTTGAGAGGGTAGCTAAGCGGTGGTGAACATCTTGAGAGGGTAGCTAAGCGGTGGTGAACATCTTGAGAGGGTAGCTAAGCGGTGGTGAACGTCTTGAGAGGGTAGCTAAGCGGTGGTGAACATCTTGAGAGGGTAGCTAAGGGGTGGTGAACATCTTGAGAGGGTATCTAAGCGGTGGTGAACATCTTGAGAGGGTAGCTAAGCGGTGGTGAACATATTGAGAGGGTAGCTAAGCGGTGGTGAACATCTTGAGAGGGTAGCTAAGCGGTGGTGAACATACTGTTAGGGTAGCTAAGCGGCGGTGAACATACTGAGAGGGTAGCTAAGCTGACCCAGGCAATTCCATGGCTGAACGGATGTATACGTACGCGGACTCCACGGAAGGGTGTGACTATACCACAATATTTCATAGACTTTGGAGAAAGTGGAATTTGGTTGGACTTTGTGACGTCAGTTACATGTACTGCTATGTATTTCCGTGATACGCTGATGAAGATCCTCGGGCTTTTCATCAGGTTTAATGTCATTCGAGTCCAGAAAGTGATGACTAGAAACCATAATGTAATCGATTGACTTACCAAATCTAATTACGTGACGTTGAGTTTTTATACGCCCGCATTTTAAAATGAGGGCGTATTATGCTATACCGCTGTCGTCCGTCCGTCCATCCATCTTTGCCCGGGCTTCTCCTGCTTAACTAAAGGGGGAACAAAACTTTTGATGGTGTCATATGAAAGGGTATGACTTGTAGTTGTGCATGTGGGTTTCAAAATGTGGGGTGGGGGAAAATGGGCGGGGTCGGAAAAGCTTGTCCGGGCTTCTCCTCCTTAACGAAAGGGGGAACAAAAATTTTGATGGTGTCATATGAAAGGATGTGGCTTGTAGTTGTGCATGTGGGTTTCAAAGTTGGGTCAGGCCCCCGGGGTGGGGGAAAATGGGCGGGGTCAGAAAGGTTTTCCGGGCTTTTACTCCGTAACTAAAGGAGGAACAAAACTTTTGATGGTGTCATATGAAAGGATGTGACTTGTAGTTGTGCATGTGGGTTTCAAAGTTAGGGTCAGGCCCCTGGGGTTGGTTGGAAAATGGGTGGGGTCGGAAAAGTTTGTCCGGGCCTCTCCTCCTTAATTAAAGGGGGAACAAAACTTCTGATGGTGTCATTTGAAAGGATGTGGCTTGTAGTTGTGCATGTTGGTTTCAAAGTTGGGGTCAGGCTCCTGGGGTGGGAGAAAATGGGCGGGGTCGGAAAAGCTTGTCCGGGCTTCTCCTCCTTAACTAAAGGGGGAACAAAACTTTTGATGGTGTCATTTGAAAGGATGTCGCTTGTAGTTGTGCATGTGAGTTTCAAAGTTGGGTCAGGCCCCTGGGGTTGGGGGGAAAATAGGTGGGGTCGGAAAAGCTTGTCCGGGCTTCTCCACCTTAATTAAAGGGGGAACAAAACTTTTGATAGTGTCATATGAAAGGATGTGGCTTGTAGACCACATTAAAACATGATGCGGGCGTATCATGCATCCGTTAGCGATGCCCTATTTTCGACAATTGCGTAGCGTGAAAATATTGAACCAAAGTTTGCTCATTGTCCTAGCATCATACCCAGAATAGTGGACTTTCGTTTCTTGGTGTAACTTGTCGGCGGATCACCCATCCAGTCACTGTCCGCACGCACTCGACGTTGCTTAACCTGCAACCATGTGACATCTCCTACAGTAGACATTCATTCTACTATTACAGGAGCACCCTGCCCACAGGCCAAGGCCAACCGCCTGTCCAACCATATAGGATGACTAGGAGACCAGTCACTCAGACGTTGCCACCATGTGTAACGTGTCGTGTTAAACTTGCTTATATGTCTCCGTTACATTAGTTTAGCGTCGTGGCGGAGACATTCCCACAATCGTCCTGATAATAATGTGGGGGTGAGTTATTTTTTTATTTTATTTTTTTATATTTTATTTTTTTTTTTTTTTGGTTTTTTATTGTTTGTATGTATGTTTATTTGTTTGGGTTTTTTTTTTTTTGGAAGGGGGGGGGGGGGGGAGGTTTATGTTCTTTGGCCAAGATGCAAGTAAATACGGTGAAACATTATTGTCTAGTAGTTACAATGTATACAGAATATTCTGCTGCCAATTCTCGTACGAGTTTATTGACTCATTTTTTTCCCTAGAGATCATTGTTTGTGGGGCTCTTGCATCAGTGTCTGTCATGTTGGTTAACTTCTGTCAAATTCTGACGAATGTTATGATCAAGCAAATTCGGACTGACAATGTGTTTGCCTTTGAAGAATGAACCTTTCAGCATTCCGGTCCTCTAGACTATGGCCTGATAATGAGAAACGTGGGTAGATCTTGCTGCCATCACGCCACTATGAAGACAACCAAGCCAATATTGTGAATCTGCAAACCTTGATTTAAAAAGGCAAATACTACAGAACAGAACCAACCGGATCTATAGGTAACGGATATTTCAAACATTAACACAAATAACAACAGAACGGCGCTGGTGCTATGTGACAGTGATACTCACAACAATGAATCACGTGACTACAAAGGAACCTCTAGATATCAAAGATGGAATGTCTCCATATGGCATCAGGTATCCGGGAGGACTATGTGTCTCTCATATAACATTAAGTACCCCGGGAGGAGACTATGTCTCCCATATGACATCAGATACCCCGGGAGGAGAATGTGTCTCCCATATGACATCAGATACCCTGGGAAGAGTATGTGTCTCCCATATGACATCAGATACCCTGGGAAGAGTATCTGTCTCCCATATGACATTAAGTACCACGGGAGGTGTATGTGTCCCTCATATAACATTAAGTACCTCGGGAAAATATCTGTCTTCCATATGACATCTAACGACCCGGGAGGAGATCTGTGTGTGTCTCCCATATGACATCAGATATCTCAGGAGGCATGTCCTTCGTATGACATCAAATACCCCGGGAGGAGTATGTGCCTCCCATATGACATCAGGTACCCTGGAAGGAGATCTGTGTGTGTCTCCCATATAACATTATGTACCCCGGGAGGCATGTCTCCCATATGATCAAGTACCCCGGGAGGAGTATGTGCCTCCCATATGACATCAGTACCCTGGGAAGAGTATGTGTCTCCCATATAACATCAGGTACCCCAGGAAAAGAATGTGTGTCCCATATGACATCGGATATCCCGGGAAGAGTATGTGTCTCCCATATGACATTGGATACTCCGGAAAGAAAATGTGTCTCCCTTATGACATCAGATACCCTGGGAAGAGAATGTGTCTTCCATATGACATCGGATACTCCGGAAAGGGAATGTGTCTCCCATATGACATCAGGTACCCCGGAAAGAGAATGTGTCTCCCATATGATACCAGATACCCTGGGAAGAGAATGTGTCTTCCATATGACATCGGATACTCCGGAAAGGGAATTTGTCTCCCATATGACATCAGGTACCCCGGAAAGAGAATGTGTCTCCCATATGATACCAGATACCCCGGGAAGAGAATGTGTCTCCCATATGATACCAGATACCCCGGGAAGAGAATGTGTCTTCCATATGACATCAGATACCCCAAGAAGAGAATGTGTCTCCCATATGACATCGGATACTCCGGAAAGAGAATGTGTCTCCCTTATGACATCGGATACCCCGGGAGGTGTATGTGTCTCCCATATGACATCAGGTACACCGGGAAGAGAATGTGTCTCCTAAATGACATCAGATACCCCGGGAGGTGTATGAGTCTCCCATACATGTGTATGACATCAGATACCCCGGGAGGTGTATGTGTCTCCCATATGACATCAGGTACACCGGGAGAAGTGTCTCCTATATGACATCAGATACCCCGGGAGGTGTATGTGTCTCCCATATGATACCAGATACACCGGGAGAAGTATCTCCTATATGATAGGTACACAGGGAGGATTATATATGTGTCTCCATGTAGTAACATCCGTGATAAATACCTTAAAGAAAATTTTATTGTCCTCAAGCACTGTATCATCTCAATCGCCTTAAACTTATTTGGACATCTTGTCTCGGACCTTTCTTTACAATCATCTATTGATGCAGCTTTTTATATTAGGTACATAGCTATGTCAATTATAATCAGGTAGCATTAAACAACCTTATCACGTATTGCTGTTTGTACTCGTCAATGAGATCACATTACGTATGATGGTTTTTCTCCAGACACGTGGACAGTGGTGTCCTGAGGAGACGGAGGTCTGTTGAGGAAGAAATATCGCTTCGCTTCATTGCATTTGGTGACTCATTCCATTTGGATTTACGACATGTTCCTTCTATTCTACATCCCGATGCCGTCATACGGACAACTAATGGTGACGAGGAAAATGATTGGACACCGAGAGAACTCGATTGTTTTATGACGGGTAATGTCATTTCCCATGGTGGAACAGTGTCCCTGTCGTTTTGTGATGAAGTGGTAAGATACTGTAGTTACAAATAGACTAATTTTATTGAGCTCGTATGTATAAGAAATAATGATAAAGTACAAATGGTAAGATTTGCACAAATTGCATAGTTTAGATTTATAATGAGTTGTATCTATTATATGTGCATTATATATCTTTCATACCTATAATTACATCAATGTATATTAAAAAGCAAATTTCCTATTATCATAGATAAAATTCTATCAACTAGCCTGCTTGATATGTGACCTACTGCAAAGATGGAACTCTGTTTCCATTAACTTCTGACAAAGTCTATGCAAAAAGTAGACAGAAGATATTTTGTCGGTCTCGCTTCATATCCACGTGCAATCTTTTCAGTGTATTTTTATACGCCCGTCAGAGACGAAATGTATTATGGTATGGCGATGTCCATGTGTCCGTCTGCTATGGGTCGCGATTTATAAATAGTCGCGATAGTAAACATCAGGGGTCTTAATCACAAAGAAACTTAAGTCTAAGTCTAAGAATTGAGACCTAAAATACCATGTATCTTTATTCTAAGAATTTCTCGAAAGTTTGCCTGTGAATAGCTTGTCAGATATAATGTTTACAGAAACGTTTTATTAATATTCTTAGAATCAAGACACATGCTACCACATAGGTCTCAATTCTTAGACTGAAGTTTCTTTGTGAATAAGGCCCCCGTTGTTTTCCATGACACTTATACAGAATGCTCAAATAATGAAGAGGAAGAGCACTTTTAATTTTGAAAAAAAATCGAAAAAATAAAAATCCGCCTTGTCGTTGCGGAGTTAAAGGTCATTGATGGGATAATGGCAGTTTCTATATATGAGACGCGATAACTTTAGCATTTGTGTTTTTTCGTGAAACTTACACAGAATGAGATAGAATAAGTAGTTCTCCAAAGGGAAGTAAAATATACTAAAAGAAATAACACAAACACTCTTTGCCGCAAATTTTCGGCCTCCTAGCCTTTATCAAGCAATAGTGAGAATAGTACAGAAGAACTATGTAACATCCATCTTTACATGGGTTTTTTTTTTATTTTTTTTTGGGGGGGGGGGGGGTTGAATGTGTGAAATTATAAGAAATTCATTTCTCACTCAAACTCTTTCAAATTTGAATCGGTGCCAGAGTTATGTATGAACTTTCATATATATAACTGGATTTCATTTTTTCTGTACTCTTATATTTTTGACATAGAAGAAAAACGCAGAGGGGGTGAATTCTTCTCACAATTTCTTACTGCCTGCATGGATTTCCATAATAATACAAACGGTTATTGCCCAGGGCCAAGGCATGTACCGTCCTGAGGTCCTGAATAAAAGGCAAAGATGGAATGTTTCTATACTTTCAAAATTTCATCCCTACAAACTGAACGATGTTCACGAATTATGTTTCGCTAGGCATTGCTCTTGTTTTGTTTGTTTGTTTGTTTCTGGTTTTTTTTTTGGGGGGGGGGTGTTTGTTTGTTTTGGGGGGATTTTTGTTGTTGTTGTTGTTTTAATTACAATTATTTATTATCGGGGTTGGTTGGTTGGTTGGTTGATTGGTGTTTTACGTCGCTTTCAACAATATTTCAGTTATATCGCGACATGGAAGCAGGAGGTTACCAACCTCTTAAACATAGTGGCGCAACCCGGGAATCGAACCCGGATCGTCGGCGCCGCAAGCCAAGCGCTTAACCTCTACACCACGCCTGCCCCTTATTATCGGGGAACGAATATAAGTGAAATATAGGGTGCCTTGTTAACTGTAGTTCTTTGTGCTTTATATGTTTGTCTAATTTGTCTTTGTTTCTACAGGTATATCTTTGGAGATCCAAGGTCCGTTGCACTCCCGGGTGTTTCACTGTATATATATATCATTTCTTGTTTTTGTGTCTGTTATATAATGAATGGTCTTATGTGGTTTTACACTCCCTCCCTTATATTAGTATTTTATAAAATGTTGAGCGCTAGTCATTTCCAGAAGTGTTTGTGTGTACATTTGATTAGACTGCTTTCCCGATACAACGCAGAACTCCGCTAGTTGACCGTTCCGAGTGTTGTTATGCAGTCGAATATTTGTGTATTTCTTAACTTTCACTTTTTTATTATGTTGATGCTATTATATTATTAAGTCGGATCTTTTGATCGATTTTATTTCACATTTGCGAATTTTTTTTTGTGTGTGTGTTTTACAAAATTCAAAATACAACGAAAGATCAAATATAGTATATGCATGTTTATATACATTTGCACAACAAACGTTTATGCTAATGCTGTTTAGAAATAAGACCAAGATTTTACGTATGTAACACTTCCTATACATTATATTATCTTTATAGAATAATTCAATACATCAAAACGACATCATTTACATAATGTGCTTTTTATGTGTTTACACTATGATTGACATGCTGTTTTATGTACTCTAAGGTTAGTGAGAGATTACATTTTGTTACATTAGCTGAACACATTTCTTTCAGATTGGGTCATTATCGACCCCGGATCATTATATCTATATACAGCATGTTAAGAATGCAGCCTCACACATATGCAGTAATGGCGAAGTGTACCATGTCCTGCTTATCGTCGCCAGAAAACGTGTAACACGCACAGTTACTCCCACCCGGTATAGTAATGGTAAATGCCCCAGTAATCATGCATACCGCGACGTATTGCTTTGTAAATCTGATAACATTATGTTATTAAATTCATTTTATCATAGAATTTAAATTCCACATTTTCAAAAGAAATTTAAGTTCACATCATCAATTAAATTAAATTGATTGATTGATCACTGCCCATTATTTTAACGGCAAATGCGCGATGATAACCCATGTTCAGTGACGATACCTGTTTCATGACGGTGACGGCGCCTTGTTGATGACAGTACCTGCTTAATGAAGGTAACTGTTATGAGACGGCACTTGATTGTTAACAATACCTGCATAATGACAATAACTGTTATGAGACGGCACTTGATTGTTAACGGTACCTCCTTAATGACAATAACTGTTATGAGACGGCAGTTTACTGTTAATGGTACCTGCATAATGACAATAAGTGTTATGAGACGGCACTTGTTTGTTCACGTTACCTGCTTAATGACAATAACTGTTAAGAGACGGCACTTGATTGTTAACGTTACCTGCTTAATGACAATACCTGTTATGAGACGGCACTGGATTGTTAACGTTACCTCCTTAATGACAATAACTGTTAAGAGACGACACTTGATTGTTAACAATACCTCCTTAATGACAATAACTGTTATGAGACGACACTTGATTGTTAACGTTACCTGCTTAATGACAATAAATGTTATGAGACGGCACTTGATTGTTAACGTTACCTGCTTAATGACAATACCTGTTATGAGACGGCACTGGATTGTTAACGTTACCTCCTTAATGACAATAACTGTTAAGAGACGACACTTGATTGTTAACAATACCTCCTTAATGACAATAACTGTTATGAGACGACACTTGATTGTTAACGTTACCTGCTTAATGACAATAAATGTTATGAGACGGCACTTGATTGTTAACGGTACCTGCTTAATGACAATAACTGTTAAGAGACGACACTTGATTGTTAACGTTACCTGCTTAATGACAATAACTGTTGAAACGGCACTTGATTGTTAACGGTAACTGCACAATGATAATAACTGTTATGAGACGACACTTGATTGTTAACGTTACCTGCTTAATGACAATAAATGTAATGAGACGGCACTTGATTGTTAACGTTACCTCCTTAATGACAATAACTGTTAAGAGACGGCACTTGATTGTTCACGTTACCTGCTTAATGACAATAAATGTTATGAGACAGCACTTGATTGTTAACAATACCTCCTTAATGACAATAACTCTTATGAGACGACACTTGATTGTTAACGTTACCTGCTTAATGACAATAACTGTTATGAGACGGCACTTGATTGTTAACGGTACCTGCTTAATGACAATAACTGTTATGAGACGGCACTTGATTGTTAACGTTACCTGCTTAATGACAATAACTGTTATGAGACGGCACTTGATTGTTAACGTTACCTGCTTAATGACAATAACTGTTATGAGACGGCACTGGATTGTTAATGGTACCTGCTTAATGACAATAACTGTTATGAGACGACACTGGAGTGTTAACGGTACCTGCTTAATGACAATAACTGTTATGAGACGACACTGGAGTGTTAACGGTACCTGCTTAATGATGGTACATGTAACTGTTAAGAGATGGAACTTGCTTGTATGGTGAATGACAGATATGCATTTCAAGAAACTTTAATAGGTGTAAATATCTTTCATGCTTGTTAAACTTCTAACTCAATTAATTTTTGATCACTCAATGAGTTTAATATAATAATTAAACTCATTCCAAGGAAGTTTTACGTAGTGGTCAAAGAACAGTAATTAACGAGAGTCGTGGTTGGCTGATGTGATGTAAGAGAGGGACTACTGTTTCAATATATCAAGAGCTGTGATTAGATGAAATTATTTGATCATATTGCTATAAGTAAAGATTGATTTAGCTGTAAAATCATGAATTTTTATCTCATTTCGTTAATGTAAAAATTTTATGACCTATAAGGAGGTTGTTGTTTACATTTGAATTTTGGCCGGGATGGCCTAGTGGATAAGGTGCTCGGCTCGTGATCGAGAGGTCCTAGGTTCGACTCCCGTCCTGGGCACACCGGTGTTCTGTCTTTGGGATGAGACAGTAAAAACCGAAGTCCCGTGTCACGGTAGACGTGGCACGTAAAAGATCCCTCACTGCTTCGGGTAGGTCTGATGCAAAGGTCTAAATTTGTATGCAATGCATCAGGCGGATGAATGACGTAAAACAATAATCAATCAATGCTTTGACGTAGGTCAAAGAACAGTAATTAACAAGAGTCGTGATTGGCTGATGTGGTGTAGGGAGAGAGGGACTACTATTTTAATGTATCAGGGGCTGTGATTGGATGAAATTGATCTATCTATAAATAAAGATTGATTCTTTTGTAAAATCCTGAATTTGTATCTCATTTCGCCACTGTAAAATTTTATGACCTAAAAAGGGGTGGTTGTTTACATTGGAATTTTGGGGGGTAAACCCCTTCCAGCATGATTTTCTCGAAATTAGGGTGGGTAACTTATGGTAAACTGTTAAAATTCTGATAGAGGACGGTCTGACAGACTTTTTTTATATATGGATTATATATAGCTAAAATGTAGGATGTTGTGTAAATCTTGCTGGAAGTTTGGTAATTTAGCATGGGACCCTATGGGAAATGGAATTACAAGGCTTTGACCCCTAGTAAATTCTGCCCGGAAACAATTTAATTGACTGTCTAAATGAAGAACCATGGCGGAATTCTGCGCGAGACTTGCCGACCCTAACATGCCGTTTCTAGGATTTGGAAACAAGGGAATAAAATGAATAAACATAATAAATTATTATGCCCTTTCAGCACCAATGTCGATCCATCATCGTAGTAAGCGAACAGTACAGGAAGGAGACATCGTCGTAGAGCTTGCAGTCTATACAGATGCCGAATTCACTGCAAACATGGGGGTCAAAGACACACGGAAACGAGTAGAGCTTATGCTGGTTAAATACAATGGGGTCAGTCAACACGTATCTAACACAAAGTTATAAAGTGTGATAATATGCGTGTGTCGCGAATACTTTTTTACAAAACCTGCGCAGTTCTTATAGCTTTAACAAAATCACTTTATGAATTGTCCATTCGGTACCACAACTGTATTAATAACATTTATTGAATATATGAATATATATGTATATGTGTATATATAGCAGTAGCGTTTGAAACTGACACAATTTGGCATAGAGTAGTTATGGCAACGCAGTGTCTAATAAAATTGCATTGGACTACGAAGTTCGTACTGTAAACTATTAATTTTTTTTTATAGTTAGAGTTTAGAATTGTCTTCCTTTGATTATACATACTTACACTCTTAAATACTATGTGTGTTTGTGTGTGTGTGTGTGTGTGTGTGTGTGTGTCGGTGTGTATGTGTGTGTTTGTTTGTTCAAGTGATATATGCACGAGAACATGACATGTTTCCAATGACAATCATACATTTTCTTCTTAGGTTCAGATGGAATTTAGTCGATCAGAACAGCTGGGTTTCAACATCACCTTTCAGATCAAGTACATGCATTTCTATGAAGCGAACCCGGTAATAAGGCAATGTTACTCAGTACATACAGTAAATACTACCAGATCAATGTTATTCTATCAGTACATACAGTAAATACTACCAGATCAATGTTACTCTATCAGTACAAACAGTAACTACTACCAGATCCATGTTATTCTATCAGTACAAACAGTAAATACTACCAGATCAATGTTATTCTATCAATACAAACAGTAAATACTACCAGATCAATGTTATTCTATCAGTTCATACAGTAAATACTACCAGATCAATGTTACTCTATCAGTACAAACAGTAACTACTACCAGATCCATGTTATTCTATCAGTACAAACAGTAAATACTACCAGATCAATGTTATTCTATCAGTACAAACAGTAAATACTACCAGATCAATGTTATTCTCATAGTACATACAGTACATACTACCAGGTGAATGTTATTCTATCAGTACATACAGTACATACTACCAGGTGAATGTTATTCTATCAGTACATACAGTACATACTACCAGATCAATGTTATTCTCATAGTACATACAGTACATACTACCAGGTGAATGTTATTCTATCAGTACATACAGTAAATACTACCAAATCAATGTTATTCTATCAGTACAAACAATAAATACTACCACATCCATGTTACTCTATCAGTACATACAGTAAATACTACCAGATCAATGTTACTCTCTCAGTATATACAGTACATACTACCAGATCAATGTTATTCTATCAGCACATACAATAAATACTACCAGATCTATGTTACTCTCTCAGTACATACAGTAAATACTACCAGATCAATGTTACTCTCTCAGTATATACAGAACATACTACCAGATCAATGTTATTCTATCAGTACATACAGTAAATACTACCAGATCCATGTTATTCTATCAGTACAAACAGTAAATACTACCAGATCAAAGTAACTCTCTCAGTACATACAGAAAATACAACCAGATCAATGTTATTTTATCAATACATACAGTAAATACTACCAGATCCATGTTATTCTATCAGTACAAACAGTAAATACTACCAGATCAATGTTATTCTATCAGTACATACAGTAAATACTACCAGATCAATGTTATTCTCATAGTACATACAGTACATACTACCAGGTGAATGTTATTCTATCAGTACATACAGTACATACTACCAGGTGAATGTTATTCTATCAGTACATACAGTACATACTACCAGATCAATGTTATTCTCATAGTACATACAGTACATACTACCAGGTGAATGTTATTCTATCAGTACATACAGTAAATACTACCAAATCAATGTTATTCTATCAGTACAAACAATAAATACTACCACATCCATGTTACTCTATCAGTACATACAGTAAATACTACCAGATCAATGTTACTCTCTCAGTATATACAGTACATACTGCCAGATCAATGTTATTCTATCAGCACATACAATAAATACTACCAGATCTATGTTACTCTCTCAGTACATACAGTAAATACTACCAGATCAATGTTACTCTCTCAGTATATACAGAACATACTACCAGATCAATGTTATTCTATCAGTACATACAGTAAATACTACCAGATCCATGTTATTCTATCAGTACAAACAGTAAATACTACCAGATCAAAGTAACTCTCTCAGTACATACAGAAAATACAACCAGATCAATGTTATTTTATCAATACATACAGTAAATACTACCAGATCCATGTTATTCTATCAGTACAAACAGTAAATACTACCAGATCAATGTTATTCTATCAGTACATACAGTAAATACTACCAGATCAATGTTATTCTCTCAGTCCATATAGTAAATACTACCAGATCCATGTTATTCTATCAGTACATACAGTAAATACTACCAGATCAATGTTACTCTCTCAGTCCATACAGTCAATACTACCAGATCAATGTTATTCTATCAGTACATACAGTAAATACTACCACATCAATGTTATTCTATCAGTCCAAACAGTAAATACTACCAGATCCATGTTATTCTATCAGTGCATACAGTAAATACTACCAGATCCATGTTATTCTATCAGTACAAACAGTAAATACTACCAGATCACTGTTAATCTCTCAGTACATACAGTAAATACTACCAGATTAATGTTATTCTATCAGTACATACAGTAAATACTGCCAGATCAATGTTATTCTCTCAGTACATACAGTAAATACTACCAGGTCCATGTTATTCTATCAGTACAAACAGTAAATTCTACCTCATCCATGTTACTCTATCAGTACATACAGTAAATACTACCAGATCAATGTTACTCTCTCAGTACAAACATTAAATACTACCAGATCAATGTTATTCTCATAGTACATCAGTACATACTACCAGATCAATGTTATTCTCTCAGTACATACAGTACATACTACCAGATCAATGTTATTCTATCATTACAAACAGTAAATACTACCAGATCAATGTTACTCTCTCAGTACAAACAGTAAATACTACCAGATCAATGTTATTCTCTCAGTACATACAGTAAATACTACCAGATCCATGTTATTCTATCAGTACATACAGTAAATACTACCAGATCAATGTTATTCTATCAGTACAAACAGTAAATACTACCAGATCCATGTTATTTTATCCATACATACAGTAAATACTACCAGATCAATGTTATTCTATCAGTACATACAGTAAATACTACCAGAACCAGGTTATTCTATCAGTACAAACAGTAAATACTACCAGATCAATGTTATTCTCATAGTACATACAGTACATACTACCAGGTGAATGTTATTCTATCAGTACATACAGTAAATACTAGCAGATCAATGTTATTCTATCAGTACAAACAGTAAATACTACCACATCCATGTTACTCTATCAGTACATACAGTAAATACTACCAGATCAATGTTACTCTCTCAGTATATACAGTACATACTACCAGATCAATGTTATTCTATCAGCACATACAGTAAATACTACCAGATCTATGTTATTCTATCAGTACATACAGTACATACTACCAGATCAGTGTTATTCTCTCAGTACATACAGTACATACTACCAGATCAATGTTATTCTATCAGTACAAACAGTAAATACTACCAGATCAATGTTACTTTCTCAGTACAAACAGTAAATACTACCAGATCTAAGTTATTCTATCAGTACATACAGAAAATACTACCAGATCAATGTTATTCTATCAGTACATACAGTACATACTACCAGATCCATTTTATTCTATCAGTACATACAATAAATACTACCAGATCAATGTTACTCTATCAGTACATACAGTAATTACTACCAGATCCATGTTATTCTATCAGTACATACAGTAAATACTACCAGATCAATGTTACTCTCTCAGTCCATACAGTCAATACTACCAGATCAATGTTATTCTATCAGTACATACAGTAAATACTACCACATCAATGTTATTCTATCAGTCCAAACAGTAAATACTACCAGATCCATGTTATTCTATCAGTACATACAGTAAATACTACCAGATCCATGTTATTCTATCAGTACAAACAGTAAATACTACCAGATCACTGTTAATCTCTCAGTACATACAGTACATACTACCAGATTAATGTTATTCTATCAGTACATACAGTAAATACTGCCAGATCAATGTTATTCTCTCAGTACATACAGTAAATACTACCAGATTAATGTTATTCTATCAGTACAAACAGTAAATTCTACCACATCCATGTTACTCTATCAGTACATACAGTAAATACTGCCAGATCAATGTTACTCTCTCAGTACAAACATTGAATACTACCAGATCAATGTTATTCTCATAGTACATCAGTACATACTACCAGATCAATGTTATTCTCTCAGTACATACAGTACATACTACCAGATCAATGTTATTCTATCATTACAAACAGTAAATACTACCAGATCAATGTTACTCTCTCAGTACAAACAGTAAATACTACCAGATCAATGTTATTCTCTCAGTACATACAGTAAATACTACCAGATCCATGTTATTCTATCAGTACATACAGTAAATACTACCAGATCAATGTTATTCTATCAGTACAAACAGTAAATACTACCAGATCCATGTTATTTTATCCATACATACAGTAAATACTACCAGATCAATGTTATTCTATCAGTACATACAGTAAATACTACCAGAACCAGGTTATTCTATCAGTACAAACAGTAAATACTACCAGATCAATGTTATTCTCATAGTACATACAGTACATACTACCAGGTGAATGTTATTCTATCAGTACATACAGTAAATACTAGCAGATCAATGTTATTCTATCAGTACAAACAGTACATACTACCAGATCAGTGTTATTCTCTCAGTACTTACAGTACATACTACCAGATCAATGTTATTCTATCAGTACAAACAGTAAATACTACCAGATCAATGTTACTTTCTCAGTACAAACAGTAAATACTACCAGATCTATGTTATTCTATCAGTACATACAGAAAATACTACCAGATCAATGTTATTCTATCAGTACATACAGTACATACTACCAGATCCATTTTATTCTATCAGTACATACAATAAATACTACCAGATCAATGTTACTCTCTCAGTCCATACAGTAAATACGACCAGATCAATGTTATTCTATCAGTACATACAGTAAATACTACCAGAACCAGGTTATTCTATCAGTACAAACAGTAAATACTACCAGATCAATGTTATTATCATAGTACATACAGTACATACTACCAGGTGAATGTTATTCTATCAGTACATACAGTAAATACTACCAGATCAATGTTATTCTATCAGTACAAACAGTAAATACTACCACATCCATGTTACTCTATCAGTACATACAGTAAATACTACCAGATCAATGTTACTCTCTCAGTATATACAGTACATACTACCAGATCAATGTTATTCTATCAGCACATACAGTAAATACTACCAGATCTATGTTATTCTATCAGTACAACAGTAAATACTACCAGATCAATGTTACTCTCTCAGTACATACAGTAAATACTACCAGGTCAATTTTACTCTCTCAGTATATACAGAACATACTACCAGATCAATGTTATTCTCATAGTACATACAGTAAATACTACCAGAACCAGGTTATTCTATCCGTACAAACAGTAAATACTATCAGATCAATGTTATTTTATCAGTACATACAGTAAATACTACCAGATCAATGTTACTCTCTCAGTCCATACAGTAAATACTACCAGATCAATGTTATTCTATCAGTACATACAGTAAATACTACCACATCAATGTTATTCTATCAGTACATACAGTAAATATGACCAGATCAAAGCTATTCTATCAGTACAAACAGTAAATACTACCAGATCAATGTTATTCTCTCAGTACATACAGTAAATACTACCATATCTATGTTATTCTATCAGTACATACAGAAAATACTACCAGATCAATGTTATTCTATCAGTACATACAGTACATACTACCAGATCCATGTTATTCTATCAGTACATATACTACCAGATCAATTTAATTCTCTCAGTACATACAGTACATACTACCAGATCAATGTTATTCTATCAGTACAAACAGTAAATACTACCAGATCAATGTTACTCTCTCAGTACAAACAGTAAATACTACCAGATCAATGTTATTCTCTCAGTACATACAGTACATACTACCAGATCAATGTTATTCTATCAGTACAAACAGTAAATACAACCAGATCAATGTAACTCTCTCAGTACAAACAGTAAATACTACCAGATCAATGTTATTCTCTCAGTACATACAGTAAATACTACCAGAACCAGGTTATTCTATCAGTACATACAGTAAATACTACCAGAACCAGGTTATTCTATCAGTACAAATAACAAATACTACCAGATCAATGTTATTTTATCAGTACATACAGTAAATACTACCAGATCAATGTTACTCTCTCAGTCCATACAGTAAAGACTACCAGATCAATCTTATTCTATCAGTACATACAGTAAATACTACCAGATCTATGTTATTCTATCAGTACATACAGAACATACTACCAGATCAATGTTATTCTATCAGTACATACAGTACATACTACCAGATCCATGTTATTCTATCAATACATACAGTAAATACTACCAGATCAATATTACTCTCTCAGTCCATACAGTAAATACTACCAGATCAATGTTATTCTATCAGTACATACAGTAAATACTACCACATCAATGTTATTCTATCAGTACAAACAGTAAATACTACCAGATCAATGTTATTCTATCAGTACAAACAGTAAATACTACCAGATCAATGTTATTCTCTCAGTACATACAGTAAATACTACCAGATCTATGTTATTCTATCAGTACTTACAGAAAATACTACCAGATCAATGTTATTCTATCAGTACATACAGTACATACTACCAGATCCATGTTATTCTATCAGTACATACAGTACATACTACTAGATCAATGTTATTCTCTCAGTACATACATTACATACTACCAGATCAATGTTATTCTATCAGTACAAACAGTAAATACTACCATATCATCGTTACTCTCTCAGTACAAACAGTAAATACTACCAGATCAATGTTATTCTCTCAGTACATACAGTAAATACTACCAGATCCATGTTATTCTATCAGTACATACAGTAAATACTACCAGATCAATGTTATTCTATCAGTACAAACAGTAATTACTACCAGATCCATGTTATTTTATCAGTACATACAGTAAATACTACCAGATCAATGTTATTCTATCAGTACATACAGTAAATACTACCAGAACCAGGTTATTCTATCAGTACAAACAGTAAATACTACCAGATCTATGTTATTCTATCAGTACAAACAGTAAATACTACCAGATCAATGTTATTCTATCAGTACATACAGTAAATACTACCACATCAATGTTATTCTATCAGTACATACAGTAAATACTACCAGATCCATGTTATTCTATCAGTACAAACAGTAAATACTACCAGATCAATGTTATTCTATCAGTACATACAGTAAATACTAGCAGATCAATGTTATTCTCTCAGTCCATACAGTACATACTACCAGATCCATGTTATTCTATGAGTACATACAGTAAATACTACCAGATCAATGTTACTCTCTCAGTCCATACAGTAAATACTTCCAGATCAATGTTATTCTATCAGTACAAACAGTAAATACTACCACATCAATGTTATTCTATCAGTCCAAACAGTAAATACTACCAGATCCATGTTATTCTATCAGTACATACAGTAAATACTACCAGATCCATGTTATTCTATCAGTAAAAACAGTAAATACTACCAGATCACTGTTAATCTCTCAGTACATACAGTAAATACTACCAGATTAATGTTATTCTATCAGTACATACAGTAAATACTGCCAGATCAATGTTTTTCTCTCAGTACATACAGTACATACTTCCAGATCCATGTTATTCTATCAGTACAAACAGTAAATTCTACAACATCCATGTTACTCTATCAGTACATACAGTAAATACTACCAGATCAATGTTACTCTCTCCGTACAAACAGTAAATACTACCACATCAATGTTACTCTCTCAGTACATACAGTAAATACTACCAGATCAATGTTATTCTATCAGTACATACAGTAAATACTACCAGATCAATGTTATTTTATCAGTACATACAGTAAATACTACCAGATCAATGTTATTCTATCAGTACATACAGTAAATACTACCAGAACCAGGTTATTCTATCCCTACAAACAGTAAATACTACCAGATCAATGTTATTTTATCAGTACATACAGTAAATACTACCAGATCAATGTTACTCTCTCAGTCCATACAGTAAATACTACCAGATCAATGTTATTCTATCAGTACATACAGTAAATACTACCACATCAATGTTATTCTATCAGTACAAACAGTAAATACTACCAGATCAATGTTACTCTCTCAGTACAAACAGTAAATACTACCAGATCAATGTCATTCTCTCAGTACATACAGTACATACTACCAGATCAATGTTATTCTATCAGTACAAACAGTAAATACTACCAGATCAATGTTACTCTCTCAGTACAAACAGTAAATACTACCAGATCAATGTTATTCTCTCAGTACATACAGTAAATACTACCAGAACCAGGTTATTCTATCAGTACATACAGTAAATACTACCAGAACCAGGTTATTCTATCAGTACAAACAATAAATACTACCAGATCAATTTTATTTTATCAGTACATACAGTAAATACTACCAGATCAATGTTACTCTCTCAGTCCATACAGTAAATACTACCAGATCAATGTTATTCTATCAGTACATACAGTAAATACTACCAGATCTATGTTATTCTATCAGTACATACAGAAAATACTACCAGATCAATGTTATTCTATCAGTACATACAGTACATACTACCAGATCCATGTTATTCTATCAGTACATACAGTAAATACTACCAGATCAATGTTACTCTCTCAGTCCATATAGTAAATACTACCAGATCAATGAGGGGCAGGCTTGGTGTAGTGGTTAAGCGCTTGGCTTGCGGCGCCGACGATCCGGGTTCGATTTCCGGGTTGCACCACTATGTTTAAGAGGTTGGTAACCTCCTGCTTCCATGTCGCGATATAACTGAAATATTGTTGAAAGCGACGTAAAAACACAAATCAACCAAATCAACCAACTACCAGATCAATGTTATTCTATCAGTACATACAGTAAATACTACCACATCAATGTTATTCTATCAGTACAAACAGTAAATACTACCAGATCAATGTTATTCTATCAGTACAAACAGTAAATACTACCAGATCAATGTTATTCTATCAGTACAAACAGTAATTACTACCAGATCCATGTTATTTTATCAGTACATACAGTAAATACTACCAGATCAATGTTATTCTATCAGTACATACAGTAAATACTACCAGAACCAGGTTATTCTATCAGTACAAACAGTAAATACTACCAGATCTATGTTATTCTATCACTACAAACAGTAAATACTACCAGATCAATGTTATTCTATCAGTACATACAGTAAATACTACCACATCAATGTTATTCTATCAGTACATACAGTAAATACTACCAGATCCATGTTATTCTATCAGTACAAACAGTAAATACTACCAGATCAATGTTATTCTATCAGTACATACAGTAAATACTACCAGATCAATGTTATTCTCTCAGTCCATACAGTACATACTACCAGATCCATGTTATTCTATCAGTACATACAGTAAATACTACCAGATCAATGTTACTCTCTCAGTCCATACAGTAAATACTACCAGATCAATGTTATTCTATCAGTACATACAGTAAATACTACCACATCAATGTTATTCTATCAGTCCAAACAGTAAATACTACCAGATCCATGTTATTCTATCAGTACATACAGTAAATACTACCAGATCCATGTTATTCTATCAGTAAAAACAGTAAATACTACCAGATCACTGTTAATCTCTCAGTACATACAGTAAATACTACCAGATTAATGTTATTCTATCAGTACATACAGTAAATACTGCCAGATCAATGTTATTCTCTCAGTACATACAGTACATACTTCCAGATCCATGTTATTCTATCAGTACAAACAGTAAATTCTACAACATCCATGTTACTCTATCAGTACATACAGTAAATACTACCAGATCAATGTTACTCTCTCAGTACAAACATTAAATACTACCAGATCAATGTTATTCTCATAGTACATCAGTACATACTACCAGATCAATGTTATTCTCTCAGTACATACAGTACATACTACCAGATCAATGTTATTCTATCAGTACAAACAGTAAATACTACCAGATCAATGTTACTCTCTCAGTACAAACAGGAAATACTACCAGATCAATATTATTCTCTCAGTACATACAGTAAATACTACCAGATCCATGTTATTCTATCAGTACATACAGTAAATACTACCGGATCAATGTTATTCTATCAGTACAAACAGTAAATACTACCACATCCATGTCACTCTATCAGTACATACAGTAAATACTACCAGATCAATGTTACTCTCTCAGTATATACAGTACATACTACCAGATCAATGTTATTCTATCAGCACATACAGTAAATACTACCAGATCTATGTTATTCTATCAGTACAACAGTAAATACTACCAGATCAATGTTACTCTCTCAGTACATACAGTAAATACTACCAGATCAATTTTACTCTCTCAGTATATACAGAACATACTACCAGATCAATGTTATTCTATCAGTTCATACAGTAAATACTACCAGAACCAGGTTATTCTATCAGTACAAACATTAAGTACTACCAGATCAATGTTATTTTATCAGTACATACAGTAAATACTACCAGATCAATGTTACTCTCTCAGTCCATACAGTAAATACTACCAGATCAATGTTATTCTATCAGTACATACAGTAAATACTACCACATCAATCTTATTCTATCAGTACATACAGTAAATACTACCAGATCAATGTTATTCTATCAGTACAAACAGTAAATACTACCAGATCAATGTTATTCTCTCAGTACATACAGTAAATACTACCAGATCTATGTTATTCTATCAGTACATACAGAAAATACTACCAGATCAATGTTATTCTATCAGTACATACAGTACATACTACCAGATCCATGTTATTCTATCAGTACATACAGTACATACTACCAGATCAATGTTATTCTATCAGTACATACAGTACATACTACCAGATCAATGTTATTCTATCAGTACAAACAGTAAATACTACCAGATCAATGTTACTTTCTCAGTACAAACAGTAAATACTACCAGATCAATGTTATTCTCTCAGTACATACAGTAAATACTACCAGAATCAGGTTATTCTCTCAGTACATACAGTAAATACTACCAGAACCAGGTTATTCTATCAGTACAAACAGTAAATACTACCAGATCAATGTTAGTTTATCAGTACATACAGTAAATACTACCAGATCAATGTTACTCTCTCAGTCCATACAGTAAATACTACCAGATCAATGTTATTCTATCAGTACATACAGTAAATACTACCAGATCTATGTTATTCTATCAGTACATACAGAAAATACTACCAGATCAATGTTATTCTATCAGTACATACAGTACATACTACCAGATTCATGTTATTCTATCAGTATATACAGTAAATACTACCAGATCAATGTTACTCTCTCTGTCCATACAGTAAATACTACCAGATCAATTTTATTCTATCAGTACATACAGTAAATACTACCACATCAATGTTATTCTATCAGTACATACAGTAAATACTACCAGATAAATGTTATTCTATCAGTACAAACAGTAAATACTACCAGATCAATGTTATTCTCTCAGTACATACAGTAAATACTACCAGATCTATGTTATTCTATCAGTACATACAGAAAATACTACCAGATCAATGTTATTCTATCAGTACATACAGTACATACTACCAGATCCATGTTATTCTATCAGTACATACAGTACATACTACGAAATCAATGTTATTCTCTCAGTACATACAGTACATACTACCAGATCAAAGTTATTCTATCAGTACAAACAGTAAATACTACCAGATCAATGTTACTCTCTCAGTACAAACAGTAAATACTACCAGATCAATGTTATTCTATCATTACATACAGTAAATACTACCAGAACCAGGTTATTCTATCAGTACAAACAGGAAATACTACCAGATCAATGTTATTCTCTCAGTACATACAGTAAATACTACCAGATCCATGTTATTCTATCAGTACATACAGTATATACTACCGGATCAATGTTATTCTATCAGTACAAACAGTAAATACTACCACATCCATGTCACTCTATCAGTACATACAGTAAATACTACCAGATCAATGTTACTCTCTCAGTATATACAGTACATACTACCAGATCAATGTTATTCTATCAGCACATACAGTAAATACTACCAGATCTATGTTATTCTATCAGTACGACAGTAAATACTACCAGATCAATGTTACTCTCTCAGTACATACAGTAAATACTACCAGATCAATTTTACTCTCTCAGTATATACAAAACATACTACCAGATCAATGTTATTCTATCAGTACATACAGTAAATACTACCAGATCCATGTTATTGTATCAGTACAAACAGTAAATACTACCAGATCAATGTTACTCTCTCAGTACATACAGTAAATACTACCAGATCAATGTTATTCTATCAGTACATACAGTAAATACTACCAGATCAATGTTATTTTATCAGTACATACAGTAAATACTACCAGATCAATGTTATTCTATCAGTTCATACAGTAAATACTACCAGAACCAGGTTATTCTATCAGTACAAACAGTAAATACTACCAGATCAATGTTATTTTATCAGTACATACAGTAAATACTACCAGATCAATGTTACTCTCTCAGTCCATACAGTAAATACTACCAGATCAATGTTACTCTCTCAGTACATACAGTAAATACTACCAGATCAATGTTATTCTATCAGTACATACAGTAAATACTACCAGATCAATGTTATTTTATCAGTACATACAGTAAATACTACCAGATCAATGTTATTCTATCAGTTCATACAGTAAATACTACCAGAACCAGGTAATTCTATCAGTACAAACATTAAGTACTACCAGATCAATGTTATTTTATCAGTACATACAGTAAATACTACCAGATCAATGTTACTCTCTCAGTCCATACAGTAAATACTACCAGATCAATGTTATTCTATCAGTACATACAGTAAATACTACCACATCAATGTTATTCTATCAGTACATACAGTAAATACTACCAGATCAATGTTATTCTATCAGTACAAACAGTAAATACTACCAGATCAATGTTATTCTCTCAGTACATACAGTAAATACTACCAGATCTATGTTATTCTATCAGTACATACAGAAAATACTACCAGATCAATGTTATTCTATCAGTACATACAGTACATACTACCAGATCCATGTTATTCTATCAGTACATACAGTACATACTACCAGATCAATGTTATTCTATCAGTACATACAGTACATACTACCAGATCAATGTTATTCTATCAGTACAAACAGTAAATACTACCAGATCAATGTTACTTTCTCAGTACAAACAGTAAATACTACCAGATCAATGTTATTCTCTCAGTACATACAGTAAATACTACCAGAATCAGGTTATTCTATCAGTACATACAGTAAATACTACCAGAACCAGGTTATTCTATCAGTACAAACAGTAAATACTACCAGATCAATGTTATTTTATCAGTACATACAGTAAATACTACCAGATCAATGTTACTCTCTCAGTCCATACAGTAAATACTACCAGATCAATGTTATTCTATCAGTACATACAGTAAATACTACCAGATCTATGTTATTCTATCAGTACATACAGAAAATACAACTAGATCAATGTTATTCTATCAGTACATACAGTACATACTACCAGATTCATGTTATTCTATCAGTATATACAGTAAATACTACCAGATCAATGTTACTCTCTCTGTCCATACAGTAAATACTACCAGATCAATTTTATTCTATCAGTACATACAGTAAATACTACCACATCAATGTTATTCTATCAGTACATACAGTAAATACTACCAGATAAATGTTATTCTATCAGTACAAACAGTAAATACTACCAGATCAATGTTATTCTCTCAGTACATACAGTAAATACTACCAGATCTATGTTATTCTATCAGTACATACAGAAAATACTACCAGATCAATGTTATTCTATCAGTACATACAGTACATACTACCAGATCCATGTTATTCTATCAGTACATACAGTACATACTACGAAATCAATGTTATTCTCTCAGTACATACAGTACATACTACCAGATCAAAGTTATTCTATCAGTACAAACAGTAAATACTACCAGATCAATGTTACTCTCTCAGTACAAACAGTAAATACTACCAGATCAATGTTATTCTCTCAGTACATACAGTAAATACTACCAGATCCATGTTATTCTATCAGTACATACAGTAAATACTACCAGATCAATGTTATTCTATCAGTACAAACAGTAATTACTACCAGATCCATGTTATTTTATCAGTACATACAGTAAATACTACCAGATCAATGTTATTCTATCATTACATACAGTAAATACTACCAGAACCAGGTTATTCTATCAGTACAAACAGGAAATACTACCAGATCAATGTTATTCTATCAGTACATACAGTAAATACTACCAGATCCATGTTATTCTATCAGTACATACAGTAAATACTACCGGATCAATGTTATTCTATCAGTACAAACAGTAAATACTACCACATCCATGTCACTCTATCAGTACATACAGTAAATACTACCAGATCAATGTTACTCTCTCAGTATATACAGTACATACTACCAGATCAATGCTATTCTATCAGCACATACAGTAAATACTACCAGATCTATGTTATTCTATCAGTACAACAGTAAATACTACCAGATCAATGTTACTCTCTCAGTACATACAGTAAATACTACCAGATCAATTTTACTCTCTCAGTATATACAAAACATACTACCAGATCAATGTTATTCTATCAGTACATACAGTAAATACTACCAGATCAATGTTATTCTATCAGTACATACAGTAAATACTACCAGATCCATGTTATTGTATCAGTACAAACAGTAAATACTACCAGATCAATGTTACTCTCTCAGTACATACAGTAAATACTACCAGATCAATGTTATTTTATCAGTACATACAGTAAATACTACCAGATCAATGTTATTCTATCAGTTCATACAGTAAATACTACCAGAACCAGGTTATTCTATCAGTACAAACAGTAAATACTACCAGATCAATGTTATTTTATCAGTACATACAGTAAATACTACCAGATCAATGTTACTCTCTCAGTCCATACAGTAAATACTACCAGATCAATGTTATTCTATCAGTACATACAGTAAATACTACCACATCAATGTTATTCTATCAGAACATACAGTAAATACTACCAGATCAATGTTATTCTATCAGTACAAACAGTAAATACTACCAGATCAATGTTATTCTCTCAGTACATACAGTAAATACTACCAGATCAATGTTATTCTATCAGTACATACAGAAAATACTACCAGATCAATGTTATTCTATCAGTACATACAGTACATACTACCAGATCCATGTTATTCTATCAGTACATACAGTACATACTACCAGATCAATGTTATTCTATCAGTACATACAGTACATACTACCAGATCAATGTTATTCTATCAGTACAAACAGTAAATACTACCAGATCAATGTTACTTTCTCAGTACAAACAGTAAATACTACCAGATCAATGTTATTCTCTCAATGTTATTCTATCAGTACAAACAGTAAATACTACCAGATCAATGTTACTCTTTCAGTCCATACAGTAAATACTACCAGATCAATGTTATTCTATCAGTACATACAGTAAATACTACCAGATCTATGTTATTCTATCAGTACATACAGAAAATACTACCAGATCAATGTTATTCTATCAGTACATACAGTACATACTACCAGATTCATGTTATTCTATCAGTATATACAGTAAATACTACCAGATCAATGTTACTCTCTCTGTCCATACAGTAAATACTACCAGATCAATTTTATTCTATCAGTACATACAGTAAATACTACCACATCAATGTTATTCTATCAGTACATACAGTAAATACTACCAGATAAATGTTATTCTATCAGTACAAACAGTAAATACTACCAGATCAATGTTATTCTCTCAGTACATACAGTAAATACTACCAGATCTATGTTATTCTATCAGTACATACAGAAAATACTACCAGATCAATGTTATTCTATCAGTACATACAGTACATACTATCAGATCCATGTTATTCTATCAATACATACAGTACATACTACCAAATCAATGTTATTCTCTCAGTACATACAGTACATACTACCAGATCAAAGTTATTCTATCAGTACAAACAGTAAATACTACCAGATCAATGTTACTCTCTCAGTACAAACAGTAAATACTACCAGATCAATGTTATTCTCTCAGTACATACAGTAAATACTACCAGATCCATGTTATTCTATCAGTACATACAGTAAATACTACCAGATCAATGTTATTCTATCAGTACAAACAGTAATTACTACCAGATCCATGTTATTTTATCAGTACATACAGTAAATACTACCACATCAATGTTATTCTATCAGTACATACAGTAAATACTACCAGAACCAGGTTATTCTATCAGTACAAACAGTAAATACTACCAGATCTATGTTATTCTATCAGTACAAACAGTAAATACTACCAGATCAATGTTATTCTATCAGTACATACAGTAAATACTACCACATCAATGTTATTCTATCAGTACATACAGTAAATACTACCAGATCCATGTTATTCTATCAGTACAAACAGTAAATACTACCAGATCAATGTTATTCTATCAGTACATACAGTAAATACTAGCAGATCAATGTTATTCTCTCAGTCCATACAGTACATACTACCAGATCCATGTTATTCTATGAGTACATACAGTAAATACTACCAGATCAATGTTACTCTCTCAGTCCATACAGTAAATACTTCCAGATCAATGTTATTCTATCAGTACAAACAGTAAATACTACCACATCAATGTTATTCTATCAGTCCAAACAGTAAATACTACCAGATCCATGTTATTCTATCAGTACATACAGTAAATACTACCAGATCCATGTTATTCTATCAGTAAAAACAGTAAATACTACCAGATCACTGTTAATCTCTCAGTACATACAGTAAATACTACCAGATTAATGTTATTCTATCAGTACATACAGTAAATACTGCCAGATCAATGTTTTTCTCTCAGTACATACAGTACATACTTCCAGATCCATGTTATTCTATCAGTACAAACAGTAAATTCTACAACATCCATGTTACTCTATCAGTACATACAGTAAATACTACCAGATCAATGTTACTCTCTCCGTACAAACAGTAAATACTACCACATCAATGTTACTCTCTCAGTACATACAG
Source organism: Pteria penguin (assembly GCA_035048485.1). Lineage (NCBI taxonomy): Eukaryota > Metazoa > Mollusca > Bivalvia > Pterioida > Pteriidae > Pteria > Pteria penguin. The sequence goes on from CM068583.1 coordinate 69,975,579, forward strand.
TAAATACTACCAGATCAATGTTATTCTATCAGTACATACAGTAAATACTACCAGATCAATGTTATTTTATCAGTACATACAGTAAATACTACCAGATCAATGTTATTCTATCAGTACATACAGTAAATACTACCAGAACCAGGTTATTCTATCCCTACAAACAGTAAATACTACCAGATCAATGTTATTTTATCAGTACATACAGTAAATACTACCAGATCAATGTTACTCTCTCAGTCCATACAGTAAATACTACCAGATCAATGTTATTCTATCAGTACATACAGTAAATACTACCACATCAATGTTATTCTATCAGTACAAACAGTAAATACTACCAGATCAATGTTACTCTCTCAGTACAAACAGTAAATACTACCAGATCAATGTCATTCTCTCAGTACATACAGTACATACTACCAGATCAATGTTATTCTATCAGTACAAACAGTAAATACTACCAGATCAATGTTACTCTCTCAGTACAAACAGTAAATACTACCAGATCAATGTTATTCTCTCAGTACATACAGTAAATACTACCAGAACCAGGTTATTCTATCAGTACATACAGTAAATACTACCAGAACCAGGTTATTCTATCAGTACAAACAATAAATACTACCAGATCAATTTTATTTTATCAGTACATACAGTAAATACTACCAGATCAATGTTACTCTCTCAGTCCATACAGTAAATACTACCAGATCAATGTTATTCTATCAGTACATACAGTAAATACTACCAGATCTATGTTATTCTATCAGTACATACAGAAAATACTACCAGATCAATGTTATTCTATCAGTACATACAGTACATACTACCAGATCCATGTTATTCTATCAGTACATACAGTAAATACTACCAGATCAATGTTACTCTCTCAGTCCATATAGTAAATACTACCAGATCAATGAGGGGCAGGCTTGGTGTAGTGGTTAAGCGCTTGGCTTGCGGCGCCGACGATCCGGGTTCGATTTCCGGGTTGCACCACTATGTTTAAGAGGTTGGTAACCTCCTGCTTCCATGTCGCGATATAACTGAAATATTGTTGAAAGCGACGTAAAAACACAAATCAACCAAATCAACCAACTACCAGATCAATGTTATTCTATCAGTACATACAGTAAATACTACCACATCAATGTTATTCTATCAGTACAAACAGTAAATACTACCAGATCAATGTTATTCTATCAGTACAAACAGTAAATACTACCAGATCAATGTTATTCTATCAGTACAAACAGTAATTACTACCAGATCCATGTTATTTTATCAGTACATACAGTAAATACTACCAGATCAATGTTATTCTATCAGTACATACAGTAAATACTACCAGAACCAGGTTATTCTATCAGTACAAACAGTAAATACTACCAGATCTATGTTATTCTATCACTACAAACAGTAAATACTACCAGATCAATGTTATTCTATCAGTACATACAGTAAATACTACCACATCAATGTTATTCTATCAGTACATACAGTAAATACTACCAGATCCATGTTATTCTATCAGTACAAACAGTAAATACTACCAGATCAATGTTATTCTATCAGCACATACAGTAAATACTACCAGATCAATGTTATTCTCTCAGTCCATACAGTACATACTACCAGATCCATGTTATTCTATCAGTACATACAGTAAATACTACCAGATCAATGTTACTCTCTCAGTCCATACAGTAAATACTACCAGATCAATGTTATTCTATCAGTACATACAGTAAATACTACCACATCAATGTTATTCTATCAGTCCAAACAGTAAATACTACCAGATCCATGTTATTCTATCAGTACATACAGTAAATACTACCAGATCCATGTTATTCTATCAGTAAAAACAGTAAATACTACCAGATCACTGTTAATCTCTCAGTACATACAGTAAATACTACCAGATTAATGTTATTCTATCAGTACATACAGTAAATACTGCCAGATCAATGTTATTCTCTCAGTACATACAGTACATACTTCCAGATCCATGTTATTCTATCAGTACAAACAGTAAATTCTACAACATCCATGTTACTCTATCAGTACATACAGTAAATACTACCAGATCAATGTTACTCTCTCAGTACAAACATTAAATACTACCAGATCAATGTTATTCTCATAGTACATCAGTACATACTACCAGATCAATGTTATTCTCTCAGTACATACAGTACATACTACCAGATCAATGTTATTCTATCAGTACAAACAGTAAATACTACCAGATCAATGTTACTCTCTCAGTACAAACAGGAAATACTACCAGATCAATGTTATTCTCTCAGTACATACAGTAAATACTACCAGATCCATGTTATTCTATCAGTACATACAGTAAATACTACCGGATCAATGTTATTCTATCAGTACAAACAGTAAATACTACCACATCCATGTCACTCTATCAGTACATACAGTAAATACTACCAGATCAATGTTACTCTCTCAGTATATACAGTACATACTACCAGATCAATGTTATTCTATCAGCACATACAGTAAATACTACCAGATCTATGTTATTCTATCAGTACAACAGTAAATACTACCAGATCAATGTTACTCTCTCAGTACATACAGTAAATACTACCAGATCAATTTTACTCTCTCAGTATATACAGAACATACTACCAGATCAATGTTATTCTATCAGTACATACAGTAAATACTACCAGATCCATGTTATTGTATCAGTACAAACAGTAAATACTACCAGATCAATGTTACTCTCTCAGTACATACAGTAAATACTACCAGATCAATGTTATTCTATCAGTACATACAGTAAATACTACCAGATCAATGTTATTTTATCAGTACATACAGTAAATACTACCAGATCAATGTTATTCTATCAGTTCATACAGTAAATACTACCAGAACCAGGTTATTCTATCAGTACAAACATTAAGTACTACCAGATCAATGTTATTTTATCAGTACATACAGTAAATACTACCAGATCAATGTTACTCTCTCAGTCCATACAGTAAATACTACCAGATCAATGTTATTCTATCAGTACATACAGTAAATACTACCACATCAATCTTATTCTATCAGTACATACAGTAAATACTACCAGATCAATGTTATTCTATCAGTACAAACAGTAAATACTACCAGATCAATGTTATTCTCTCAGTACATACAGTAAATACTACCAGATCTATGTTATTCTATCAGTACATACAGAAAATACTACCAGATCAATGTTATTCTATCAGTACATACAGTACATACTACCAGATCCATGTTATTCTATCAGTACATACAGTACATACTACCAGATCAATGTTATTCTATCAGTACATACAGTACATACTACCAGATCAATGTTATTCTATCAGTACAAACAGTAAATACTACCAGATCAATGTTACTTTCTCAGTACAAACAGTAAATACTACCAGATCAATGTTATTCTCTCAGTACATACAGTAAATACTACCAGATCAATGTTATTCTATCAGTACATACAGTAAATACTACCAGATCTATGTTATTCTATCAGTACATACAGAAAATACTACCAGATCAATGTTATTCTATCAGTACATACAGTACATACTACCAGATTCATGTTATTCTATCAGTATATACAGTAAATACTACCAGATCAATGTTACTCTCTCTGTCCATACAGTAAATACTACCAGATCAATTTTATTCTATCAGTACATACAGTAAATACTACCACATCAATGTTATTCTATCAGTACATACAGTAAATACTACCAGATAAATGTTATTCTATCAGTACAAACAGTAAATACTACCAGATCAATGTTATTCTCTCAGTACATACAGTAAATACTACCAGATCTATGTTATTCTATCAGTACATACAGAAAATACTACCAGATCAATGTTATTCTATCAGTACATACAGTACATACTACCAGATCCATGTTATTCTATCAGTACATACAGTACATACTACGAAATCAATGTTATTCTCTCAGTACATACAGTACATACTACCAGATCAATGTTATTCTATCAGTACAAACAGTAAATACTACCAGATCAATGTTACTCTCTCAGTACAAACAGTAAATACTACCAGATCAATGTTATTCTATCATTACATACAGTAAATACTACCAGAACCAGGTTATTCTATCAGTACAAACAGGAAATACTACCAGATCAATGTTATTCTCTCAGTACATACAGTAAATACTACCAGATCCATGTTATTCTATCAGTACATACAGTAAATACTACCGGATCAATGTTATTCTATCAGTACAAACAGTAAATACTACCACATCCATGTCATTCTATCAGTACATACAGTAAATACTACCAGATCAATGTTACTCTCTCAGTATATACAGTACATACTACCAGATCAATGTTATTCTATCAGCACATACAGTAAATACTACCAGATCTATGTTATTCTATCAGTACGACAGTAAATACTACCAGATCAATGTTACTCTCTCAGTACATACAGTAAATACTACCAGATCAATTTTACTCTCTCAGTATATACAAAACATACTACCAGATCAATGTTATTCTATCAGTACATACAGTAAATACTACCAGATCCATGTTATTGTATCAGTACAAACAGTAAATACTACCAGATCAATGTTACTCTCTCAGTACATACAGTAAATACTACCAGATCAATGTTATTCTATCAGTACATACAGTAAATACTACCAGATCAATGTTATTTTATCAGTACATACAGTAAATACTACCAGATCAATGTTATTCTATCAGTTCATACAGTAAAAGATCAATGTTATTTTATCAGTACATACAGTAAATACTACCAGATCAATGTTAATATATCAGTCCATACAGTAAATACTACCAGATCAATGTTACTCTCTCAGTACATACAGAAAATACTTCTATCAGTACAAACATTAAGTACTACCAGATCAATGTTATTTTATCAGTACATACAGTAAATACTACCAGATCAATGTTACTCTCTCAGTCCATACAGTAAATACTACCAGATCAATGTTATTCTATCAGTACATACAGTAAATACTACCACATCAATGTTATTCTATCAGTACATACAGTAAATACTACCAGATCAATGTTATTCTATCAGTACAAACAGTAAATACTACCAGATCAATGTTATTCTCTCAGTACATACAGTAAATACTACCAGATCTATGTTATTCTATCAGTACATACAGAAAATACTACCAGATCAATGTTATTCTATCAGTACATACAGTACATACTACCAGATCCATGTTATTCTATCAGTACATACAGTACATACTACCAGATCAATGTTATTCTATCAGTACATACAGTACATACTACCAGATCAATGTTATTCTATCAGTACAAACAGTAAATACTACCAGATCAATGTTACTTTCTCAGTACAAACAGTAAATACTACCAGATCAATGTTATTCTCTCAGTACATACAGTAAATACTACCAGAATCAGGTTATTCTATCAGTACATACAGTAAATACTACCAGAACCAGGTTATTCTATCAGTACAAACAGTAAATACTACCAGATCAATTTTATTTTATCAGTACATACAGTAAATACTACCAGATCAATGTTACTCTCTCAGTCCATACAGTAAATACTACCAGATCAATGTTATTCTATCAGTACATACAGTAAATACTACCAGATCTATGTTATTCTATCAGTACATACAGAAAATACAAGTTATTCTATCAGTACATACAGTACATACTACCAGATTCATGTTATTCTATCAGTATATACAGTAAATACTACCAGATCAATGTTACTCTCTCTGTCCATACAGTAAATACTACCAGATCAATTTTATTCTATCAGTACATACAGTAAATACTACCACATCAATGTTATTCTATCAGTACATACAGTAAATACTACCAGATAAATGTTATTCTATCAGTACAAACAGTAAATACTACCAGATCAATGTTATTCTCTCAGTACATACAGTAAATACTACCAGATCTATGTTATTCTATCAGTACATACAGAAAATACTACCAGATCAATGTTATTCTATCAGTACATACAGTACATACTACCAGATCCATGTTATTCTATCAGTACATACAGTACATACTACGAAATCAATGTTATTCTCTCAGTACATACAGTACATACTACCAGATCAAAGTTATTCTATCAGTACAAACAGTAAATACTACCAGATCAATGTTACTCTCTCAGTACAAAACTACCAGATCAATGTTATTCTCAGTACATACAGTAAATACTACCAGATCCATGTTATTCTATTAGTACATACAGTAAATACTACCAGATCAATGTTATTCTATCAGTACAAACAGTAATTACTACCAGATCCATGTTATTTTATCAGTACATACATTTAATTCTACCAGATCAATGTTATTCTATCAGTACATACAGTAAATACTACCAGAACCAGGTTATTCTATCAGTACAAACAGTAAATACTACCAGATCAATGTTATTCTATCAGTACATACAGTAAATACTACCAGATCAATGTTAATTTATCAGTACATACAGTAAATACTACCAGATCCATGTTATTCTATCAGTACAAACAGTAAATACTACCAGATCGATGTTACTCTATCAGTACATACAGTTAATACTACCAGATCAATGTTACTGTCTCAGTACAAACAGTAAATACTACCAGATCAAGGTTATTCTATCAGTACATACAGTAAATACTACCAGATCCATGTTATTCTATCAGTACATACAGTAAATACTACCAGATCAATGTTAATCTCTCAGTACATACAGTAAATACTACCAGATCAATGTTATTCTCTCAGTACATACAGTAAATACTACCAGGTGAATGTTATACTATCAGTACATACAGTAAATACTACCAGAACAATGATAATCTATCATTACAAACAGTAAAAACAACCACATCAATGTTACTCTAAGTACATACAGTAAATACTACCAGATCAATGTTAATTTATCAGTACATACAGTAAATACTACCAGATCCATGTTATTCTATCAGTACAAACAGTAAATACTACCAGATCGATGTTACTCTATCAGTACAAACAGTAACTACTACCAGATCCATGTTATTCTCTCAGTACATACAGTAAATACTACCAGATCTATGTTATTCTATCAGTACATACAGAAAATACTACCAGATCAATGTTATTCTATCAGTACATACAGTAAATACTACCAGATCAATGTTATTCTATCAGTACATACAGTAAATACTACCAGATCAATGTTATTCTATCAGTACAAACAGTAAATACTACCAGATCAATGTTATTCTCTCAGTACATACAGTAAATACTACCAGATCAATGTTATTCTATCAGTACATACAGTAAATACTACCAGATCAATGTTATTCTATCAGTACATACAGTACATACTACCAGATCCATGTTATTCTATCAGTACATACAGTACATACTACCAGATCAATGTTATTCTATCAGTACATACAGTACATACTACCAGATCAATGTTATTCTATCAGTACAAACAGTAAATACTACCAGATCAATGTTACTTTCTCAGTACTAACAGTAAATACTACCAGATCCTCTCAATGTTATTCTATCAGTACAAACAGTAAATACTACCAGATCAATGTTACTCTTTTCAGTCCATACAGTAAATACTACCAGATCAATGTTATTCTATCAGTACATACAGTAAATACTACCAGATCTATGTTATTCTATCAGTACATACAGAAAATACTACCAGATCAATGTTATTCTATCAGTACATACAGTACATACTACCAGATTCATGTTATTCTATCAGTATATACAGTAAATACTACCAGATCAATGTTATTCTCTGTCCATACAGTAAATACTACCAGATCAATTTATTCTATCAGTACATACAGTAAATACTACCACATCAATGTTATTCTATCAGTACATACAGTAAATACTACCAGATAAATGTTATTCTATCAGTACAAACAGTAAATACTACCAGATCAATGTTATTCTCTCAGTACATACAGTAAATACTACCAGATCTATGTTATTCTATCAGTACATACAGTAAATACTACCAGATCAATGTTATTCTATCAGTACATACAGTACATACTATCAGATCCATGTTATTCTATCAATACATACAGTACATACTACCAAATCAATGTTATTCTCTCAGTACATACAGTACATACTACCAGATCAAGTTATTCTATCAGTACAAACAGTAAATACTACCAGATCAATGTTACTCTCTCAGTACAAACAGTAAATACTACCAGATCAATGTTATTCTCTCAGTACATACAGTAAATACTACCAGATCCATGTTATTCTATCAGTACATACAGTAAATACTACCAGATCAATGTTATTCTATCAGTACAAACAGTAATTACTACCAGATCCATGTTATTTTATCAGTACATACAGTAATTACTACCAGATCAATGTAATTCTATCATTACATACAGTAAATACTACCAGAACCAGGTTATTCTATCAGTACAAACAGTAAATAGTACCAGATCTATGTTATTCTATCAGTACAAATAGTAAATACTACCAGATCAATGTTATTCTATCAGTACATACAGTAAATACTACCACATCAATGTTATTCTATCAGTACATACAGTAAATACTACCAGATCCATGTTATTCTATCAGTACAAACAGTAAATACTACCAGATCCATGTTATTTTATCAGTACATACAGTACATACTACCAGATCAATGTTATTCTATCAGTACAAACAGTAAATACTACCAGATCAATGTTACTCTCTCAGTACAAACAGTAAATACTACCAGATCAATGTTATTCTCTCAGTACATACAGTAAATACTACCAGAACCAGGTTATTCTATCAGTACATACAGGAAATACTACCAGAACCAGGTTATTCTATCAGTACAAACAGTAAATACTACCAGATCAATGTTATTTTATCAGTACATACAGTAAATACTACCAGATCAATGTTACTCTCTCAGTCCATACAGTAAATACTACCAGATCAATGTTATTCTATCAGTACATACAGTAAATACTACCAGATCTATGTTATTCTATCAGTACATACAGTAAATACTACCAGATCAATGTTATTCTATCAGTACATACAGTACATACTACCAGATCCATGTTATTCTATCAGTACATACAGTAAATACTACCAGATCAATGTTACTCTCTCAGTCCATACAGTAAATACTACCAGATCAATGTTATTCTATCAGTACATACAGTAAATACTACCACATCAATGTTATTCTATCAGTACAAACAGTAAATACTACCAGATCAATGTTATTCTATCAGTACAAACAGTAAATAGTACCAGATCAATGTTATTCTCTCAGTACATACAGTAAATACTACCAGATCTATGTTATTCTATCAGTACATACAGAAAATACTACCAGATCAATGTTATTCTCTCAGTCCATACAGTACATACTACCAGATCCATGTTATTCTATCAGTACATACAGTAAATACTACCAGATCAATGTTGCTCTCTCAGTCCATACAGTAAATACTACCAGATCAATGTTATTCTATCAGTACATACAGTAAATACTACCACATCAATGTTATTCTATCAGTCCAAACAGTAAATACTACCAGATCCATGTTATTCTATCAGTACATACAGTAAATACTACCAGATCCATGTTATTCTATCAGTAAAAACAGTAAATACTACCAGATCACTGTTAATCTCTCAGTACATACAGTAAATACTACCAGATTTATGTTATTCTATCAGTACATACAGTAAATACTGCCAGATCAATGTTATTCTCTCAGTACATACAGTACATACTACCAGATCCATGTTATTCTATCAGTACAAACAGTAAATTCTACCACATCCATGTTACTCTATCAGTACATACAGTAAATACTACCAGATCAATGTTACTCTCTCAGTACAAACATTAAATACTACCAGATCAATGTTATTCTCATAGTACATCAGTACATACTACCAGATCAATGTTATTCTCTTAGTACATACAGTACATACTACCAGATCAATGTTATTCTATCAGTACAAACAGTAAATACTACCAGATCCATGTTATTTTATCCATACATACAGTAAATACTACCAGATCAATGTTATTCTATCAGTACATACAGTAAATACTACCAGAACCAGGTTATTCTATCAGTACAAGCAGTAAATACTACCAGATCAATGTTATTATCATAGTACATACAGTAAATACTACCAGGTGAATGTTATTCTATCAGTACATACAGTAAATACTACCAGATCAATGTTATTCTATCAGTACAAACAGTAAATACTACCACATCCATGTTATTCTATCAGTACATACAGTACATACTACCAGATCAATGTTATTCTCTCAGTACATACAGTACATACTACCAGATCAATGTTATTCTATCAGTACAAACAGTAAATACTACCAGATCAATGTTACTCTCTCAGTATAAACAGTAAATACTACCAGATCAATGTTATTCTCTCAGTACATACAGTAAATACTACCAGATCCATGTTATTCTATCAGTACATACAGTAAATACTACCAGATCAATGTTATTCTATCAGTACAAAGAGTAATTACTACCAGATCCATGTTATTTTATCAGTACATACAGTAAATACTACCAGATCCATGTTATTCTATCAGTACATACAGTAAATACTACCAGATCCATGTTATTCTATCAGTACAAACAGTAAATACTACCAGATCAATGTTATTCTATCAGTAGAAACAGTAACTACTACCAGATCAATGTTATTCTATCAGTACATACAGTAAATACTACCAAATCCATGTTACTCTCTCAGTACATACAGTGAATACTACCACATTAAAACGTAACACAAAGTACATTATGAGTAGTGATGTAAAATTACATAGAATGTATCTCACAGCACCAAATCAGTAATAATACAACACTGTGTACAGCACATCATACAATATAAGAACAGTTATGATATAACACATTTTACAGCAAATCATACAATATCAGAACAGTAATGATATAATGCCTTATACAGCACATCATACAATATAAGAACAGAAGTGATATAACACATTTTACAGCAAATCATACAATATCAGAACAGTAATGATATAATGCCTTATACAGCACATCATACAATATCAGAACAGTAATGTTATAACGCCTTATACAGCACATCATACAACATCAGAACAGTAATGATATAACACTTTGTATAGCACATCATACAATATCAGAACAGTAATGATATAACACATTGTACAGCACATCATACAATATCAGAACAGTAATGATATAACACTTTGTACAGCACATCATACAATATCATAACAGTAATGATAATACTTTGTACAGCACACCATACAATATCAGAACAGTAATAATATAACACATTGTACAGCACATCATACAATATTATAACAGTAATGATATAACACTTTGTACAGCACACCATACAATATCAGAACAGTAATGATATAACACTGTGTACAGCACACCATACAATATCACAACAATAATGATATAACACCTTATACAGCACATCATACAATATCAGAGCAGATATGATATAACATTTTGTACAGCACATCTTACAATATAAGAACAGTTATGATATAACACCTTATACAGCATATCATACAATATCAGATTAGTTATGATATAACACCTCATACAGGACATCATACAATATCAGAACAGTAATGATATACTGCCTTATACAGCACGTCATACACTATCAGAACAGTAATGATATATTGCCTTATACAGTACATCATACAATATCAGAACAGTAATGATATAACACCTTATACAGCACATCATACAATATCAGAACAGTAATGATATAACACCTTATACACCACATCATACAATATTAGAACAGTTGTGATATATAACACATTATACAGCATATCTTACAATATCAGAACAGTTATGATATAACACCTTATGCCACACATCATACAATATCAGAACAGTAATGATATAACACTGTATACAGCACATCATACAATATCAGAACAGTAATGATATAACACTGTATACAACACATCGTACAATATCAGAACAGTAATGATATAACGTCTTATACAGCACATCATACAATATCAGAACAGTAATGATATAATGCCTTATACAGCACATCATACAATATCAGAACAGTAATGATATAACACTTTTTACAGCACATCATAGAGTATCAAAAAAGTTATGATATAACACCATATACAGCACATCATACAATATAAGAACAGTAATGATATAACACTTTGTACAGCATATCATACAATATCAAAACAATTATGATATAACACATTGTATAGCACATCATACAATGACAGAACAGTTACGATATAACACTTTGTACAACACATGATACAATATCCGAACAGTTATGATATAATGCCTTATACAGCACATCATACAATATCAGAACAGTAATGATATAACACCTTATAGAGCACATCATACAATATCAGATTAGTAATGTTATAACACATCATTCAGCACATCATACAATATGAGAACAGTTATTATATAAGACTTTGTACAGCACATCATACAATATCAGAACAGTTATGATATAATGCCTTATACAGCACATCATACAATATCAGAACAGTTATGATATACTACTTTGTACAGCACATCATACAATATCAGAACAGTTATGATATAACACAATGTACAGCACATCATACACTATTGGAACAGTTATGATAAAATGCCTTATACAGCACATCATACAATATCAGAACAGTGATGATATAACACCTTATACATCACATCATACAATATGGGAACAGTTATGATATAACACTTTGTACAGCACGTCATACAATATCAGAACAGAAATGATATAACACCTCATACAGCACATCATACAATATCAGAACAGTAATGATATAACACTTTGTACAGCACATCATACAATATCAGAACAGTAATGATATAACACCTCATACAGCACATCATACAATATCAGAACAGTAATGATATAACACCTCATACAGCACATCATACAATATCAGAACAGTAATTATATAACACCTCATACAGCACATCATACAATATCAGAACAGTAATAATATAACACCTCATACAGCACATCATGCAAAATCAGAACAGTAATGATATAACACCTCATACAGCACATCATACAATATTAGAACAGTAATGATATAACACTTTTTATAAAGTGTCACGTAGCACTGAATACAAAAAATTAAACAATAAAGTCAAAGCTTCAGCGGCAGAAATAAGTATGAAAATAATGTAAAATATGAGAATTAGTGAAACTATGGCACTGATATGCCACTGCAGATATCCTTAGTCCTCTGTTGAAATATCACTGTGGTACTATGGCACCACAGTGGACATCCATTCATGGACCCCTGGTGATATACTACTGTGGTACACTAGCACCACAGTGGACATTCATTCATGGACCTCTGGTGATATACTACTGTGGTAGTATAGCACCACAGTGGACATTCATTCATGGACCCTTGGTGATATACTACTGTGGTACACTAGCACCACAGTGGACATCCATTCATGGACCCCTGGTGATATACTACTGTGGTACTATAGTACCACAGTGGACATTCATTCATGGACCCCTGGTGATATACTACTGTGGTACTATAGCACCACAGTGGACATCCATTCATGGACCCCTGGTGATATACTATTGTGGTACTATAGCACCACAGTGGACATTCATTCATGGATCCCTGGTGATATACTATTGTGGTACTATAGCACCACAGTGGACATCCATTCATGGATCCCTGGTGATATACTATTGTGGTACTATAGCACCACAGTGGACATCCATTCATGGACCCCTGGTGATATACTACTGTGGTACTATAGCACCACAGTGGACATCCATTCATGGACCCCTGGTGATATACTACTGTGGTACTATAGCACCACAGTGGACATTCATTCATGGACCCCTGGTGATATACTACTGTGGTACTATAGCACCACAGTGGACATCCATTCATGGACCCCTGGTGATATACTACTGTGGTACTATAGCACCACAGTGGACATCCATTCATGGACCCCTGGTGATATACTACTGTGGTACTATAGCACCACAGTGGACATCCATTCATGGACCACTGGTGATATACTACTGTGGTACTATAGCACCACAGTGGACATCCATTCATGGACCCCTGGTGATATACTACTCTGGTACTATAGTACCACAGTGGACATCCATTCATGGACCTCTGGTGATATACTACTGTGGTACTATAGCACCACAGTGGACATTCATTCATGGACCCCTGGTGATATACTACTGTGGTACTATAGCACCACAGTGGACATTCATTCATGGACCCCTGGTGATATACTACTGTGGTACTATAGCACCACAGTGGACATTCATTCATGGACCCCTGGTGATATACTACTGTGGTACTATAGCACCACAGTGGACATTCATTCATGGACCTCTGGTGATATACTACTGTGGTAGTATAGCACCACAGTGGACATCCATTCATGGACCCCTGGTGATATACTACTGTGGTACTATAGCACCACAGTGGACATCCATTCATGGACCCCTGGTGATATACTATTGTGGTACTATAGCACCACAGTGGACATCCATTCATGGATCCCTGGTGATATACTACTGTGGTACTATAGCACCACAGTGGACATTCATTCATGGACCCCTGGTGATATACTACTGTGGTACTATAGCACCACAGTGGACATCCATTCATGGACCCCTGGTGATATACTACTGTGGTACTATAGCACCACAGTGGACATCCATTCATGGACCCCTGGTGATATACTACTGTGGTACTATAGCACCACAGTGGACATTCATTCATGGACCCCTGGTGATATACTATTGTGGTACTATAGCACCACAGTGGACATTCATTCATGGACCCCTGGTGATATACTACTGTGGTACTATAGCACCACAGTGGACATTCATTCATGGACCCCTGGTGATATACTACTGTTGCACTAACGAACCACCGTGGATATTTATGGACCCCTGGAGACCTTGATCCTCGCCTTACCATACGCTTAGACAATATGGTGATGTATTGATATTTTTCAGGTCTGGCTCAATACCTCGACCACACTATTAGGTACGTGGTTAAAGGACTTCTGTATCGGAAAGTCTGCCACTCCGTACGATCTCAACTACATGCATGTAGGGTACGTATCGAAGTCAAATCAGATTTGTTATTATAGGCAATGATTCTTGAATACATTTTTTCAGGAGATCAAACTATTTGTTTCCTCCCATGTATTTTATACATTATTAAGTTTAGTGAGATTTTATCCCCGTACAAGTTCAGTATACATTTTTGAATGTGATTTACCATAATATAAATGTTATGATGCAGAAGAATATATAATTATAAACCAAAAGGTAAAACATTATAATATTTTATATCGATTTGTAATCGGATAACATAAATTGAAAAAATGTTGAATTTGTTCGTTTCTTTTTTTATTTTGACATGACATTTTGACATTAAGGCGCACACATTATGATGACAATGTGATGTATTATACAGCACTCAGGGTTTGGATGTGACAGGACGTGCCTACCAGGACACTGTATGTAACCAGGCCTATAACTGTGGCGTGGACAATGTAGCAGATACCATACAGTATGTAGCCACTGCGCACGAGATCGGACATAAGTACGTATCACTACATTCTGGAAATATATATATATATATATTGGAAAATTATGGAAAAATCTTCTCAAAATACCCTAACGACCCATTAGTGAGAGGTCACTACTACAAACTGCATCGTGAATACACTAAATTAAGGAAATATAAATCCAAACAATATAAGCAAAATCTACTATATGAGATAGAATATCCACATGAGAACAATCCCAAAATGTACTGGAAACTTATTGATAGCCTTAAAGGTAATGGCAAGAAAAACTGTAGTGATAGTGTATCAACAAAAATAAGGCAGACCCTATCGAGAATTTAAATGTTACCAACAATAAAATTGACTCTCTTGAAAAGAAATACCGATTACTGAACTTGATTAACCAATTTCAAAGTCTGATATTTCCTCAGCAATTAGTACGCTCAAGACTGGCAAGTCACCGGGGCTTGATCTTGTAACAAATCAAATGATCAAAGCTGGCCATACATTTATTCTTCCTAGTATCCATTAATTATTTTAAATATGTTTTATGTGAAGTTATACCGATTTAAGCCTTTTAAGTCATTGATTCAAATTCCATGTCATCATCTATAATTTCATACATCTGTCTGAAACTAGAGTGTCTTAGGTTATACGAATAACCTTCAAAAATAAGAGACGAGATGTGCATAACTTCATAAAAACAAATTTTCTACGATATTTTTAAAGGTTAATTGTACAACAAAATGATTACTTAAAGATTACTTAAAGATAAATAAGGACAACAGATAATGTTTGAAATTATTATCACTAATTATGTAGATATGAAGTTTGAATTAAAGTTTTCATAGAAATTAGTATGAAATAGCAAGAAAATTAAAAGTAATTCAAAATAATACAAACTGTTTTGATACTACTACTTTAAACCTTTTTGTTCAAAATTCCAAAAGTATAATAGGTAAAAAAAAAATCCCCATGAATTTTTAAACTTAAACTGTAACATTTAAATTAAAATTTTTATTCTTTGGTTTGATTTCATTGTAATATTCTTAATTTGGATTCAGTCAATAATATTGAAAGATATTTTGAATTTAAAAGTTATATTGAAAGCCTTGTATGTAACAGATTTTATATTTGATACAAATTAAAGATTGGTGAACAATTATTCCAATATACATGTATATATATATATATATATATATATATATATATATATATATATATATATATATATATATATATATATATATATATATATATTTCATTTCCAAAATCTTATTTCAAAATTAAAAGTTAAACCGTAGCATAGGTTTATTAATTTGATATAACAACTATGATAGTCCTATTGTATTGATTAATCTTAGTGTGATTTGATTTGTACTATAAATATTAACAGTAACACCACTTGTACTTGACAAGATTATTCAAATATTATTTGTTTTTAAATTTTTGGATTAATTACAAATTTGCTTTCAATATTAGTTTGAATTATATTTGAGCCCAGCATAATTTGTTTACATTGACTTGCAGTCAAGTTTTGTAAGTTTTGATAACATTATTTATTTCAATGAATGACCAAAAATCTTGCATGCTAGTCAAATGTTTAGCTTTTTCTATTGTTTATATAAGTGTTTTCCTAGAGAAAAGTTTTTCATCTGATCTGTATATCATTTCTAATCATATTCAAGTATCAGTAAGAAATTTAGAATACAGAAATGAACTTTCAACATACTTGATGTGTTATACTTACCCTAGCTAACACATAGAGATTTTCATCAATACATTATGTTTTTTTCAATCAAAGTGTTTTAAATACTTGGCATGAAATGGCTTAACACACAGCATTAACCTTTACTGTCATTTTGTCTGTCTGTGATAACTAGACATGTATAAAGTGCCATGACTTTCTTGCCTGCACAACTAGACAGAAGATGCTTACTCTTCCCTTAAAACTGCTTTCATATCTAGATTTCATCGAAATTGCATCTACATTGCACTTTTCAGACCCTTTTTTATTTATGTCACCTGCGAAACAAAACATTCAATTTGTCCGATGTCCATCCGTCTGTCTGTCAGTCACGCTTTCACATCATTGGTCATAATTTAGTAGTTAACATCTATACTTCAAATCAAACTTGCAGGATTGATTTATTACGATGACAGCCGAAGGTCAAACTGAGACTGTCAAGGTCATATTCAAGGTCAAATTTATGGGTAAACATATGGCAAGCGACATCGTGATTGGGAGCAATGACTTTTTTTTTTAATTTTTCAAAACAATTATACATGTCGCCAAATTACACACTAAGTGCTAAGTCCACGTGCTAAGTATTGACTTGCTAATAGTTTTAAAGTACATGTAGTTTCTTGACGATATTTTAGGATGCTATTTTTCAGTATGGAGGGGCATTATCCTTTCAAATATTATTCAATCATAACCAACAAATATCACAATTTAACTTTTTTTCAAATTACAATATTACTTCTAGGAACATATCATAGTCAAACATGTACTGACCTTATTACATAAAGTCAAAAAAGAGAATGGTATTTAAACACCTGTGCACTATAGGTAGGTCGAAACCTATAGTAATGGAAATATAAGTCAGTGAACAATTTGGTTACGGCCCGAAACTTTGACGCTTGCGTCAATAGATTTTCTTGTGTATTCTGATTACGTAACATGTTGCAACAATAGAAAGTTTCGTCAACAAAATATCTTTCAGCTTATGCATTAGTGTGATGTCATCCATTGTAAGTATTTATTATGTTTTGAATGATATTATACAAGTCCGAGATTATGCAATAGAGTCGCATTATTATAGTTTGCTCTTATCTGAAAGATATAAGCAGGTGTAGCCCAGTGGATGAGCTGAGTTGTTCATCTTGTGACCAAGAGGTCCGGGTTCGACACCCGTCGGGGGCATACTGGTGTTCTGTCTTTCGGATGAGACTAACGTGTCTGCCATTCAAATTGCAAGACAATTCGTCAGCAAGAACGAGCACCGTGAAGCTTTCTTTAATAAGTATTAAAGTGTGAACATTGTAACATGATGAGCAATCACGTATGGAAAGCCGGTGCGCAATGAAATTGCTATTTGCTTTTTGCTAATCGCGAATTGCGTTTTGTCAATAATAAAATTGCTTTTTGCTTTGTACTGTTAACGGTTTCCACTACTAACATGAATGCTTGTAGTTACGACTGCAACGGAAGAGCTATTTTGTCCCGTCCGTTGCAGTCGTAACTAGAATGCTGTGACGCCAAAAGATAAACTGAAGTCGAGTGTTGTGCAGAGTTCAATATGTCCGAAACGACGAAACGCACGAAATGTTTAAAGGAAACATAGGAAAGCTTTTTGATAAGAGAACGGCTCTTATATCTCGATAGTGATTAGATCAAGTAGACCTACATTGCTCGCTGTGCATAGACAGATCTAGAATAAAAAGAGGTGCTATCTGCTTGCAATGCTCTGCCTGAACCTAGTCAAAATGACCAATGTTGGACATAATTTTATATCAAAGGGGTTGCAACACCGCATTCTCTGCTTACTACCGGTTTATCTCTGTTTGTTTTGTTGCTTTTTTTCATTAAACGGGCAGGCGGAGCTAATTGAACGATGGCTTGTACTAGATTTCTTTTCACTCGGGTGAATTCTATCGTCTTAATATGGAAAGGAATCAAGTCATATTAGAGAATACAATAATAGTCTATATTGGAAAAGAAACCATAACAAGATTTCAAGATCACGCTTATTTTCCACTCCCGAGGGGATTGGACTAAAGTTCAAAATTACACACGCACTAAATCATATAGGGAATACTTCTAGCCCATAATCAAATCTCAGAGGAGTAGCGATAAGGAGCAAATTGTTTATAGGTGGACGGACGGATGACGAGTAGTATTGCATAAGCTTTGCTGATCTCTGGTCGAGCTTATAAAACTGAAACAAAAGGATAAATATTATTTATTCACATTGAATTATGCAGACGAACACAAACACAATATCAATTAAATACAACAATTATTATTCTGTAAGCCAGATCCTTACTCTAAAAAAATCAACTTTACTCCAAGAGATTTGTGACCTTATCATTTTCTGTTGTATATTATAAAAATGGACTACGCCTACAATGAGGCGACAGACACGTCACAAAAAGGGGTGTGGGATTCGCCCTCTCCCCTCCCTTACGTCTCTTCCTCAAACTTTTTTCTCCACCCATAATGAATGGCGTGCGCTTCACAACTGCAATTTTCCCTCCGGAGAAATCGAGTAGGTTCAAGCCTAGTCCAACGTTCCGATAGTCCGACAGCGATAGATGGTATTGCACTAAAACATGTTAAAACTTGTCTTTTGACAATTCTAGGTGAATGGGCCAACCCGAGAGAGAAATATCCCAATCGTGGGATTAAGAGGAGAACGGGGTTAGCGCCCCCCCCCCCCCAATTTTGTCAGAAAAGGGTACCAAGATAGGTACTTATTGGCCAATTTTGAGCTGTGACCCCCTCCCCTTCCATGACTATATCTTATTTGTCTTTAACGTTATTGGTCAGACAGAGAACATTTTCAAAAAATAAAGTGATTAAAATCTGTTATCAGTTTATTTGCTCCCCATCCGACTGTCAGTCCTTCCTACCAGTTTTCCCACACTTTTCGTCAGCCCAATTTTCTTCGATTTTTTTTTTGGAATGAAAATGAATGCTTCACCCATCTGGCGAATAATGACCTCAATGTACATGTAGTCACTGAAAAAATCGCCTCGCCACAGGCGCGGTTCCAGGAATTTTGTCAAGGTAGAATGTAAAAGCCCGCCTGAAACGATCTCGAAATTTTGACAAGGGAAAGAGAAAAAGGATGAGAAAAGTGTGAAATTAATTACTTAGTAATGTGTGTTTGTTTTGTATGTTTCTACCGGTGTCAACCGGGGCAATGCGGTTCACAAAGAAATCTTGTAATAAATAAAACGGATCATCAAAATCGCTTCAGCAGTTACAGAGCAAATGTTAAAAATGTGTAAACCAACAGACTTAAAATTGTCATGTGACCCATTGATCGAATAGATTGCATAATATTTTCAAGTTTTTCAATGGTTTGTCGCATGGTAATACATTGGGAGTGTAAATATTTTTAGATGTTGGGCATGATTTAAAGGTGAGCTGACAAAGTTGCAAAAGACTACATTGTAAAACAGGTTGTTGATTTGATTTCTGTAGGGATGGGTAGAGGGACACTCCGAAAACTGTTTCTTTGATGTTTAGCCGGGAAAATATTTTTGCACGCCGAAAACTGTTTGCACGGTTCAGGTACATATAGCTTTGTAATCAGTCCAACCATCGGGCCGTCGAACCATCGGGCTGTCGGACTATCGGGCCGTCGGACTATCGGGCTGTCGGACTATAAGGCGGTCACCATCGAAAAGACGTACAATAATAATAGTATGTCGCGTCTCTTTCTATTTCCCTCTACCACCACCACCCTCTTTGCTGTTTAAGGAGGGGGAGAGAGAACGTCCCCTCCAGCCCCCTCTCTCTCTGAATCCGTCACTGTAGAAATATTTGCAAATGATAGCTTAACTTAACTACGGAACTAGATCTATATAATTAACAAGTAAAGAAAAAATAGCAAAAAAGCAATTTTCAATTTGCAAAAAACAATTAGCAAAAAGCAGTCAGCAAAAAGCAATCAGCAATTGGCAAAAAGCAATTACATCTAGTAAAACAGCCATTTAATTCAGCGCACATTTTTTCACTCATAAGATGCCAACTTTTGATCTACGAAAGCGGGGTAGGGGTCTATCCGTCGCAGGTAGAAAATCAGGCAAAATTAATACCCAGAATTTAAATTAACACAATAAGCAATTGGCAAAAAGCAAAAAGCAATTGCAAACTTTGCATGTACATCTGAATTGGGCAGATTTCCCTTGCACTATGATGTAATTAATTCTATGGTTAATTTTTGGTACCGTCTAGAGAACACTTGCGGCCCCTTCTCAATTCTTAAGGATACATACTTAGAGACTACATCCCTCTTTGATTCTAATATAACTTCTTGGTATGGACCTACTAATATTACTAATATTATTGCAAAAAATATCTTTGGAACAAAAAATCTTTAACTAGTAAAACCTCATAAGGTCAAATCTAAATTTAAAAAGTATCTGTCAAGCTACTATGAATTAATGTGGAAAAACAAATGAATAGTTTGTCAACTGGCAAATTGAGTACCTTTAAAACTTTATTTGAAATTGAAAAATACCTTGTTCATCTTAAACTTAAAAATAGGACCTTTCTCTCTCTAAGTTAAGAACATCAAGTTAGAGCCTCAGTGTGGAGAGGGGAAGGTACAAGAATATGCCTTAGATGTTATTCCAATACAGTTGATGATGAAGTACATTTCCTGCTCGAATGTTCTGTATTTGCCCCAAATCGTGTTATATTTATGAGAAATATTGAAAACCTTTGCATCAATTTTTCTAAATTACACAATGAAAACAAATTATTTTGGCTAATGACTAATGAAGACCCAGAGATCTTACTTCATTTGAGCAACTTTATTATTGATTGCAACACATGCCAAGTAATATATAAAGCACAAATAGAATCAGTGAAACACCTGGGAGTACTATGGACCTTGGACCTCCGAAGAAATACCTGTAGAAAATAAAGACAAACATATATAGCACCAAGACACTACAGCTAACAAGGCACCCTATATTTCACTTATATTCGTTCCCCATCTGGGACTCGAATCCACGACCTATGGTACCGAATCACCTAGCTGTCATGCATCCGACCCTCTAAACGACTGAGCTACCCGAGCTCCATATATATATATATATATGTGTGTGTATATATATATATATATATATATATATATATATATATATATATATATATATATATATATATATATATATATATATATATATATACTCATTTATTTCCATAGACGTCAGATCACTTTATTAGATACATATTGATATCTATATACATTGTAACTTGATTGACAAGTATCTTCTCTATTTTATCATGTTTATTCTGTTTTCCTTCTCACAATTACTACATGTATTTCACTGTACTGTGTCCTTTACTATAATGATCTGGTTCTGTTTCCTATGTGTAAGCATTCATGTCATGCCTGAAAGGGTCCATTTTGGTCAATAAACTTATCTTATCATATATATAATAGAAAAAGATATATATATATAAGTTTAAAAATAAAATTAACACATGACTAGTGTTGTAAATATTAAAAACGTGTAAGTTATATGCAAACGTTCACTTGATATTGATGTTTCAGTTTTGGAATGCTGCATGATGTAGATACGGGTTGTACAGCGGACGCTGGTATAATGGGATCATATGGAGCAGGATGGAGTTCGTGTAATGTTCAACAGCTACGGAACTTTCTGGAGTAAGGCGTACATTCTATCATCAAACACATTTTAGTCATGTCCAGTAAGGCGTTGCTCAGTTATAACACCTGTTTACTATGGCACCATTAACCTAAGAATAATCTATCCAAGTGAACTGGCAATTAACGAAATTACAAAAGTAAGGAATCTACTTTGAGTCTAGATTATAATGTAAGGTTATCATTCGACATTGATGATAAGCTGAACATATCACAAAAACGGGACAATATCAGTTCCATAATGAGTCATCTCAAGTCTATGATGGATACGAGACTCGTATCCTACTGTATGATATCTCCACATCTAGAATGCTATATTGTATTCTGAAACTGGACCTATTCATACCTATTTAATAATGAATTTAGTGTACCATCTATGCTTGGTATTTACCTGCTTTGACGTTTTCTATTGGTTTTAAGTGACTGGTATTTACGAATGTTCCTTTGTAGATGTGCTCTTTTGTTTGCTGTTTTTTTTTTCCTATTTCACTGACTTTGTATGCCTCTCGGTTCCGTGATTTTTGGGCAACAGAGTTGATA
The DNA here is from genome assembly GCA_035048485.1 of Pteria penguin. Lineage (NCBI taxonomy): Eukaryota > Metazoa > Mollusca > Bivalvia > Pterioida > Pteriidae > Pteria > Pteria penguin. The sequence continues at coordinate 69,999,213 of CM068583.1, forward strand.
TTATCCAGCACCTTGCCTTGCCGCTCACAATTTAGATATATAAATATTTATCTTCAGTCATTCAATAAAGACTTTATATGATTCACAATACCACTTAGGATTATCATTTATCTTGTAACATTGGGTAAGACTTCATTCATCAGTCATCGCTTATTTTATTTTCTTCATCAATTTTATATGCATCAGAAAATGTAAGCATCTTTCTAGACAAGTGTATAGGACTTTTATTCATTTTTCATATTATTTAATATTCATATTGCAGAACTAAAGACACGAGCTGTTTATGGACACAGAATATAGCCGCAACACACATAAATCCGTTATTGCAAAACAAAACATTGTCCAATATGTTGATAGGTAATATGTAAGTCTAGTACAAAATTATTAAATAAAAACCAAGAAATCAGTAAAATTAATAATGCCCCAGACTGCATTAAACCAATGGATGATTGCATCAGTTAGGAAACACTTAGCTGTTGTTGTATTCATCTTTGATATGAAGTATGAACATATGCTGGTGAAAACATTTGCCACATGTATAAATCTCTTTACGTCACATGAACTGAAGGCTCAAGTAAGCTTTTCCGATCACATTTCTTCAGCGTCTTTCTCTCCGTCTGTAAACTTTTCACATTTTCGACTTCTCCTAAATTGTCACATATTTTCGACTTCTCCTAAATTTTCACATACTTTCGACTTCTCCCCCTAAATTTTCACACATTTTTATTCAACTTGCTATACATTACTCTCTATTGAATTTAAGCTTTTATTCAGATTTGTCAACAAGTTGTGAAGCCGTTGTGGCCTAGTAAGTGAGGTGCTCAGCTCGTGACCTAGAGGTTCCAGGTTCTATTCCTGCCCTGGGCACACCGGTGTTCTATTTTTCGGATGAAACAATAAACCCGAGGCCCCATGTCACGGTAGGCGTGGCACGTAAAAGATCTCTCACTGCTTCGGGTGGGTTGCAAAGGTCTCAATTTGTGTGCAATGCATCAGGCAGGTGCCGTCACCATATATATGAAATAATTGTGGAGTGACGTAAAACAATATTCAATCAAACAACAGGTTATGTCGCCATAGGCAAAAGTATGCCAAAGAGGGTACCCTACACTTACAAAACTCTTCTTTTTCAAGCAGTTATTGTTTGGTTCTATTTTAAAGTAACAAGTTTGGAGCATTCTTAATATGTATTACGACTCTTTAAAATATAAATGAAAATATGTGTTTATTTTGTATTTATGTATTTCTTTCAAAAACTTTCAAACCTGAAATTTCACTTTCTGTTAGCCGTCTGTAAAATTCAATCTTTTTCAATCTTTCAACTCCTGTGTAACAAAAGGGTCAATTTCAATTAAAATATACGCAAATCATCCTTGGATGAAAGGGATTCAATTTGTTTAAAGAAGGGTAATGGCCCCTTCAGAGCGGAGATAATAGCAATAAAAGTTTGTAAATAGAGTTGGTGTCTTTAAAAAATGTTCATCTCAAGAACGGCCGGTGCATAAATAAGAAATTAAGAAATAGAAAGAGAATGCAAAAATTCTTTCTGCAATAAGTAATTGTTTTTCGCTTTGTTAAAATGAATAAAATATCTTATTTACTTTTTTAAATATATCATTTTACTCAAACCATAACCCCATTGGGGCCTCAAGATAAAACCAGTGCACGTAAACCATAACCCCATTGGAGCCTCAGGAAAGAACAATTCCCCTACTCCATAACCCCATTTGGGCCTCAGGAAAGAATCAGTTCCCTCATACCATAACCCCATTAAGACCACACGAAAGAACCAATAACCTCATACCATAACCCCATTGGGGCCTCAGAAAAGAACCAATTCCCTCATACCATAACTCCATTGGGGCCTCAGAAAAGAACCAATTCCCTCATACCATAACTCCATTGGGGCCTCAGGAAGGAACAATTCCCTTATAGCATAACTCCATTGGGGCCTCAGAAAAGAACCAATTCCTTCATACATGTACCATAACCCTATTGGAGCCCCAGGAAGGAACAATTCCCTTATACCATAGCCCCATTGGGGCATCAGGAAAGAACCCATTCCCTCAAACCATAACCCCATTTGGGCCTCAGGAAAGAACTAATGCCCTCATAACATAACCCCATTGGGGCCTCAGGAAAGAACCAATTCCCTCATACCATAACCTTATTGGGGCCTCAGGAAAGATCCAATTCCTTCATACCATAACTCCATTGGGGCCTCAGGAAAGAACCAGTGCCCGCTTACCATAACTCCATTGGGGCATCAGGAAAGAACCCATTCCCTCAAACCATAACCCCATTTAGGCTTCAGGAAAAACCCAATGCCCTCAAAAGATAACCCTATTGGGGCCTCAGGAAAGAACCAATTCCCTCATACCATAACCCTATTGGGGCCTCAGGAAAGTTCCAATTCCTTCATACCATAACTCCATTGGGGCCTCAGGAAAGAACCAATTCCCTCATACCATAACTCCATTGGGACCTCAGGAAAGAACCAATTCCATCATACCATAACTCCATTGGGATCTCAGGAAAAAACCAATTCCCTCATATCATAACCCTATTGGGGCCTCAGGAATGATCCAATTCCTTCATACCATAACTCCATTGGGGCCTCAGGAAAGAACCAGTGCCCGCTTACCATAACTCCATTGGAGCCTCAGGAAAGAATAATATAAATTATATATATATAAACATATATATATATATTTTTTTTTAATGTGAGAATTTACCTTCAAGATATTTATTTGATAGGTCAAGAGTTTACGCCTGACCAAATATGTTCATTGAAATATGGAGAAGGATTTCAATTCCGCAAATATCCTCTCCTTGATGTAAGTATAATGTATATCTATTTACATGTAAGTATATCTATATACATGTTCATATATGGCGTCCTGTAAATATTTACATGCATGATACCGGTCAAAGCTATCTGAATGAGAATAGTGTAGTTGCTATGGATACAGCTGACTAACTACTGGCCGTGACTTTGGATATAGGTGACATATTAACGTCATATAGTTACTCATCAGGCTAAGCCGAGTTATACATCTATATTCAGACTATCGTGACTTCGGACTATCAAGCTTTCGGACTATCGGACCTTCAATTTACTGAACCTTTGAGTTATTGGGTCTTCAAACTATCGGGTTCTACAGATCTTCGCACTGTTGGGCCTTGACACTATTGAACTGCAGGAGTTTCGGACAATGAAACCTTCGGGCTTTCGGGCTGTCAAAACTGTCGAAGGTTCGGACTATTGGACCTTTGAAAAATGGGATGGTCACCTATCTTTAGACATTCATTTATACTTAGCATAAATCTGTTTGGATGGCTTTGGTCGGATTTTGTCGTGATGTTGAGCCGAATCTTTTTTTTTAATATTTAATTATTTCATTCCTGTCTTTCTATATCCATTCGTATACAAATCCATGAACAACTTTCAGTTTCTAAAGTTTTCATTTAGGTTTGCACTTTACACAGCTGTGTAAATCATACTCTTGGGCCTAATTATGGAAAGATGTTTAAAGAAAATTACATTCCTGGGATGTATTGTGATACAGGCAAAGTAAGTGTATATAACATACCTGAGATATATCGTGATACAGGCAAAGTAAGTGTATATAACATACCTGAGATGTATTGTGATACAGGCAAAGTAAGTGTATATAACATACCTGAGATATATTGTGATACAGGCAAAGTAAGTGTATATAACATACCTGAGATGTATTGTGACACAGGCAAAGTAAGTGTATATAACATACCTGAGATATATTGTGATACAGGCAAAGTAAGTGCATATAACATACCTGAGATATATTGTGATACAGGCAATGTAAGTGTATATAACATACCTGAGATGTATTGTGATACAGGCAAAGTAAGTGTATATAACATACCTGAGATGTATTGTGATGCAGGCAAAGTAAGTGTATATAACATACATGAGATATATTGTGATACAGGCAATGTAAGTGTATATAACATACCTGAGATGTATTGTGATACAGGCAAAGTAAGTGTATATAACATACCTGAGATGTATTGTGATACAGGCAAAGTAAGTGTATATAACATACCTGAGATATATTGTGACACAGGCAAAGTAAGTGTATATAACATACCTGAGATAGATTGTCACACAGGCAAAGAAAGTGTATATAACATACCTGAGATGTATTGTGATACAGGCAAAGTAAGTGTATATAACATACCTGAGATATATTGTGATACAGGCAAAGAAAGTGTATATAACATACCTGAGATGTATTGTGATACAGGCAAAGTAAGTGTATATAACATACCTGAGATGTATTGTGACACAGGCAAAGTAAGTGTATATAACATACCTGAGATGTATTGTGACACAGGCAAAGTAAGTGTATATAACATACCTGAGATGTATTGTGATACAGACAAAGTGAGTGTTTATAACATACCTGAGATGTATTGTGACACAGGCAAAGTAAGTGTATATAACATACCTGAGATGTATTGTGATACAGACAAAGTGAGTGTTTATAACATACCTGAGATATATTGTGACACAGGGAAAGTAAGTGCATATAACATACCTGAGATGTATTGTGACACAGGCAAAGTAAGTGTATATAACATACCTGAGATGTATTGTGATACAGGCAAAGTAAGTGCACATAACATACCTGAGATATATTGTGACACAGGCAAAGTAAGTGTTTATAACATACCTGTGATGTATTGTTATACAGGCAAAGTAAGTGTATATAACATACCTGAGATGTATTGTGACACAGGCAAAGCAAGTGCATATAACATACCTGAGATGTATTGTGACACAGGCAAAGTAAGTGTATATAACATACCTGAGATGTATTGTGATACAGGCAAAGTAAGTGCATATAACATACCTGAGATGTATTGTGACACAGGCAAAGTAAGTGTATATAACATACCTGAGATGTATTGTGACACAGGCAAAGTAAGTGTATACAACATACCTGAGATGTATTGTGATACAGGCAAAGTAAGTGCATATAACATACCTGATATATATTGTGGCACAGGTAAAGTGAGTGTATGATGTCGTTTGTGAAATAAATGAACATATTTAGCCTAGGCATGACAATGTCAATGTTGTTACGTAAGGTTATGTTACTGTCTTGATGAACATATTTAGCTTAGGCATAACACTGTCTGTGTTGTTACGCAGTTATGTTACTGACCTGATGAACTTGTTGTTGCATCAAGTTGCATATATAATATAAGTAAATATATACATTCCTTAGCTGTAGTGTGAGACAAGAAAATTTAAGTTCAAAATTATCAGTATATATTTGGCTGGGCTGTAACGACTGCAGATATCCACACAGAGATACCCACAAGCAGATATCCACATGCATCCGTCCACATACAGATATCCACACGCACATATCCACACACAGATATCCACACGTACATATCCACACACAGATATCCACACGTACATATCCACACGTACATATCCACACACAGATATCCACCCTAAGATAACCACACACAGATATCCACACGCACATATCTACCCTAAGATATCCACATGCAGATATCCAAAAGCAGATATTCACACACATATATCCACACTAAGATATCCACATGAACTTTATACATTTCCCTCACTGCTTCGAGAGAGTCTGTTGTAAATGTCGCGATTTGTGTGCACTGCATCAGGCAGATGCCGTCAATTTAAAAAACAAGAATCACACAAAGTACGTGAACATATGGTCATTTGTCTCTGTTTAGATTTGCTTCAATAATGGTTGTCAGAATTGGGCAACAGCAAGACAAGACAACCTTGAAATCCAGGAAGGCGGATGGGGAGAATGGGGAGAATGGTCAGGCTGTGATAGGACATGTGGGCGAGGTATCAACTTCCGTAAACGGGCCTGTGATTCTCCAATGTATGTTAGAATTCAAATTCTATTTTTATCACAAGACAACACTATGTACATCCAAATGCATATATATATATTCCCTGGAACCTGATCTCACATGGTGAATGTAGTAAGCCTGATACGATATGCTTACTCCCTCGGAGGAGGGTACCTGCTCTCACATGGTGGATGTGGTAAGTCAGATGTAAGATACTTACTCCCCCGGGCTCTTGCTCTCATATGGTGTATGTGGTGCGCCAGATATGACATGCTTTACCCACCCCCACCCCACCCATCCCCTCCCGGGGGGGGGGGGGGTCACCTGCTCTCACAGGATGGATTAATGATAAGCCAGATAGGAGATGCTTACTCCCTTGTTCACCTGTTCGCGCATGGTGGATGTGGTAAACCAGATATGAGATGCTTACTCCCCCCAGGAGCACCTGCTCTCCCATGGTGGATATAGTAAGACAGATATGAGGTGCTTACTTCCTCCCTAGGGACACTTGCTCTCACATGGTAGATGTGGTAAGTCAGATATGATATGCTTACCCCCCCCCCCCCCCCCCGGAGCACCTGCTCTCACATGGTAGATGTGGTAAGCCAGATATCAGATGCCTTCTCCCACTGGGGACACCTGCTCTCCCATGGGGATGTAGTAAGCCAGATATGAGATGCCTTCTCTCACCGGGGACACCTGCTCTCCCATGATGGATGTGATAAGCCAGATATGAGATGCTCACTCCCCCGGGGGCACCTGCTCTCATATGGTTGATGTGGTTAGCCAGATAGGAGATGCATACGCAACCCCTGCCCCTTTCCTTAAACGGGCACCTGCTCTAGCCTCTGACAGGGGACGCTTACTCATCCCGGGCACCTGTTCTCGCTTCTGACAAGAGATTATCTCTCCTCTGGAGTACCTGCTTTCGCCTCTGACTTGAGACCCTTACTCCCACTGGGCACCTACTCTCATCCCCGACAGGAGACAGTTTATCCAACCGGGCATGTGCATTCATCTCTTTTTCAATTGCTTTATGAATGTCCATCCCGATACTCTTATTGTTACGATTGTCACAGTTACATAGAACAGTGCAGTGGTCATTATACCTTAATAAATACTGAGAATTCACCGTTAATTGGGGAAGACATCTAGATCGGTTAATTGGTATTCACTCATGAATTCAAACGCCATGTCCAATTAAAATCATTTTATGTTTCAGACCTAAAAATCACCCTACATGTGATGGAAATAAATATGAAGCGGACATATGCAACACACAGGTATACATGTATGTCATAATTTGAGTACAAAACATATGATGTGAAGCACATATGACGGTATGAACATTTTATCTTAGTGTTAAGCCAGCTCTAAATACATGTATCTATCCTGTTTTCAAGTGATGTTTTACTTTATCATTAGATAAATAATGTGCTTCTTTTGTGCTACTGACTTCTTGCCTTTTTTCTGACTGTATTTTTTTTTTCGGTTTTGGGGGAAAGGGTTCTTTTTTTGATTTTTGTTTTAGGGGAAAAGGGGAGGGGGGATATTTGTCTGTACAATTGAATCCTTTGATACATGTAATACATGTAGTTTCAGGGTTGGACTATTTGTCAAATTTTATATCAAAAGAAACCTGTGGACTCCTAGATGATGAGTGTTTAACAAGATGGATGTCTATTCTAGGTGCCTAATCGTCCCAATGTTTCCAATTAATCTTTGTTTCTGGTTGTTTTAGTCTTACGATGTTGTCCTGTTGTTTATCCTGTTGTGCCTTTGGTGGGTATTAGTTTGATTCTGTTGTTCTGGCCTATTGTGAGTATTATGGCTTTAACGTTGTTGTCCTGGTTTATTGTCTATATCTCTTGAATCAGTTGTTTTATTCGTTTTTTTAAATTTTATTAGCAATATAAACCCTTTATACAATTCAACTCAACCCGGGTCAGGATGAGTTGATAACAAGAATCATTCATAAATTTATAAATAGTTACAAAGAGATATACATATATACACATATAAATAAAAAACATTTGGTTGTCTATATAACATTGCTAAATATGCAATTACGATAATTCATATCTTAAACTGATTGTACCACCTTTGAATCAATTGTTTTGGAGATAAGTAATTCTTAAATTACTTTTTACATAATTTATTAAGGATATTTCGCTTTCTATTTTCTTTTCAAATCGTGCAGTCATTTTATATTAATAAATGCTATAGGCAATGCATGATATAATTTCATTTAAAAGTATTCTAGTCTCATTAACCTCTAGGTAAAAACCAACAGTAAAGTGTTTCCATTTAATATCAAATTTTAACACTTTCCCTATTTTCACCCAAATTTTTCTACATTTTAACATTTTCAGCGAAATTCTCACAAAAATCACAAAATAAAAATTTCTCATAATTTAAATTTTGCCTGTATTTGGTTTAATTCTGTTGTTCTGGTATTTGGTTTAACCTTTATTTGATTTGATTCTGTTGCTCTGGCATATATATGATAGTGATCAAGAAACTACCCTTGTCATACGAAATCATGTTCTTAAAGGAGAAATAACTCCGTTACCTATAGATATACTTTCTTCGTCGAGTTTTAGCAGGAAGTAAAGCGTCGAGTTCGAACTTTCAAAAATGAATTTATTATGTTAAACAGTTTAAAAATTCAGATTTTTCCAAGATGGCTCCTCAGGTTATTGACGCCCCAAGATTGTCATTAGCCCCTGCAGGGGCTAATGACAATCTCGGGGCGCACTTGTGGCGTCCATTACTTGTGATGGCGTCGTAGTTGGAAAAAGATGCAATTATTTGGAGTTTTGATAAAAGGTACAACAGAAAAAAAATTGTTGCTGTGTTATGTAAACCAAAAGTTGCAAAAACCTTTAAAACCTCAGATTTTTGACGAAGGGTTTTCAGGCTTTTGCAAGTCCTTCGGAATTACCATCATATACATTCCATTATGATATATTGAATGTTCTTATATTCCGAGACTCATCATAAACATGTAATTTAAGGTAAGTACATTACCCTTATCAATCTTGTATACTCATTGAATTTAGCCGTGTCCTGACGACAGTGATGACGAATCTACATTGAAAACTCAGAGAGCTACGGAGGCGTGTACTCGGCTTATCGCTAATGACGTCATAGACGGCGAACACTACCAGAGTACGGGCAGCGTGTACTCGTCAGTCAGTACGTAAACTGTAATATCTATATCGTATTTTCTATCTGAATTCTAACACTGTACAGAACTATGAGATCATTGCATTACGGCAAAATTACACTGAGAATATTTTACCAGTACTCAAAACCGTCCGTATATTTAGCATGGATTATTACCTATTGTGTATATAGGGGATGGTCAGTGTGAAGTGAAGTGTGCCGCGGTAGAAGGATACAACGTCCCCAGCTTCACGAGATATGGGCTGATGCCTCAAGGGGTGCCATGTAATGCTGAAGGCAGACATGAATGGGACGTGAAAGGCTGGCCTCGTGGTTCAGGGTACACGTCCATGTGTATTGACGGATATTGTGAGGTACAACACGATGCTTCGTGTGGGTTGTCTATATCTATACACAAAAACATGCACATAATTTCTTTATTCATTTATTTATTTATCTATTTATTAATTCATTCATTTAGTTATTTACCTGACATTGTTATACGTCCGTCATTAGACGGGACGTATTATGTTATGGCGCTGTCCGTCCGTCCGTCCGTGCGTCCGTCAGTCCGGGGTCATGTTTTCCGGACTTTTTTGCCGTCTTTCAAGATACTGAGTTGAAATTTGGTATATAGCTTTATTTCAAGCGGCGTCAGTACCACTTCGAGTTTTGTTACGATTGACCTACTTTTGAGGGATTTATGGCCCTTGGACTTATAAATTTCAATTTTTTTTCAAAAATTCATTAAAAATCTATTTTTTGTCAAAACATTATGAAATTTCTCATGAAACAAGTAAAATGCACCAACTATCACATATGTTACGGTTTTTAATATCTTTTTCTTCATTTTTGAGAAATTTATAATTTGAGGGGGGGGGGAGGCGCTTGACTATATGTCCTAGGTCATGTTTTCCAGACTTTTTTTGGCCGTCTTTCATGATCTTGAATTGAAATTTGGCATATAGCTTTATATCAAGCGGCGTTAGTACCAGTTCGAGTTTTGTTACGATTGATCACTTTTGACAGATTTATGGCCCTTGGACTTATAAATTTCAAGATTTTGTTTTGAAAATTCATTAAAAATCTAATTTTTGTAAAAACATTATGAAATTTACCATGAAACAAATAAAATGTACCAACTTCCACATATTTTACAGGTATTGCTATCTTTTTCTTCTTTTTTGAGAAATTTATAATTTTAGGAGGAGGGGGGAGGTGTTAGGGGGGGGGGGGGGGGGCTTGTACTAAAAAAATTCAAGTTTTTTTTTTTGCAGATCAAGTTCCAAGATGGGTTTGATAGGACCATTTCTGCAGGTGTTATTGCCCTTGGACTTATTCCTATGATAAAATGCTGTGAAACGTAATTAACTTCAGTAAACGTCAGATGTTTTTCATGAAAATCATGCCAAATGCCAATTGATCCTGTCCGAATTAAGCGAAGGCGTATTATGCCACGCTAGGCGTTGCTCTTGTTTTCCTGTATTATTCTGTTTATGTCGGGTTGTTTTTATTCATTGTGTGTGTGTGTGTGTGTGTGTGTGTGTGTGTGTGTGTGTGTGGTTTTGTTTACTGTTTTTATTTGATGATCAACATTTAGTATATTGTTGTATATATTTAATATATTGTTGTATATTTTTAGTATATTTTTGTTTATATGTAGTATATTGTTGTATATGTAAGATCTGAGATGTTTTATACATTATTTCTTGTCAGGCTTTTGGATGTGATGGCAAATACAATGGGGCTGGATATGACGAGTGTGGTGTATGTGGTGGTGATAATTCTACGTGTGACGTGATATCCGGTATTGATAACACAACACAGACCGCAGGTAAATAGAAATAATGAATGGTGTATATGTTGCATATGTATAAACTTCTGAGTGAAGGATCAGAGAAATGTTGTCACCAAATGATATTCTTGGTGTAACGTAACACAGGAGTATAAACTTAACATTTTATAACTAAATTTTCTGATGTGCACATACTAAAAATAATGGAGAAAAAGTTAAGTCAACGACACAAAAAATGTGAATAAAGATAATAAGAACAAAATGAATAAAGAGGAAATTCATCGTTCACGTGACGTGTTACAAAATCTATGACACAACAAAGACATATGTTTGTAATCAAAACTTTTTATTCCTTAGTCCCATTTTACCTTAAGATAATGCATAATTCTCATTACTTGCCTTCCATAAGTACTGTTTAGTTCTTTGATTAATCCATACCTAAGAATTGCAATGTCATTTCCTTGATATATGTCGAGAATTTTCTGTCAGAAACACTCATTTGTGTAGTAACTATATAAGATTCAAAACTAAACTTGGGTGCAATATTAACTTTCAAGTTAGTGTACTAAATAAGTACATATGCTATCTTGTTTACCTTCTTACTCAAATAACCGGCCTAAAAGTTTTGTCAAATTAATAAAATATCGTGTTAACTCTGTCGATGTTTTCAAGCAATTGCATTTATTTCCTAATGCACTTACTGTCAAATGACATCATTTTCGTTTTTCGTGTATTCAATGATTTAAATTTGTCAGTTTTGTGAAACATAGACTTTTAATTACTTTTTTGAACGTATATATATATATATAATAATAATAATATATATATATAATAATAATAATAATAATAATAATAATAATAATAATAATAATAATAATAAAATAAAATGTCAGAATATCACAGTATCCATTGTTTAATTCCGTTAGCGCTATCGGAATTAAACAATGGATACTGTGATATTCTGACATTTTATTTTAATATTATTTATCGCTGTACCAAGATCACCAATACTTGAGATATATATATATATATATATATGACAGAAGTGAGAAGAAATTTAACACCTGTGACGAAGGCCTCTGGATCTGGAAACTCATTGTACTTGTATATGTATCATAAGAATATTTGGATTTGTTTTTCATTTTTGTTTTTCTTTAACTTGTTTTTCTTTCACTTTTTAGCGAGGGTTCATAGAAGTTTACGGCTGTCACAAGTGAGCTATGACAGCAGTCTTAAAGTTAACATGAAGTGCACATAATGCACCATATGCGCATTTCGACAACTTATATTATGTCTCTTCAGTGATACCCAACGCCGAACTAAAGAAAAGAAAAACTTAGAATTCAAAAGCAGTTAAACTTACTCAGCTTCTTGAATCATAAATCTAAATGAAAGAGAGACTAAACTGAAAGTGGTTATATAACATGGTTAATGATTGGTAAAACTGGCTGGCTTCATAGACATTCACCTGAGCATCAGACATATCCGAAGGCGAGGGAATAGTATGCTACAATGTATATTGTTGTTGCATAATTTAGTCTGGTGTTTTGGATACGACCTTTGGTAAAATTAATAATTTTAGTAGATCTACAACTGTATTAGAGAGACTTGAAAATAACGCTTGGGTATAATCCGTATACTCCTTTCGTTTGCAGTGGAAAACCTTGTAGTTATAGTGACTTGTTTTGTGAAATTAAGTTGATTGGTTGTATAAAATACGTTAAAAGATAGCTAAGGGAACAAAGCCACTTCCGTCCCCACCACCCTCAAAAATGAGTGAGGTACGTGAACCCATTTCAGCGTCCACTCTCACAGAATAGTGGGCGTGGTACGTGATCCAGCTATGACCGTCGTACGGTCTTGCACACTGCAACTGACTGTAAGCACTTGGAAATGGTCATCTTGCGCTTTATTACAGTCATGTATATCATCATTATACGTCACCATGACGTGTGTAGTATAATATGTCGCATTGTGCATTTTTACGTAGGCAGTCGCAGAGAGGTGATGACGTTACCCAAAGGAGCATTCAACATTCAGTTCTGGTTCACCTATTCCGAAATGAAACAAAATTTTCTAGGTAAGGAAAACGTAATATCCGAGTAAAACAATATCTGGTAACACATCAATACACTAAATGTGTATACTTACATGTAGTACTTAAGTCAGCGTGTTTGAAATTGGTCCGACTTTCTTGTACAATAGTTTTCTGAGAATATGATTAATAAGTAAGAACACTATCATTGCCTTTGCTCAATGTAATTCGGTCATACAAGTTTTCAAAAACAGTACCGTCTCTTTTTTATAACAGAGATAGATACAAAGGAGGGAGCCACTGTACTAGCCAGTTACAAGTACATCAGCTGGATATTCTTGACGGGCAATAACCCTGTTAGCTTTGCAGACACAGAGTGGCATTTTGCATACAACCATCAATATCTACACGCCAAGGGTCCTCTATCCGAGCCCGCCGTCATCAAGGTATACACACAGGGCACGTCAGTTATGCTTAATAATCGTTGACGTCACATGTTGACACATAGAAAAAAAGAGAAGGGAGGACATCGGTTTTTCGCCGATCCGGAGTTTCCCTAATTTTCCGTATTTTTTTATACAATAATAGCTTTCGTAAGTTACCTTGCACTTTGTTATGCATCTGTATGCACTCGCATTTTCTCTCAGCAAGTTTTTCACGACAGAAATCGGTCAATTTTATCCATCAGCCGCCTGCAGCTGTAAACTTTCAAAGGGACTTCCGGTAAACACGGAGCGAATTTCAAGGTAAGCTCCGATTGATCGATATTAAATATACATATATGATTTGGATAAGCTTTGAAGAAGTGGGAAATTTAAATTGATCAGTCAGGCACCACTGTAGATCTATAAGGCTAAAAGCCCACCCTCACATATCTTTTCAATCAAGCTGACAAGATACAACAAGTGTAATTTATTTCAAAATAATGAATAAAATATAATTTAAACATTTTTTGGCATTTATGTATTATTTGAGCATAACTTGCCATGAAATCGACATTTTTTACCCTTTCATTCAATTTGATCAATTTAAATTTCCCACTTCTTCGATTATGACATATATTTAATATCGACCAATCAGGGCTTACCTTGAAATTCGCTCCGTGCCTACAAGAAGTCCCTTCGAAAGTTTACAGCTGCAGACGGCTGATGGATAAAATTGACCGATTTCTGCCGTGAAAGCTTGTTGAGAGAAAATGCGAGTGCATTCAGACGCATAATAAAGTACATGGTAAGTTACGAAAGCGTTTATTGCATCAAAAAATAAGGAAATTTAGGGAAACCCCAGATTGGCGAAAAATCGGTGTCCTCCCTTCTCCTTTTAATATGTGTCAACATATGACGTCAACGGTTATTTAGCATAACTTACGTGCCCTGTGGGTATACATAACTTAACCGTTCTGTATAGTGGAGTGTCGGATTTTATTGTTTTCATATAAATGTATCAATAAAGTAAAACAATACATTATTCTTCAAGTTAGAAGTGATTTATTTACAATAATTTTAAATGATTATGATAGCTTTAAAAATGAACATTTTGATAGTTCTGCAAATTATTGTTGCAGTCATCTTATATGTATGTATGTATAAGAACAAAATTTATGAATAATTCTTATAAGGTGTATAATGTACAGAGAAAATAAATAAATAAATAAATGGAGAAGAAAGAGAAAAACAAATGGCCACAACCATCATATCCTCCCAACAGTGGTCAACCTTGTTAAAATGCTTACCCACAGGTAAATGCATTTTTAGTGGTGATGGACGACCTGGGGTTTTTTTTCTTTTTTCTCCATTTATTTATTTTCTCTGCGTTTTCTCATTCATTTTATCCTTTCTCATTCCACTTTCAATTCTCAGCACTCTTATTACACTTAGTCATATTACAACATGAATGGTTCAAGGCAAACCGCACACTAGGTGTCGCCCTATTCCCCTATGACCACGATATCGGATAAAGGCCTGGTCATTTTACATTTGGACAACGAACTATATACATGTACAAACAAGCAAAATGTAGCTGACGCCCGATATCACGGCATAATTAGACTAGTGCTTTGTATATAGCTTTCTTTTCTTATATTTCTATTCATTTAGTTTTTTATATTGTTTTGTCCTGAGGAAGGGGCAGATCGCTTCGAAAATTTGACAGTATATTTTTTTTTCATTTTAGTGTCGTTTGTCGCTTTCTTGTGTTTATATATATATATATATATATATATATATATATATATATATATATATATATATATATATATATATATATATATATATATATATATATCACATATATATCACAAATTATTAATTAGAAGTTCAATATCTTTACGATTATATTACAATATAATGGCAGTATGAAGAAATTTATGCTAGTGAGAGAAAAAGTAAGTTCTCTCTTTATCTTGTGTAATTTGTGAATTGTTCACTTTAACTTGCAGTTATATCAACATAAATCGTATGACAATGTTGGAGTGAATTACATCTATTCTGTCCCAAAGACAAGTGAGTACAGCTCGTGTACAGTATTTTGTATTGCATCATTTAGTGATGAAACGTTTTAACATTTACTATTTATCATATCCAAGGATATGTGCATATACATATTATCTTCAGTACGGTGGACTTACAAATGTGTACAATGTATTCTTTATAACATACTAACAGATAGCGGATGTACGGGGACTTGCCTCAATGGAGGGACATTCAATAGCAATACGTGCTCCTGTGACTGTATATCTGGCTACAAAGGTAGGAATATATTGTCTTATCATCGCTTATCTACGAGATAACATGTATCATCAAATAGTATTGGTAAATATAAACCGTGTAGCGAATCCAGTCTTTATGTATTTAGATAAAATGTAAAGATGATGGATAAATCCAAAGCACAAGTCCAAAAATCATAAAACCAGAGGACATACAAAATCAGTGAAAATGAAAAACATGGAAAATAACAAAATATGTCTACTTGAAGAGCATATGTAAACCCCTGTGATGGAGTGAGATCAGGTGCCCGGGGAGAGTGAGCATCTCCTGCTTGCTAGCAACACCCGTCACATATACCCAGTAGAAAGAATCAGATCGTGTAAATTCCATATGTATTTATATATGGAGAAGTCGAAGTAGGTAACCCTCTAGTATAGAAGGTGTCATCTGTGTAAAATGATCGGAATCGGTCTCAGTCCAGAATATCATTTAAAAGTCTGGATAACGAGATATCATATGGAGTAATAAGAGTCTCGTAACGACCATAGAATTTCCTCAGTGACGTTGCTAGTCTAGCACATATGTAACCCTGGTTGAGCAGCTTAACCGAAAGTCGCCTAGCCCTCAGAACAAAGTCACTGTAATTTGAACATGCTCTGGAATAACGTATTAACTGAGATATGAATACGCCGTATGCGGGCGATGATGGAATGTTGCTACTTATGAAAGGAAAGTTTGTGATAGCGAAATTGAAATCGTCACGTTTGTCATAGAGTTTGTTCAATTGACCATTAATGTCGAAAGACAACATAATATCTAAATACGAAGTAGAATTACTACTTTCTGTGGTTTCTTTGACCTCAAGTTCACTTGGATTGATGATGCTAAGGTAATCCGCGAATGAAGGATTATTAATTCAAAGCAAGTCATCTATATATGTTATTGATGGTTATCTGAACACCTCATTCTAGATACTATGACTAATACGGCAATTTCAATTTTAGCATTTCAGTTTTCTTTTTATGAGCAACAATATCTCAGCATTGCCTACTTATGCCGTATACACATTTCAGTTACTGTACTCAGGTACTATGCGATTTCAAATTAAGAAGATTGTTCTGATGGCAGAATTCTTGGGTTTCATGATTTTTGGACTCCTGACTTGGTATTTTCCACATTTTTATCATTGGACATGATGTAGCTGGCCATAAAGGAAATGCATATTCCTCCCAGAAATCTGGTGTCATTTCTCATTTCTGGTTTCCATGATATATTAGTATCAGTACTATGTTGTTGTGAATGTCACAATGACATAGCAGGTTCCATTTGTGTGTTGTCATGTCATGTCTTTTGTCTAATATTTGACCTGCAACCAACCATAAAGTTAAATAAGTACACGTGCATATTTGTTTATCTAATCAATCATTAAGTGACTTAAATAACTAGTAATCTTATTCCCACAGGCAATACATGTACTGCGACAAATTGTGCTACTGTTTTCTGTCTACAAAATAAAACCATTGACGAGTCCACGTGTCAGTGCCAATGTGGAGATAACTCGTACAAGTCCAGATGCACCATATGTAACTATCCCTTCACGGGCATCAACTGTGAATCCTGTAAAGAGGACTCGTGTGTCAACGGCGGAGTGTTCAACTCGACGACATGTCGATGCAAGTGTCCGCCATCGTACGGAGGACTTAAATGTGATAGTAAGGATTAACGTTTGTTTCTAGTCACTCCCGTCAATTGATTGTCTATAAATTGTTTATATTAAGGGAAAATTACAGCCTTATTGTAATTTGCTATCTAAGAAAAAACAAGACATACCATGACTTGTGAGCTTTACAACACTGTGCATTCAAGTCACATGAATCTGAATTACACTCATCCAATAGATATTCAAATAGTTATTGAAAAATCTATGTAAAATGATAAGTCTAGAATTGCTATTTTCTTCTAGAAGGTATGATTATAGTAAACAGCACAGATCTCTATAAGGTCTGTAGTATCACCATAGTCTATAGCGGATTCCACCATAATGTGTGTAGTATTACCACAGTCTATAGTGAATTCCACCATAAGGCTTAAAAAATATCTTTGTTTCCTGTAACCCGACCGACCCCTCCAAATTGGCGCCGACTCTGATTTTTTTTTTTCGCCATTTACATGCGCCGCCATTTCCGGAATCGAAATTCCGGAATCGGTTTTCTGAAACTTCACATTGTTGTTAATTCCGGTGTTTTTAAAACAAATATGGCGACCCCAAGGCATCAAGCCTCGTCGTACATGATGAATTATGTTGAACAATACCTTTTATTATACATTATGTATGTCCATCTGAATGTCAAGACATTTTCCATAGGAAAAAAAAAGAAAAAAGAAAGCCTACCTACCGACCCTATCTTTTTAGGTCATGTTACAGGAAACAAACATATTTTTGTCTTTTTGACCCAATATGTGTAGTATTACCACAGTCTATAGCGGATTCCACCATAATGTCTATAGTATAGTCATAGTCTATAGCGGTTTCCACCTTAATTTCCGTAGTATCACCATAGTCTACAGCGGATTCCACCATAACGTTTAAAGTATAGTCATACTCTATAGCGGAATCCACCATAACGTCTGTAGTATTACCACGGTCTATAGCAGGGTCCATCGTAAGGTCTATAGTATAACCATAGACTGCATGTATATATATATCACAAGGTCTGTAGTTTTATCGTAGTCTATAGCTCTGTTCTCTGTAACGTTTATAGAATAACCATAGTCTATAGCGGAGGTCTCTATAATGATTGTAGTATAACCATCGGCTCTCTATAGTTCTATATAACCATAGTCTATAGCGGGTTTTACCATAAGGTTACCCATTACAGATTTACAATTTTTGTTTATTTATTCATATGTCTATATGTACTTGTTTTACAATATCAAATTGTCTCAGGTAGGTGTAAAGACATCAAGGATGACTGCATGACTAGGGCCAATAACGGAGAATGCGTCACCAACAACAACTTCATGGAAATCAACTGTATGTTTTCCTGCGCATTATGTGGTAAGTTATGTTCTGCAGTCCGCAGTAGGTTTGGGCACTTTGTATCACTTCTAACTATATTGGTGATACTTTCGTTTCTGTATGTTAAGATATATTAAGATATCGGTAGTTTGCTAGTAGGGGTAAACAATTGGTATTTCTGATTTTGTATGGTTTTGAGAATGGCGACGTAAACATCCGATCGGGGCGAGGGACATTGAGCACTGAACTCTTAATTTCTAGTTGTTTACCCGTAATGGTCATATAGTTTACTTCATTACATTCTTACAGCATATACTTATCGAAAAGATGCATCTAAAATGAAAGTAATGAAATACCAGAAACACATTGTCCTATTAGATTACCCAAAAGAAAATGTTCTTTCTTTTTCTTTTATCTTTCATTTATGAAATGGCCTTTCGAATGTTTATTCAGGTGTCTCTGACTTGCTCTTTGGACTACAAGATTTATGATACAGTAGTATTTACATTTCTATACTTACTTGTAAATTATGTAACATGACGAATAAATGGTTAAACCAAGACATTCGACTTTGGTAAGAATGTGGTCGTATCGTGTCCTCTCTGCAGGCATCAGTTGAAAACTGTACAAGTCCCAGTTTCTTATCTTGTTTCTTTTGTTCCAAAAGTAAAGCAAGGGTAGGTCATTTTCCCATGTGTTAGATATTTAACTTGCAACTAGTTTACGAATTTTGATGAAAGTCGGTACTAATGAAAAGGTTGCTGATGACAGATTTAGGTACATAGTACATTTCAACATGTGATACGACATTTGAATGTATTAACACAAGCAGGTGGTTTGGGGGGTTCTTTTTGTTTGTTTGTTGTTTTTTTTGGGGGGGGGGGGGCGGGGTGTAATATAACCCATTATCCGTTACCTGCAAATTTAGATTTATTATTATCCCAACCTGATGAGAAAATTTTTATATTTATAAAAATGCATATAAACAAAGGTCCATATGTATCATGTTAAATGAGTTAGCTTCTGCAATTCGGGACCTTAAAGAAGGATCTTATTCTCTATATAGTATTCAAAATACTACGGTTTTATATAGTACGTTTTGCCTGGTACGATGTTTTTACTCTGTCGGGTAAAGAAAAATGCAAGCATCCTGGATGGACAAAAATATATACCTTGATCATAACTTAAAATCCGCGTGTTTATTCGATTAAGTCATTGGTTACACAAAATCTTCATTTTATACAACTTGATTTTGTAATCCTTATCGGTTATTTTTGGACTATCATTTCCCAACCATACAGACTACGAAACTTCGATCGTGTACCCTGCTTGTAAACGCTCGCGATACCAAATTTGACATGTGCATTCTACATTAACTATTTCAATCTAACTGATTAAACTAATATTTTTCCACACAGTGCCAGAACCAACTACAGTATTCACTACTACTGAATCCACGACACCAGAACCAACTACAGTATCCACTACTACTGAATCTACGACACCAGAACCAACTACAGTATCCACTACTACTGAATCCACGACATCAGAACCAACTACAATATCCACTACTACTGAATCCACGACACCAGAACCAACTACAGTATCCACTACTACTGAATCTACGACACCAGAACCAACTACAGTATCCACTACTACTGAATCCACGACATCAGAACCAACTACAATATCCACTACCACTGAATCCACGACATCAGAACCAACTACAATATCCACTACTACTGAATCCACGACACCAGAACCAACTACAGTATCCACTACCACTGAATCCACGACATCAGAACCCTCTACGGTATCCACTACTACTAAATCAAAAACGACAGAACAAACACTGGTGTCGTCCAGTACTATAGTTACATCAACAGTATCATCATGGTGGCAAAGTAAGAACAACTTTTTTTATTCCTAATGAAATTTGTAAGTACAGTCAAATTTCGATAACTGTAAGGATAAGGGACTTTCTAAATCAATGAGTATTTCCGAAGTTTCTGTGTCATCAATGAAAGAAAGATGAAAGATGTTGTCAGGGCGGCATGATTAATTAGTTTCCGTACTTCTAAGGTTGGGGTTACCGAAGTTCGACTGTATGCATTCAGATGAACAGAGCACAGTTGGTTCACATTTTGATATTTATATCTGTTTCATAATAACATTCATGCTCAAATTTTTATGACTTTCATCTTGAGTGACCTGTTGGTATTTGTTCTTGACTTTTTTTTATGGAGGATTATTTATAAATTTTTAAACGTTGTACTGCTTTTATAGTGAGTGTGAAGGTATGTCGGTAAACCGGTTAACCATACTAACTGACTGAGGATTGTCATTTCAACTGATCGTCCTTATTCGTATCCCAACTGCACTGCAGACTTTTGTCCGTAGTGACTTTTCTAATACAACTGAATATCTTCTTTCCTTACCGTAATAAGATCTGTTCTAAATATTTCAGAAACTAATTTGTTTATTACACAGCTACCAGACACAAATGAAAAATGCAATATATTGTGTACACTAGTTTTACCCTCACCAACAGTAATGAAAATTGATATGAGTGATCATGAAAATAGCAAGCGCCTATGAAAAACGTGTTTTGATGCATTGGTATTTTCATTACTGTGTGAGAATTTCCCGATTTGCTAACATTGCAAAAATAATGCACTTGGTAATATGTTTCAAAAGAAGCACAAAAATATGATCAACTAAACAATGCAGTTAAAATAGATATAAATGTGATTTATTTCTTTGATCACAATAGTGATAAGAGTATGATTGTGTTGAGTACATACATTGTAAATTTCATTGTAGAGGATAGTGTTTCCTGGTGTCACCCAGATAACGGACATCGAGGAGCATCTACAAAATGTACAAAACTACCAGAATACACTGACTACCAACTAGCTACATGCCTGACGTCATCGGA
This sequence comes from Pteria penguin, assembly GCA_035048485.1. Classification (NCBI taxonomy): domain Eukaryota; kingdom Metazoa; phylum Mollusca; class Bivalvia; order Pterioida; family Pteriidae; genus Pteria; species Pteria penguin. Next base: position 70,020,771 of record CM068583.1, read on the forward strand.
AGTTACACTCAGAACCGGAAATACGCGCTGCGCAGACGACTGTCGATCATACTGTATATTGCCATGTATGACAGAGACGTACAACGCAAGGAATGGCAGCGTTACAGGCACATGCCAGTGTGACCCGGGTCTTACAACGGATGCAAGCACAGGTCTGCCCACATGGTGCTTCTCACCGCAAGGCCATTGCCAGTTCTTTGTCGATTGTCTAGGTGCTCGTTACAGCAACTGCACCGAATTGCCTCTTACCGACATGACGTCCCAATGCCAGTGGTTCACTGAAAACTTGTTTGTTTATAACAACTGCACAACGCGAGCATGGATAAGGGAGATACGGCATTGCCTGCAGGCCTTCTATGTTGACCATTTAGATGTGACTTTGAATTGCTCTGATCTGAGTAGGACATATTATCCCAAGTCATTAAATGATTGTTTTCGGTATAGTGTTAACGGAGAATTTGATTTCTGTTCACTACAGTCCACTGACAGAGCCTCTATAATTAGCGCTGTGGTAACTGTATTCGATTCCAATTTGATAATCAGTATCAACTCTACACTAAACTGGATGGAGAATTGTTAACTACACATTGTTGCATATAAACCTTTGAAAACATTCTCAACTTGAAATTTTTATTTCCCAGAAACTTCCGAGTACAAATGGTTTACTTTAAGATATATTTTGAAATGATAATATCCTAGAAATTACAGTTATCAATCTGGTGTGATTGTTTAGAGTTATTATTATTATTTTGTATTTGTATGAGTGTGACAGTCTTGATTTATCTATGTTTTGTTACAGTTTAGAATTTCCTATCTTGTTTGGCAGTCAAGAGTTAGATATCTTCTGTAACATTCTGGAGTTATCTATCTTGTGTGACAATCTAGAGTTATGTAATGTTCTGTGACAGTCTTGTGTTCTGTATCTCCTGTGACAATCTGGAGTTATGTAATGTTCTATGACAGTCTTGTGTTCTTGATCTTGTGTGAATCTGGAGTTATGTAATGTTCTATGACAGTCTTGTGTTCTTGATTTTGTGTGACAGTCTGGAGTTAGGTATCTTGTGTGACAATCTGGAGTTATGTAATGTTCTGCGACAGTCTTGTGTTCTTGATCTTGTGTGACAGTCTGGAGTTATGTATCTTGTGTGACATTCTGGAGTTATGTAATGTTCTGCAACAGTCTTATGTTCTTGCACTACAATCAAATATTTTTGTAATGTGTTATATGTTCTTGTATATTATTTATATTCATGTATTGTATAGCTCCATTGTGACTTCTGCCACATAACTGAGCTAGTAACTCCTCTTTTTTCTTTGATCTTGTGTGACAGTCTGGAGTTATGTATCTTGTGTGTCAGTCTGGAGTTCTCTATCTTGTGTGTCAGTCTGGAGTTATGTAATGTTCTGTAACAGTCTGGAGCTCTCTATCTTGTGTGGCAATCTGGAGTTATGTAATGTTCTGTGACAGTCTTGTGTTCTTGATCTTGTGTGACAGTCTGGAGTTATGTATCTTTTGTGACAGTCTGAAGTAATGTAATGTTCTATGACAGTCTTGTGTTCTCTATCTTTAGTGACAATCTGGAGTTACGTATCTTGTGTGACAGTCTGGAGTTATGTAATGTTCTGCGACAGTCTTGCGTTCTTGATCTTGTGTGACAGTCTGGAGTTATGTATCTTGTATGTCAGTCTGGAGTTCTCTATCTTGTGTGTCAGTCTGGAGTTATGTAATGTTCTGTAACAGTCTGGAGCTCTCTATCTTGTGTGGCAATCTGGAGTTATGTAATGTTCTATGACAGTCTTGTGTTCTTGATCTTGTGTGAATCTGGAGTTATGTAATGTTCTATGACAGTCTTGTGTTCTCTATCTTGTGTGACAATCTGGAGTTATGTATCTTGTGTGACAGTCTGGAGTTATGTAATGTTCTGCGACAGTCTTGCGTTCTTGATCTTGTGTGACAGTCTGGAGTTATGTATCTTGTGTGACAGTCTGGAGTTATGTAATGTTCTGTGACAGTCTTGTGTTCTTGATCTTGTGTGACAGTCTGGAGTTATGTAATATTCTGTGACAGTTATGAATTTTCTATCTTGTGTAATAGTCTTCATTCTTTTATTTTGTGTGACTATCTAGAGTTATCTTTCTTGCGTTACTGTCTGGATTTATCTATTTTATGTGGCAGTCAGGATTTGACAGGCTGTAACTATCTGTCTTGTGTAGTCTTGAATTATATAGCTTGTGTGACAGTCTGGAGTTATCTATCTAGAAAGATAGCCTTTAGTTCTCCATTATGTTTGACAGTCTGGAGTTATCTATTTTATGTGACAATCTTTAGTCCTCTATCTAGTGTGGTAGTCTTGCGTTTTCTGTTATGTGTTACAGTCTAAAATTATCAATCTTGTATGACCGTCTGGAGTCCTGTACCTTGTATGACAGTCTGGAGTTCTCTATCTTGTGTGACAGTCTAGAGCTCTCTATCTTGTGTAACAGTCTGGAGTTATGTAATGTTCTGTGACAGTCTGGAGTTCTCTATCTTGTGTGATAGTCTGGAGTTCTCTATCTTGTGTGACAGTGGAGTTATGTAACTTGTGTGACAGTCTGGAGTTCTCTATCTTGTGTGACAGTCTGGAGTTATGTATCTTGTGTGACAGTCTGGAGTTCTCTATCTTGTGTGACAGTCTGGAGTTATGTAACTTGTGTGACAGTTTGGAGTTCTCTAACTTGTGTGACAGTCTGGAGTTATGTATCTTGTGTGACAGTCTGGAGTTCTCTATCTTGTGTGACAGTCTGGAGTTATGTAACTTGTGTGACAGTTTGGAGTTCTCTAACTTGTGTGACAGTCTGGAGTTCTCTATCTTGTGTGACAGTCTGGAGTTCTCTATCTTGTGTGACAGTCTGGAGTTATGTAACTTGTGTGACAGTTTGGAGTTCTCTAACTTGTGTGACAGTCTGGAGTTCTCTATCTTGTGTGACAGTCTGGAGTTATGTAACTTGTGTGACAGTTTGGAGTTCTCTATCTTGTGCGACAGTCTGGAGTTCTCTATCTTGTGTGACAGTTTGGAGTTCTCTATCTTGTGTGACAGTCTGGAGTTCTCTATCTTGTGTGACAGTCTGGAGTTCTCTATCTTGTGTAACGGCCTTAAATTCGTCTATATTTGTGTGACAGTTTAGAGTTCTCTATCCCGTGCCACATTCTGGAGTCGTCCATCTTGTGTAACAGTCTGGAGTTTATCTTGTGTGACGGACTAGAGTTGTTTATATTGTGTAATAGTTTCTAGCTGTCCATCTTGTGTGACAGTCTGGAGTCTCTAACTCACCATCTTGTATGACAATCTATTGTTCTTCACCTTGTGTGACAGTCTGGAGTTTTCAATTTTGTGTGACAGTCTGGAATTACATGTATCCGTGTGACTCTTTGTGTGAATTGTAGAACTATTGTATGGTAAGAAACATCTCCCTGAGTGTAGTCGTACTCATAGAATTACATGTTAATTTGTCTCTAGTGGTCTAAATACATACGAGGGGTGTTCCGAAATTATTGTTACTTGCGCAATATCTCGTGGAAATAGTGCTAAATGAGCTTAAAACTACCTCATGGCGATAGCGTGATATCTGAAGCGTGGTATAGGTAAATTTCTCGCTCACAATGACACTGACCTTGGTGCTGTGTACATTGTTTTGTAGCGTACTCGTTACACTCTATATATATATGGTTGGCAAGAGAGCTGAAAACGTAATTGAAATTAGGGCCTATATCAAAGGTAGGTCTCTACTTGGCTTAAAGGCGGTAGATATTCATCGTGAGGTGTGTGATATTTATGGGAAGGGTCAAATGTCATATATGACTATTTGTAGGTGGGTTGCTCGATTTAAGTCGGGACACCAGCAGCTGAAAGATGCTGCTCACACAGGTCGCCCTGCAACAACAACAACAAAGCATAACATTGAACGAATTCGGCAAATCCTTGAAAAAGATGCAAGGTACACTGTCAGGCAGTTAGCTAAAATGACAGGCTTGTCTCTAGCACGTATTCATTGTATTTTAAAGAAACATCTTAAGTTGGGCAAGATCAATGCCAGGTGGATACCCCATTTACTAACTGACGACCAAAAGAGGTCCCGGGTTGACAAGGCCAAATCCTTATTGAAGAAATACCCAAAATACAGCAAAAAGGCTTTTGATAATTTGGTCACAGGTGATGAAACATGGGTGTATTTTTTCGAGCCCAAAAGAAAATGCTCTAATCGAATCTGGGCAAACAAAAACGCCAGGCGCCCTAGCATTGCTAAAAGAATACGCACCGTGAGGAAGATTTTGTATGTCATATTCTTTGATAACAAGGGTCCAATCATGCAAATCCCTGTTCCGAAAGGCAAAACTGTCACAGCAAAGTATTATAGAGACGTTGTACTTCGAAAACTGAAGAAAGTCTACAAACGCCGCCGCCCACATACAGGTTTGAAGAACCTCAGGCTCTTGCATGACAATGCGCCAGCACACAAGGCGCGTATTGTAACGGAGTTTATGAAGGCAGAAAAGGTCACTGTCCTCCCCCACCCTGCATTTTCACCAGACTTGGCCCCCTGTGACTTTTTCTTGTTCCTCAAACTAAAATTTCACCTATCTGGAAAAAAATATAAATCAAGAAATGCCCTTGGCTCTGCAATTCACCAGTATCTTATGAGTATACCAATTCAAGAGTACGAAAACTGTTTCCAAAAGTGGATTGATCGGTTGAAACGATGCATAAATGCAGAGGGGGAGTACTTCGAAGGACAAGGCAAAGTAAAATGATCACAATTACTTCTATCAAAAAGAAATCGCCAAAGTAACAATAATTTCGGAACATCCCTCGTATCCAGAAGTAGTGGACAACCGAGGGTTCTACGGCAGATACTTTAAAATGGCCCCATTCATTACCCCACCCTGCTGAGGGGGGTAAATGACGTCATCATTAACCCGTCACATGACCCCCACGACCTCAGGGATGACCTCTCTACTAACCCATTGACCTTTCTACTGAACCCTCGACCTATACTGACCCCCTATCCGACCTTTCATTTAGGGTCTGGATTTCTATTTCTAGAAGCTATAGAAAAAAAGAATGAGTCAGCAGATTTGGAATCAGCAACGTTTAACTTCTGCGACATATTGCTGCTATACCCACCCCTTTTGTTCGGTTACATGATAGGGTGGTGACGTATTGTACCTTTATACGGACATGAAATGCCAGGGATGTCATCTCTATTGTTCGATTACAAAATGGAGTCGTAACGTATTTATACGGCATCATCAGTTTTAGGTTGTTAAAGTAAATTACCAAGGTAATTGATTTCATATTACTATGGTGATTGTACCACAGGTGACATTCAGTAAAACATGACTGTAATATCTGTTACACAAAGAATAATAAAGAACGACAACTCTAATCAAAGTACAATATTTTCTTGATAAAATCAATACATTCTAATGGTTTTATCTTCCTCGTATCCGTCTTCTATCAATCTCATGACATCGTGCATGACAGTACGATGAAGAGAACCGTTCTGAAGCTGTAACATGTATTTGATGATGGTGATATATTGATCCATGCACTATCTTGTGTCCTTCTCGGCTAATTTCTCGTTTGCCTTTTCTTTGGCTTCCTCTTCCGTCATACTTTCTTTCTCGTATTTTTCTACTTTTTTCACCCATTCCTCTTCATTGTCTGCTTTAGTCAAATTCATCATGGTGACAAAAGCCTCCCCTTCTCTCTTATCGTCATTGCATTATATACTCGAGTCCATAGATTCATCGTCACTATCCCAACGCATCCATTTTTGGGGAGGCCTGTCATCGTCCTCCCTTTTCCTTTTTCTGGAACACCATTCTTTCACTTGTCTCTGTAGATCGTGTACGTTATCAAGCACCACTCCACAGTCGTCACAGGACGGCATGTCTGGCTGTTGAACACGCGTCTGACCCGTAGCAGTGTCGTCTTCAGAATGAGTCGATATCAGAGGACAATCCGCTTTTATAGTCTGATCGTCTGGATGAATGCATTGAGTGTCTTTCCATTGTTCCGATTCCTTACATTGATCTGATTGGTCAGTCAAAACATCTGTGTGCATACGTAAATGTTCAGGTGTAAAGGGTTTCAAATTGATCAACAAATACCCATACGGCTTAGATGTCGCTATATGGTAATATCTCATCAAGTGTTGAGGGTTTTCGGAATACACCTAACGAGCCAGAGTCATAGCCTGTTGTTTGTCGACGGGATTGTTGAAGAGGAACAAATAATGACAGTTTCTCCTCTGTACGAATTCTACTTGCGGATATCTCTTTGATGACGACAATGGCTGCCACCGTTTGTATAGCCACACAAATCTCTGAGGAGCTGGGAATATCATAGTATTGCACTTCTGCAAAAGAGTCGTGACGAAGGCCGTTTTAATTTGCCACAGAACGTCGGCCCACTGACAGTGGCCGTGAATGGATGTTTAAAAACAAAGTTCTGTGGCGGCGGCGATGATGGCTGTTGCCACCGCTGCGGCGATGGTGTCTGTTGCGGCGGCGGCGGCGGCGGTGGTGACTGTTGCCGCCGCTGCGGCGGGGTTTCGTCCATCATTTCATGAAGATTTCTCAGATGTCTCAGCAAAACATCTTTTCTAGAAAACCACCCGTGACAGTCGGAGCATTTATACATGTTAACACTTCGACGTTCACTCGAAAAACGAAGAATTTTTGCTTGAGCTGTTCCTTTTATATAGTTAGATTAGTCCTAATCGCAATACATTCGGGGATTGTCGTAATTGGAGTGTAAGCGTCACTTCTCCAGCAATGAATGTTGCTGGCGCTTGTAGTCTTTATCCCTGATTTCAATGTTCAATTGATGAAAATCTCTGATCCGTAACGGAATTTCATATGGATTAAGTAAAATTTCGTTCGTAGTATTTTTCAAGTACACTCTTCGTAATAAAGGTCTCTGATATTCTCCAACTATTTCCATATCACATACATCACAATAAATATAAAGCTCTTTGTCAAAGTTTTCTCTCTTGACATATGTAAAATGACTTTCACACAACTCTACTGTCCAATATTCCGATAAGTATAATCTCTCGGGTAACTGTATTCTAAAATTCCATGGTTAATTTTGAGGGAAAATATTCTGACATTCAGAAGATCGTATCATCATTCTGTATGACATTTTCATCTTTAATGTCGATCGATTTTGATTGATTATTGTTTTACGTCACACCACGAATATTTCACTTATATGGTGACGGCATCTGCCTGATGCGGAGCATACAAATTTTGACCTTTGCAATGGACCCACCCGAAGCAGTTAGGGATCTTTAACGTGCCATGCATACCACGACACGGGACCTCGGATTTTATTGTCTCATCCGAAAGACATGACACCGGCATGACCAGAGCGGGACTCGAACCCTGGCCTCCCGATCAGGAGTCCGACGCGATACCACTAGGCAACGCCGGCTTCTTTAATGTCGACGTTCACTCTTCAAGGAATCTTTATCAAATGACGTAAATTCATTTCTATACTCTTTTTTATAAAACAACTTAAAACATGGGCTTTGTTGTTCGGAAGTGTGAATGTAAACCATATTTTCGAGCAGATGATTTTCCACAAGCGTCACAGTCATACTTAATTGGACTCATGGTTTGCTGCAAAAAAAAAAAAAAAAAAAAAAAAAAAAACCACCAAATAAGAATATTACGGAAGCCCATTTAGAACCTATCAAAAATATTTTGAATTTGATGTACCGAAATTGTTAAAACGGATTAAACTCGTTCTAATGAATTCTTGAATTTGTTAAAACGGATAAGATTCGTTTTAACAAATTTGAGGAATTCCTTATAACGAATTAAATAAATCTGTTATAACAAATTTGAGGAATTCGTTAAAACGAATTAAATCCGTTATAACAAATTTGTTAAATTCGTTTTAACAGGTTTTGAAATTCGTTTTAACAAATTAAATTAGAAATAATATATATTCCTCAAATTTGTTATAACAGATTTAATACGTTATAACCAATTCCTCAAATTTGTTAAAAGAATTTAATCCGTTTTAAAAAATTCAAGAATTCGTTACAACGAATTTAATCCGTTTTAAGAAATCGTTATATCAAATTCAAAAATATTGTTTGATAGGTCTCTATTCGTTATAATGAATTCCTCAAATTTGTTATAACAGATTTAATACGTAATAACGAATGCCTCAAATTTGTTACAACGAATTTAATCCGTTTTAACGAGTTCATGAATTCGTTATATCAAATTAAAAAGTATTTTGATAGGTCTTAAATGGGCTTTCGTAGAGTATACTTCCATTTACAAGTGAATTCATTTCAACGTAGTAAAATCATTTACTCCAGCGTAAAATTACGTGTTCCTACTTGTCCATTTATCAATCACTATGAAAATGTGTAAACACCTTACTGTAACATTTATATGTATTAAGGTTACGACATCAACCTTATTTGACAATACAGTGACAGGTTTTATATTCAACCACCGTAAAATCTTATGTATTTCACATTTCATTTCATTTCTTTATTCCTTATGTCAAATACCACATCGGTTACATGATATTACAATATATACAATTTGTACAAGGTGAACAGAACATAATATAGAATGGGAGTGAACAGATATTATAGTGGAATTATATGTTGTCATTTCTTCTTTTACATGATATATACAAGTATTTACCCAACTTCTGTAATTCGTTTACATTATTAACACTAAGCAATTGAACTAATTTAAATACACCGGGTTTTCTATAATAGTATGGCTTGATATACACTTGTCTTAAATCATGATAAAATGGACAAGTGAGTATAAAATGCAATTCGTCTTCAATATCATTTAAATTACATAATGAACACAATCTATTAGATCCTATTTCGTTTCTATATCGTCCATTTTCAATATTAAGCGTATGAGATGACAATCTGAAACGTGCTATGCATATCTTATATAGATTATCGATTGGCTTACATACTAGTAAATAATATTGTATACAAAAATTGTCGACTAGATGTTGATACATTTCACCTTTTGATGCGTTATGAATTATAGATAACATCCCTTGTTTATATACATCAAAAAATCTTTGTTCAATTATCTTATATAAATTGTTATCAGCATGATCTTCCTCAAAAATATATCCAAGCCCTAGTCTACATAGCTCTGCTTTAATATTAAGCACCCAATCATCACAGAATAATACTCTGTCTTGTAAACAGGATTTAAGAATACAATTATCAGTATTTTTCAATTTCACCGAAAATTTTATGATTTTAAGTTTTCGTAAAATATGTAAAGGAAGTCTGCCAAGTTCATAATATACCAAAGCATTACATGTATTTTTCTTTACACCCAATACCTTTTTACAAAAAAGCAATATGTAGTTTTTCAACATCTGGGGCTTTATGGAAACCCCATACCTCAGAAGCATAATTAAGAATAGTATTTACATATGTATCAAAAATAGAACATTGTGTTTCAGTGTTAAAATTATGGTCTTTTAATTTGTTAGAAATTGCGAAATATGCTTCTCTTCCTTGATCAGCTGCATGCTTTTGCGTGACGTTAAACTTTCCATTATAGTTTAAAAGCATACCGAGATAGCTAAACTGATTTACTATTTGAATATTTCTACCATTATATTGCCAATTTTCGTTATCTTTTATTTGACCACCGTTTCTGAAAATCATAATTTTAGTTTTGTCAACATTTAATGTAAGCTTACAAATGTCATTATAACTATGTAGAGAGTCTAGCATATGTTGCAAGTTATGTGGTGTTTCAGCGAACAATACCATGTCATCAGCGTACATTAACAAAAATAAGTTGATCAAATTAATTTCAATTGATGTACAATGTTCACTAATAAAATGTGACTCACAATCATTGACATATAGAGAATACAAAATGGGTGATAATACCTCACCTTGAAATAAACCGATAATCTGATAAAACCCCTTTGTGTTTTACATATTTGGATTGCGTGATTCTATGGTCATCAATGTTGAGGGATATACATCTTAATTACATAAACACAAGGAAAAATCATGTTACCTATGTGTTTCTAGATAGGTGGTGTGTAACATGAACGGGGACATTGGCTCTAAAATGACATAAAAATGCTGACATGTACACGCTTGTGATCACTTTATCGAGGATGTGCCCTTTTCTAATGAAAATCAGTTGCCATAGAATCTGAATCTATTATTAATTTATATCGTGTATGGGAAGGGGGAGTTAAAACATAGACTAAGGGACCATGCAATATTTATCACCGGGATGGGACCGGTGCATTCGGAATTTTGGTAATTTGTGATGGGACATGTACTTTTTTCACTTAAAATTGATTTAAAAAATGTATGTGTCCCATGCATACTTCTTTAAAAAAAAGTAATTGTCCCATATCAATTCTAAGTGAAAAAAGTACATGTCCCATCACAAATCACAATGTTTGGTATAGTTTTAATGTTTATGTATGTTTAAACATCTTATCAGCTAACACACAATATAAAATGTTTGTACATGTATGTGTATTTGGAAATATCCATAAGTAAATTACTTTTTCTAAAGCATTCTGTAATTTATAAATTGTAAAAATATATTACATAACATTTACTCAGAAGCATAAAAATGATACTAATAACCGAACTGTTCAAAGGAAGCATGCATTACTATGTCATATGTGAAAATGTGACCCCTGGCCATACTTCCTATGCCTTTTTCTATCACACAAACAAATACTAGGCAAAGTGATCATCTTTATTATACTTTACATATGATACAATCACAAAGAGTATTTTTATAAGCACAACTTTATGACATTGTTTCATGAAGTTACAAAGAGCAGTCTTTCAATCTCAGTGGTAAACGGATGGAACGGTGTGATGTATATGGGGACAACAGGCAGAATTTCAGATTCACTTTCTTAGTGTTTGTCGTTGTCTCTCTGTCTGTCTGTTTGTCCGAAATTTGATTTTCCCCAAAAGATTTACGCAAATGTGTGGATGATGCAGTGTACATATAAATACATAGCAAACTTGTCATATTCTGTTGAAAGAAAAAACTGTTATCAGTGATACAAAATCAGCTAAAGGCTTCATTTGGGGTTTGGCTGAAGAGAGCTTTTCATGTTTTTGCTGGCATTTGAGGGCATAATATCGTGGTTCCCTTATCATGTACATGTATAATAGTCCAAGATTCTCTGCCCTTCTCCCACTTTTGATATCGGCGGTTTGTGGGAGAGGGTCAGACAGACTTTGTTGATCAAAAGTTGGAATTTTAGCGATACCAGCCGGTATCGGGATGTACAGGCCTCTGGGACAAACAAGCGTTTTCACAACAACGAACTTGCAACATATAATCCAGTAAATGAACATTTGACCTACTCGATGATAGCGATGTCTTTTCAAAATAAGATCTATAACCTCTGCTTGCTGCCGTTTTATCTGAAAACACGGCGAGATTCCCCTCTTTGCCATTTGTGTGCTATGACGTCAAATCTCGCAGAACGCGACTTTGCTTTGGTGACCAATGGCAAATTAGCCGAGTGTTAAAGTGTCAGCTGCTGAAGTGTCACCGAGCCACTTCGCGGCGAGGTGATAAATTGATTGGTTCATGCGACGAGGGAAATGACTGGTCAAAAAATATCAAAACATGGGACCAGTGTAGAATGGAAAATTAATTTTAAATCAAAGGACTGAAAGTCCCGAGGGTCGCCAAGAGTTACAGTAATTAGAAAAAAGAACAGATGGTTGATGAATTTGTGTAAAAATGTGTCACAGCTCATTTACATTCAACTTAGGTGTACCAAGTCATTTGCCAAGGGCACTGTTAGTTGCAACTGGGTAAAAGATTGAGCAATTTGTCCTGTAGCAATTACAAGGTAACATTGATGCATTGCTCTTGTGTATGTGTCTATTCATTGTGTCCATTCTATACAATTAATTCAAGTTGAGTTTCATGATTAAGACACAAGACAGACTTTCACTTTAACATTTTATTCTAAATACAAGTACCGGTACAATACATCGTAAATTATTGACACAATATGATGTAAAACAGGGAAACTATGGTGTTAATAAGTTGACCTTGGTGAAAAATAATTTTTGTTGAAGAAAAAGACTTTTTAAGTATTAAGCTTGACAAGTTCAAAATGTATTGAAAGACTCAATACATAGGAAATCATTGTATTAATTGATGATGATTTCAAATCTCAGTGTATCATATGGATATCCAACTGAGTCAACTGTAGAATAACAATTGATCACAGTATCTTAAACTAAAATGAGTAAGCTTGACCTTAATTAGTTATGAAATAAAACTCTTTATTGTGACCTTAACCTTTCAGTATTGACCTTGAGTGACCTTGGTCCATAGGCACTTAACCTAATTAACATTTTTGTGAAGTATGATCAAATTCTTATGAAAGGTGTATTGTATTAATTGATGACTATTTCAAATCTCAGTGTATCATATGGATATCCAATTGAGTCAACTGTAGAACAACAAGTGATCACAGTATCTAAAACTAAAATGAGTAAGCTTGACCTTAATTAGTTATGAAATAAAACTCTTTATTGTGACCTTAACCTTTCAGTATTGACCTTGAGTAACCTTGGTCCATAGGCACTTAACCTAATTAACATTTTTGTGAAGTATGATCAAATTCAAAGTGTAAGAGATACAAGTACTTCATGGAATTTTAAGTCATACTTAATAAGTGACCTTGACTTTTCAGAAATGACCTTGAGTGACTTTTGTCCAAATGCCGTTAACCTAAATTACATTTTGGTGAAGTATGATCAAATTCTGATGAAAGGTATAGGAGATATGAGCTCCGACGGACGGACGGACGGACGGACGGACGGACGGACGGACGGAGAGACACGACAATGACTACATGCTTCCCCGGAAATTATTTTGGGAACATGATTACTATGATGTTAAATAAAAGTTATGTGCAAGTTATTCACATGTTCAAGAGTCAGTATGAAAATGATGGCAACATATCTTTATAGTTATCATCTTTAACAAGAAACAACCTTCAAATGAAAACAAATGGTAATTCTACCACATATCAAAATTAAAACATGCTCAATAAAACAGAAAACCTCAACTGATAATGTCACTTAGGAAACTGGAAAGATACCAGCATTCTTTTCTATGTGTAATAACAAATTACTGACATCATCAGAAGTTGTACAATCACATACAGACAATGACTTTATTAAGAGACCTGAAGCTTTTATTTACAAACACAAGAGAAACATTATCCGATATCCTTTACATGATGATATTTAAAAAGATAATGTTTTATATTTGTATACGTATTTAGCAAATTATGGCACTGTTCTCGTGTTCCTTTCAATTAATTCAATATGTTTGAATTAATACAAGTCACTGAGTTCTTGTGTATTTCAAATATCATATTATGCTTGAAATATGTGAAGTGACATCACTTTGCAGTCCACTGAAAATGAAATGAATGCAGAATTTGTTAAACTTTGAATCTACTGTATCTAACTTTCTTTATCAATGAACTTGGCAAGATCTGTCATCCTTCTATACAAATGTTAAGGTGCAAAGAAATTTTTCATCAGGAGATTCAACATAGCAGTCAAAGTGTTTTTCAAGAATCTGGTTTTCGCAGATTATATAAACTGTACCCATGTCAATGGCTAAAATCTCTGACCCCTATCTCCCTTGCATATTCTTGTAACTTCTACTATCTTCTTCATTTCTGGAGCAGATGTTTTCTGAAAATTGAACAAACTCAAATCAATCTAAATGAATTAATATAATCATTATCATTAATTATCCACACATTTTTTTCAACCTTTATTATCAGACATCATGTATGCAGCTCTGTTGATTGAAAACGCAATATTTTCTACTGATTTGAGAAACTTCTAAAACTATTCATAACCCATATTCATGGAACAAAGTGCAATATCCAACATGTATAATAAAAATATTGAACCTAACCTGGAGCTTAAACCTGACAAAAATACAAATACAAACACATCTAACTTCAAGAGATAATGTGATTGCATGTGTTGTTATGCATAGAGAAGTATGTATGTTCAGCCACAATCAAGTGAACTTTGTCAAGTGATGACAACCTGACAAACTAAAAAGTTAAAAGATATATCTATCTAATATGGCTCATTCTTACCTGCACAGCTGACTACTGTGTTGTTGAGAGTGTGAACTCACCCGGGTAAGTATAAGCCACAATACATGTTACTACTACATGTAGGATATAGTCTCAAAATCTGACATCTGCAATAACAGCCTCCCTCCACAGTGCAACATTTACAGTGTTGTCTCATCTTTGATGATATTTCTCACAGGTACTGGGTTTGGTTTTTACCATGACATTGTTGGTTCACTTATCCTGAAGAAGATTTTGATAAGGATTAATAATCTAACTAGATATACCACAATCTTATGTACACAGTGGTGGATCCAGGAGCTCATCTGAGGAGGTTTTTATCCAGGATGAGGGGGTTTTAAACAACATTTTCAAGAAATTGTGCAAATTTCGTATAAATTTAACATATTTTTCGTATCTGAGGGGTTTTTTTTCCGAACCCCCCTAACTCCCCTGGATCCGCCACTGGTGCAAACAGTTCTGAGAACTCTACATAACATATATTCTTTATGCACTTTATACCAATTATCCTACAGCTTTATTGATAGTATGGTTACAGAAATTTTGCAAAGTTGTTACTACTAGTACCCAGTATATGAAGTATAAGGCTCACACTTTGAGTACACTACATAATGGAAGAAGTATTATTCTCGAAGTCGGTGTGAGGTCACTGTCTCCATTGGTCTACGTAGATGCCCGAGGAGTCTGGCCATGTCACTTGGGGTAAAACTCGGGGTTTATCATTAGTAGCATTAATACAACTTCATGCTCTTCTGTATCAATTCTAAAGGGGGTTTCTTATAAAATACGATCGGAAATGTGTATAACATGGATTCAAAATTTACTTGCTTGAATGACAATATTTTAATTCCTTTTTACAAAACTTCCTACTGGAATGCTCATTGTTCTCTATGATAAAGTCCGATGCTTTATCCCAAATGTTTCGAATGCTGATATAAATACTCGGATGTCCGACTTTGAGAATGACCAATTAAATATGAAATCGCTCTTGCACACTTTTATAGCAAGAGAATTTGAATACAGATGTTACTCGTTAATCTGGAATTCAAAGACCCAGAACTCTTCTAATAGTTCTATAAAAATCTGTTGTATTTCATCTTGGAAAATTGAAGATAATCGCTTTATTATTACTGCCACAACATACAAACATGATCCTGTCTGCATGAACATGACATGTATACATGTACATGCTGACCTAATTTCTACTGAAACAGTTAATTAAGAAATAATGACGACCTCAGAGGCGGATTCAAGGGGGCGGGGTGGGGTGGGGGTGGAGGTGGGGGGCAGAGGGGGCGCTCCCCCCCCCCCCCAGCACCGCCGCACAAAAAAAAAAAAAAGAAATGGGGCGGGGGTGGAACGTCACGATTCCCTTAAAACTTTCATTGACCTTTTACCAGCTATTGTCGAGTCTCTGGAATACTTCTCGCAGGAGTGCCGAACACAAGGAAATCAGGAGTGGCCAGCGCATCATCCCTACTGAAGACAAGGAAACCAGGAGTGGCCAGCGCATCATCCCTGCTGAAGACAAGGAAACCAGGAGTGGCCAGCGCATCATCCCTGCTGAAGACAAGGAAACCAGGAGTGGCCAGCGCATCATCCCTGCTGAAGACAGTGATGGACTTCTCCTTTTTGATGACCATCATCATTGTGCAGAGATGCCTTGCCTACCTCAGTGGTCTTACCACGTTCCTTACAGGAAAGGGGATTGGACGTCTCCAGAGCACTACAGTTAGTGTCCACTGTGCGAGAGGCCTTAAAAGACACCAGGGACAACGTTGAAAAGTTCCATCAAGAGCTGTTTAGTAACGCCACCGATCTTGCCGAGCTCCTCAATATTATACCTGCCAAGCCAAGGACTTGTGGAAGGCAAACCCAATGAAATAACATTCCATCAGAGAGCGTTGAGGAATATTTTCGGAAAGTGATCACAATACCATTCCTGGACCATCTCCTTAACGAAATGGACACCCGGTTCACGCCACTTCATAAACGTGCTACGCTAGGAACGAAGTTGGTACCAGCATTCATGGAGTGTAAGCCAAAACCAACGGACTTCGACTTCATGGATGACCTACCGCATGCAGAATGTTTTGATGCAGAGCTTCATCAGTACTATCTTATATGGAGCGGCAAGGACAAGAGACCCATGACCATTGCAGCAGTGCTACAGGAATGCGACCGTATGGCCTTTCCGAACATACGAACAGTGCTACAGATCAGTGCCACATTCCCAATCACTAGCTGCGAGTGTGAATGGAGCATTAGGGTCTTGAGGCTACATAAATCCTACCTACAGAGATCTTAACGTGGACACTAGAGATGTCGTGCTAGTTTGCTCGCAAGCAACCACGGAAGATCATGCTACCCAATCTTCTGAACGAGGTTTAGTAATGGTGTGGCAAAGCTGGTGACAGTCTTTCAAAAGCAATAGATTGTAGTCAATAAGTGTTGTAACTTATTTATGAGACAAGTCGCTCTTTCAGTGCTTGTAAATTATACTAGTGATATTCTTTATTACAATTTTATTTTCACGCTGCCTAATATCTTAACTTATAGTCAAAACACGGGTATTTCATTGAGACGTTTTATACACAGGGCATTTCATTGAGACGTTTTATACACAGGGCACGCCAGTTATGCTAAATAATCGTTGATTGATTGACTGATTGATTGATTTTTGTTCTACGTCACACCACGAATATTTCACGTATATGGTGACGGCATCTGCCTCATGCGGGGCATACAAATTTTGACCTTTGCAACGGACCCACCCGAAGCAGTGAGGGATCTTTAACGTGCCATGCATACCACGACACGGGGCCTCGGTTTTTAAGGTCTCGTCCGAAAGACATGACACCGGCATGACCAGTGCGGGATTCGAACCCCGGCCTCCCGATCAGGAGTCCGACGCGATACTACTAAGCCACGCCGGCTTAAATAATCGTTGACGTCACATGTTGACACATATAAAAAAGAGAAGGGAGGACACCGATTTTTCGCCGATCTGGGATTTCCCTAATTTTCCATATTTTTTGATGTAATAAAAGCTTTCGTCAGTTACCTTGCACTTTATTATGCATCTGTATGTACTCGCAGTTATGTCAATATTTATTTATTCATGTAACTTTTCTCGATATTCACCTGGAGAGCAATATTTTTACAGTTTTTCGACCAATATGATCAACAGTATCCGCCAATGCAATACTGTATCCATCGATCGGCCTTCAAGCTGACCAAGGAGAACGAACAAACTGGTCCAAAAATGGTATCACATTGCACCATTTTCATCCTATTTCACAAACATTTCCCACTTCCCCTTCCCGCACTTGGCGCTTCGCGCCTCGTTAGGTATTCGTCGCCCCCCCCCCCTCTACCCCGGGGCAGTCTGCCTTCTGGATTCGCCACTGGACTAGTCGTTATCTAATGTTGAGTAACAATGAACAATATTGCGTACTGCAATACGTTGTTATGAACTGGGCATCCGGTTCAAAATCTACAAGTCATACAGACAAATATAGCCAAACTGGACGGCGCTAGAGTACCGTAGCGTGTAATCAAAGGCGTACCGACTACTGCATTCTGCAATGCGTTGTAGTGAGCTAGCCGTACTGTTCAAAATTTACACGTCTTACAACATTAAAAAAAACAATTATAAATAGTTTCTACAGCAAAACAAATACCAGTATATACTATATACACATTGTATCAATAAGAATTGACAAAACACTTACTATTTATCGAGAACTCTTCCACTGTCAGCTAGTTGTCTCGTTCACCTCTCTCCGTCTCGGCTACTATTTATAGCATAGAAAAAAACGCGCCAAACATTCTGGGGAATTTCCATAAGCTTTGTACTAAAATGCATAGGCATTAAAGAAGAATGATACTCTTCGTTTCACCTAGTACTATTTAATCATTTACTAATACTGTCAACATTTGATGTGCTAAACGAATTAGTAAATTCAACCTCAAAACATAGTACTGAATCATGATCATAAGAACTACATTTGGTAGCGCATGTGTTGAACGAGTAGTAAAGAGGTAAAGCCTAATTATTCGGAGCCTTTCGTTTTTCACTTTACTGGGAATGGAAGAGACAAGGTTCCGAAAGTCTGATCTCTACTGTAACAATGGGTCGCTATCATGTATGTAAAAAATCGGGTCCCATGCTCTCCAACTTGCAAAAGAGTTAGAGTCCCAAGCAAGTCACTAGCCCTATGACCATAAACTGAGGATATACTTTTCAATATGTAATATTTAAGGATTGAAAAAGTGGCATGGACTTTATACAGTAAATTCTTACTGACAACTGCAACAATTTTACATGCGTATCAAACTATATACTCATAATAAATAAAATCAACCTTAAAAATTTGACTGCTCAATGTATGGTCAAGAGTCCAGGTCTATGATTGTATATAATATGATGTTTGTTGGGTATGTTAGCACACATGATATGATATGATTAGATTGTGACGGAAGGCATGAGTACGCTAGCACTAGGCAAACATATGATTAAAGTGTGTGACGGAAAGTGTGAGAGCGCTAACACAAGACAAACATATGATTAAAGTGTGTGACGGAAAGTGTGAGAGCGCTAACACAAGACAAACATATGATTAAAGTGCGTGACGGAAAGTGTGAGAGCGCTAACACAAGACAAACATATGATTAAAGTGCGTGACGGAAAGTGTGAGAGCGCTAACACAAGACAAACATATGATTAAAGTGTGTGACGGAAAGTGTGAGAGCGCTAACACAAGACAAACATATGATTAAAGTGTGTGACGGAAAGTGTGAGAGCGCTAACACAAGACAAACATATGATTAAAGTGTGTGATGGAAAGTGTGAGAGCGCTAACACAAGACAAACATATGATTAAAGTGCGTGACGGAAAGTGTGAGAGCGCTAGCACAAGACAAACATATGATTAAAGTGTGTGACGGAAAGTGTGAGAGCGCTAACACAAGACAATTATATGATTAAAGTGCGTGACGGAAAGTGTGAGAGCGCTAACACAAGACAAACATATGATTAAAGTGCGTGACGGAAAGTGTGAGAGCGCTAACACAAGACAAACACATGATTAAAGTGTGTGACGGAAAGTGTGAGGGCGCTAACACAAGACAAATATATGATTAAAGTGCGTGACGGAAAGTGTGAGAGCGCTAACACAAGACAAACGTATGATTAAAGTGCGTGACGGAAAGTGTGAGAGCGCTAACACAAGACAAACGTATGATTAAAGTGCGTGACGGAAAGTGTGAGAGCGCTAACACAAGACAAATATATGATTAAAGTGCGTGACGGAAAGTGTGAGAGCGCTAACACAAGACAAACATATGATTAAAGTGTGTGATGGAAAGTGTGAGGGCGCTAACACAAGACAAACATATGATGATGGTGTGTGACGGAAAGTGTGAGATCGCTAACACAAGACAAACATATGATTAAAGTGCGTGACGGAAAGTGTGAGAGCGCTAACACAAGACAAACATATGATTAAAGTGTGTGACGGAAAGTGTGAGAGCGCTAACACAAGACAAACATATGATGATGGTGTGTGACGGAAAGTGTGAGAGCGCTAACACAAGACAAACATATGATTAAAGTGTGTGACGGAAAGTGTGAGAGCGCTAACACAAGACAAACATATGATTAGTGTGACTGAAAGTGTGAGAGCGCTAACACAAGACAAACATATGATTAGAGTATGTGGTGGAAGACTTAAGTACCTAATACTACACATATGTTAATCCTAAATACTACACGTGTTAATCCTAAATACTACACATATGTTAATCCTAAATACTACACGTGTTAATCCTAAATACTACACATATGTTAATCCTAAATACTACACATATGTTAATCCTAAATACTACACGTGTTAATCCTAAATACTACACATGTGTTAATCCTAAATACTACACGTGTTAATCCTAAATACTACACGTGTTAATTCTAAATACTATACATGTGTTAATCCTAAATACTACAGATATGTTAATCATAAATACTACACGTGTTAATCCTAAATACTACACATGTGTTAATCCTAAATACTACACATATGTTAATCCTAGATACTACACATATGTTAATCCTAAATACTACACGTGTTAATCCTAAATACTACACATGTTAATCCTAAATACTACACATATGTTAATCCTAAATACTACACATATGTTAATCCTAAATACTACACGTGTTAATCCTAAATATTGCAATGTGTTTACTTGAGGCGATGGAACAAATGACGTATTTTTGTGTTGTTATCTTTTAATGCATGATGCACACGCAAAACAAACACAACCCATCAGAACTTCGAGCGACTTCATTTCATACAGTTGAAGATAAATAACCAAATATCTGGTTACCTCAAGTCTATACCTTATATCCTTCGTTATCAGTCTATACCGTATAAACTTTGTTATCAGTCTATACCGTATATTTTTTGCTATCAGTGTTTTATGCATATCCCTTGTTATCAACCTATACCTTATCTCCTTTGTTATCAATTTGCACCGTATATCATTTGTCATGAACATACATCGTATAAACTTTATTATCAGTTTATACTGTATAATTTTCCGATCAGTTTATACCGCATATCCTTCTTTTATCAGTCCATACCGTACATCCATTATAATCAGTCTAGATTGTATAAACTTTGTTCTTAGTTTACACCATATATTCATACTTTATTATCAGTCTATACCATATATCATTTGTTATCAGTATATACCGTATATACTTTGTTATCAGTCTATATCGTAAATCCTTTCTTGTCAGTCTATACCGCATATCTTCTGTTATCAGTCTATACCGTGTATCACTTTGTTATCAGTCTATACCGTATGTCCTTATTATCAGCCTATACGGTATATTCATTTTATCAGTCTAGACTGTATATACTTTATTATCAGTCTATACTCTATATCCTTTGCTATCAGTCTATACCGTATATCCATTGTTGTCAGTCTATACTCTATATACTTTGTTATCAGTCTATACCGTATAATTGTGTATATACATTGTTATCAGTCTATACCGTATATCCTTTGTTATCAGTCTATACCGTATACCCTTTGTAATCAGTCTATAACGTATATCCTTTGTTATCAGTCTATACCGTATACCCTTTGTAATCAGTCTATACCGTATATCCTTTGTTATCAGTCTATACCGTATATCCTTTGTTATCAGTCTATATCGTATTTTGTTTTTGTTTTTGTTTTGGTTATCAGTGTTTAATGCATATCCTTTGTTATCAACATATATCATATATCCTTTGTTATCATTTTTCATGAGCTTATACCGTATATCCTTTATTATCAGTCTATACTATATATCGTTTGTTATCAGATTATACCGTAAATCTTTTGTTATCAGCTTATACCGCATATACATTGTTATCAGTCTATACCGTTTGTCCTTTGTTATCAGTCTATACCGTATATACATTGTTATCAGTCTATACCGTATATTCTTTGTTATCAGTCTATACCATATATATATAGAACATATATACCTTTGAATTTAGTGCACCATATGTCTATACCGTATATCCTTTGTAATCAATCTATACCGTATACCCTTTGTAATCAGTCTATATCGTATATCCTTTGTAATCAGTCTATACCGTATACCCTTTGTTATCAGTCTATACCGTATAACCTTTGTAATCAGTGTATACCGTATACCCTTTGTAATCAGTCTATAACGTATATCCTTTGTTATCAGTCTATACCGTATACCCTTTGTAATCAGTCTATACCGTATACCCTTTGTAATCAGTCTATACCGTATACCCTTTGTAATCAGTCTATAACGTATATCCTTTGTTATCAGTCTATACCGTATACCCTGTGTAATCAGTTTATACCGTATACCCTTTGTAATCAGTGTATACCGTATACCCTTTGTAATCAGTCTATAACGTATATCCTTTGTTATCAGTCTATACAGTATACCCTTTGTAATTAGTCTATACCGTATATCCTTTGTTATCATCAGCATGACATTGTAAGCCGAAATATAATTAATCTGTTTTAAATACATAAAGATCTGTGTCACTTGTCGAAGAAGTGAATGACGGATTTAAAAAGATCTTTTATGATTCTACTTGGTTTGGGGGGGGGGGGGGGTTCTTTTAGTTCGAACCCAACTAATTATGTTACTTGAAGGTTTAATGTGACATGAAATTTACAGAACAACTCTGCTCATACAATACTATATTTAGAATGAAATGAAAATTTATCTCTGTCAAGTGCAGTGGATCTATCATTTGGCCAAATATTTGATTACACTTTTTATCAGCTTGCCTACCGCATGCAAAAAATGCATCACATACTGCGGTTACCACTGAGCTCATAAATACCTTTGATCCGGGGATATATAACACAACTTCTTTGTTGTTGAAGTAGGCTTGTAAAAGATTTAAACGTCCATCAACCTTCCAATTTTTATGCAAAAAGGAAGAATTAAAAAGATTTCAACAAGATGTGAAAATACTTGTTGCGTAATTCAAAGAACTATGTATCTATTACGTCGTCTTTATACTATGGAACACAAAATTAACATATATTCAAATAATTCTACATATCTTCAGAGAATTGTACCTATCTTCAAATGAATTAGAGATAGGTTTAATTCAATTATACCTATCTTCAAATGAATTAGAGATAGGTTTAATTCAATTATACCTATCTTTAATTCATTTGAAGATAGGTACAGTTGATTTAAAGATAGGTACAAATGCAGTGAATTAAAGATAGGTATAATTGAATTAAAGATAGGTGCAATTCAGTTGAACCTATCTTTAATTATCACGATATTGACAATAATAACTGCCCCCCTTATGTTTGCTTCTGTGCGTCATACTGGCGCAAATATTTATTTAATAATTGTACCTATCTTCAAATGAATTAGAGATAGGTTTAATTCAATTATACCTATCTTTAATTCATTTGAAGATAGGTACAATTGATTTGAAGATAGGTACAAATGCAGTGAATTAAAGATAGGTATAATTGAATTAAAGATAGGTGCAATTGAATTGAACCTATCTATAATTATCACGATATTGACAATAATAACTGCTCCACTTACGTTTGTTTCTGTACGTCATAATGGCGCAAAAATTTATTTAATAATTGTACCTATCTTCAAATAAATTAGAGATAGGTTTAATTCAATTATACCTATCTTTAATTCAGCTGAAGATAGGTACAATTGATTTGCAGGTAGATACAAATGCAGTGAATTAAACCTCCATATTTCCCGCCATTATCAAATCTTTCCAAGGGAGAGTTCATTATTTTCAATGACTCAAAAACGAATTGAACCTAGGTATAATTGAATTGAACCTAGCTTCAAATCCTTTGTGGATATGTTTCAATAATACCTATCTTCAAATTAATTGCACCTATCTTTAAATCAATTATACCTATCTTCATATGGATTATAGATAGGTATAATTCAACTGAACCTATCTTTAATTGAATTGAAGATAGGTGCAATTCCATTAATGATAGGTGGAATTTATTTGAAGATAGATTCAATTATTTAAAGATAGGTATAATTATTTACACCTATCTTTAATTCATTTACACCTATCTTTAATTTAATCGTACCTATTTTCAATTCATTTGAAGATAGGTACAATTATTTGAAGATAGGTGCAATTATTTGAAGATAGGTACAATTATTTGAAGATAGATACAATTATTTGAATATATGTTAATTTGGCGTTCCATATTAAACGGCCTTGCTGTAATAACAAGCATAATCTTTCAAAACACGAAAAGTCAGAAGTTACTAAACGAAGTTTATCTTCTCAAACATCTTACTTGAATAAATTGTGACAAATATTATCAGAAAAAATAGTAATAATAATAATGTGCATGTAAATGTAAAGGTCAGGGTTTCTCAATAAGGGATAGGGTGATCGGTAGACAACTCGAAAACCGATAAAAAGGGCCAGATCAAATAGAAAAGCGAGAGGATGGCCTGCTCAAACAAAAAAGCGAGAGGATGGCCCGCTCAAATAGGTAAGCGAGAGGATGGCCTGCTCAAACTGGAAAGCGAGAGGATGACCTGCTCAAATAGGAAAGCGAGATTAGGGCCTGCTGAAACAGAAAAGCGAAAAAGAGGATCAGGGGCTCATTAACAAAGATGAAATACCATATGAAGAAATATGGAAAATAAACAAGAGGCCCAAATGGGCCTATATCGCTCACCTGAGCACAAATTGCTTCTTTACAATAGAATGACAGCTCATTTCAGTAGAAAATTTTGCTTTTTTTCTACAAGACTTTCTATCAGGTTTGGTGATATTTTGTGCAGTCGTTTTGAAGTGTCCAAAATGTGTCAACCAATCAGAGCCAATGGCGGCCATCTTGGATAACGGATGGGCACGAAAACACAAACTTGGTAGAGGACCTCGAGTACTTACTTCCTATGAGGTTTGGTGAAATTCTGTCCAGCGGTTCTTGAGAAGAAGTCGAAAATGTGTCAACCAATCAGAGCCAAAGGGGATCATCTTGGATTACGGATCGGCACGAAAAACACAAACTTTGTAGAGGACCTTGAGTGTTTACTTCCTATGAGATTTGGTGAAATTCTGAGCAGCGGTTCTGGAGAAGAAGTCGAAAATGTGTCAACCAATCAGAGCCAATGGCAGCCATCTTGGATTACGGATGGGCACGAAAAATACCAACTTGGTAGAGGACCTCAAGTACTTACTTCCTATGAAGTTTGGTGGAATTCTGTGCAGCGGTTCTGGAGAAGAAGTCGAAAATGTAGAAAAGCTAACGACGGACGGACGAAGGACGAAAGACGACGGACGACGGACGGTGATTGATCACAATAGCTCACTTGAGCCTTCGGCTCAGGTGAGCTAAAAAGTACAGCCACGTTCCATAATTCTCAGAGTAAAATGAACGAGGTTTTCATTCTGTATGCAGAAACCTTGTGCTATCCTCTGCAAATTCCTGTACTCGGATCTTAGAGTGGATGTGAAAAGAAAGGCGCATCCGTGTAGAACATTAATTACTGCACTCTAATATCAGGATATATAACATAATACACTTTTTAAAAATGGTTGTAAAGATTCATGAAAAGAACGCAATTTATCTAGCGAGGACGTAGAGCTCATGTGATATTATATGATTTATCTAGCGAGGACGTAGAGCCAATGTGATATTATGTGATTTATCTAGCGAGGACGTAGAGCCAATGTGATATTATATAATTTACCTAGCGAGGACGTAGAGCCAATGGATATTATGTGATTTACCTAGCGAGGACGTAGAACCAATGTGATATTATGTGATTTATCTAGCGAGGACGTAGAGCCCATGTGATATTATGTGATTTATCTAGCGAGGACGTAGAGCCAATGTGATATTATATGATTTATCTAGCGAGGACGTAGAGCCAATGTGATATTATATGATTTATCTAGCGAGGATGTAGAGCCAATCTGATATTATGTGATTTATCTAGCGAGGACGTAGAGCCAATGTGATATTATATGATTTATCTAGCGAGGACGTAGAGCCAATGTGATATTATGTGATTTATCTAGCGAGGACGTAAAGCCATTGTGATATTATGTGATTTATCTAGCGAGGAAGTAGAGCCAATGTGATATTATATGATTTATCTAGCGAGGACGTAGAGCCAATGTGATATTATGTGATTTATATAGCAAGGACGTAGATCCAATTTGGTATTACATCATGGACTACTAGATGTGGCGAGACTCAGTGTCATGCAGTGATGGAATCGACTTTCTTCTAATGTCGTAGAAATGTCTTTCATTTTGTCATACTCGGCAGACAGAGGTATAGTTAATTTCGTACATGAATGGGATTATATGTCGACTGGAAGTCGCCCAAACCCTGAACACGTGTAATAAACATGCCTACGACTTATGTGTACACAAACATGTTACCTACACTCATACTTTCACTTACACCTACACTCATATCTACACTCAACCTACACTCATATCTACAGTCATACCTACACAAATACCTACACTCATATCTACACTCATACCTACACTCACACATACACTTATACCTACATTCAATATACACTCATACCTACACACATACCAGTACTCATGCTTACATTAATACCTACACATCCCTACACTCATACCTACACCTATATTTACACTTATAACTACACGCATACCTACGTTTATACCTACATTCATAACTACACTGATACCTACACTCATACCTACAGTCATACATACACTCTTTCCTACAATCTAACATACACTCATACCTACACTGCAATCTGCACTTATACCTATTTTCATACCTACACACATACCTACACTCATACCTACATTTATACCTACACTCATACCTAAACACATACTTACCTTCGTACCTACACTTATAATTACACTCATACCTTCGCTTATACCTTCACTCATACCTATACTTATATATATATATATATATATATATATATATATATATATATATATATATATATATATATATATATCTACACACATACCTTCACTCATACAAACACTTATACTTACAGTGACACCTAGACTATTACCTACAATCTAACCTACACTCATACTTACACTTATAGCTACATTTATACCTACACACATACCTACACTCAGATCTTTCATACCGTTCTTGTAATTCGCTCGTTATAACTCTTGCACATTTTTCTCGAACTTGTCTTCGTTGTGGGCTGGCACAAACCGGCCCATCTATTGAAATAAGTTTGGGAAAGTTCCATGCGTTTCTGCGGTACAGTAAAGCCACACTCCCAGGATTTTACACCAATGATAAAATTAGGATTATATTCACTGCGGAGAGAGCATGTGTCACCTTGCTGACCCAGTTTGATAGATTCGCTAATTTACGTTACAGCAGAGGAGGAATATTTTGGGGGTTTCTTTTGTTTTGGGGGTTGGGGGGTCGTTTTTTTTTTTTTTAGTTTTGTTTTGTTTGGTTTTTGGGGGGGTTTTTTTTGGGGGGGGGGGTTTACCTTACAAGTTTAGAATATTTGACGCGCTTTCTTCATAAGCAAAACCGTAATTCGGTTGTGTGATTTTTGGTTAAATCATAGCGTGATTAAGGACAGTTCCCGGTTATTCAATTTTCAGATATCTTTCTATCAATTTTCAGGTACCCCGTGCTGTATTAAACTATTAAACTTGAGCATTATTGAGTTTCATTGTAACCTTTGATATGGCTACCAATAAACATTTTGAGATTTTCCAACTTCCTGATTTGACAGAACATGGAATTTCTTCATTGCCTCATATAGGCAGAGATACGCAATTCACAATAAAAAATTTTCTAGCAGATATTTTCTGTTCAGAATTCAAATACAAGATCTCTTAAATACATATTTCTAAATAAAGACAGGAACTTAGGACCTTTCCCTTCTACCTTTTATGAAATTAGCACTGGGAAAGTGACACTTGCATTTATTCTGCAAACCATGAATAAGAGTTATCTCTCTTGATGATATAGTCTTGCCAGCACAACGCTCAGTACCTACAATATGCATTGCAGTCTTTGCAAAACCGCATAAAAGAGTATGCATGAAGAATATAAAATCCCTATTAGGAAATTCCAAGACAATGATTGGAAATATTTGCCTCACTTTCTTCTTCAGATTACCTTTGAACAGGGGTTTCATTTGATTCATTTCCTTTCCTTGGAGAATTATAATGACTACTCAGGTTATGAATCCTGATTTATATGAGCATTGAAGTGTGACTAACAATGGGATTGACTAATAATGGGATTGACTCAAGTGTTATTATGCCTTTTACCGCGGGCAAAGAAAAGTCCCGAGTCAAAACCGAACTGCCGGTTATCGTACACGGACGGGGTGGAACTCTTCAACGCGGAGATATAAAAAATTTGACTCCCGCCACTGTCCTTAATTAAAGTCCTACTAGACTTCCAGAAGGACGTACCATAATAGCCAATTATATTCTACATTTCTTTCTTTTGGCAAAACGATTAACTTTAACTATTGTTTATAAATTAAAACGTGAAAATAAAAAGATTGCCAACTAGCACGGCTACACCACTACCAAAATGTTAACCAGTAAAGGGTTGGTTACCCAGCAAACAACCAGTTGCTTATAGATTGATTGTTTGAAATAAATAGTATATTGATATCTACTGATATAAGTTTGGGAAAGTTGCATGTGTTTCTGCGGTACAGTATAGCCACACTACCAAGATTTTACACCAATGACAAAATTAGGAGAGAGCACGTGTCATCTCGCTGGCCCAGTTTGATAGATTTATGTAAGCGTAGTATCTTCGAGACTTTCGCTGATTTACGTTACAGCAGAAGAGTATTAAATTTGTTGGCATACTTTCGTGGCTTGATTTTAGAATTTTTGACGCACTTTCTTCATCAGCAAAATTATAATTCGGTTGTGTAAGTGACCTCTGGTTGATATTAGCGTGATGAAAGTCCTACTAATTACCACGTACTAAACTTCCAGAATACAGCTCTAATGCCACACTGAAAAGGACGTACCGACATAACCAATTATATTCTACAATTCTTTCTTTTGGCAAGACGATAAACCTTAATCACTGTTTATAAGTTAAAACGTGGGACTAAAAAGATTGCCAACCAGCGCGGCTACACCACTACCAATGGTTTTACGCATGCGTGAGATTAAGAAAGACATGTTTTTACATTGGGATATATTTTTCTCTATTTGCAAGGTATGCAAACAGTTTCCGCATATATCAAATTTGTGTTTTGTGTTTTAGTTACTATGCAATAGAACACTGTCATCACTAGTGAAATTTGAAATGAACTAAAGCAGTTTCGTATAATCAAATTACATCGTATCTACCTCTAGTGAGTACTTCTCTACTTCCTGTATCACGAACACGTTCTAGTGACCGACTTTATTGAATTACAATGCCCACTGTACAAATTTGAATTCGTTACATATTCTGAAACCAGGTAAACGGTTCATACGGGCAGGCGAAGTCGTGTTAAATTTCAGAAGCGTAAACGACCCAACTCGTCACAGGTCATCGTCATCGGTTACTACCCATTCATTCTCCACACCAAGTAATATTGAACCTTTGACAACAACGAAGGTGTTCAAAGAAGCAATGGATGTACTCAATGGCAGTGTCAATGTAGCGAGTCATGCCTCCCTACCACCAAAGGAGTTGCCGGCAGAGTCGCTAGAATTTATTCAGATATCGACACAGGATGTCGAGGATGTTCTTAATTTATTAGATCTTAGCAAGGCCTGTGACTCAGACTTGATAAATCCTAGATTACTAAAGAAAGGTGCACCCGTCCTGTCCCCTTGTCATGCATATTTGTTTAATAAATCTATTGAATTAAGTATATTCCCTTCTCAGTGGAAATTGGCGAATGTCATACCAATATATAAAAAAGGAGACAGGACAGATACATCAAACTACAGACCGGTATCATTACTAAGTTGTTCGAGGACTATTGTTTAAGTTGAGGAGAATGGGAATATGTGGTCCACTCTTAGCTTGGTTTCAAAGCTATTTAAATGGAAGGCTTCAGCGGATTGCATTGGAGGGATGTGTCTCTGATTATAAAGAAATAAGGGCCGGAGTTCCTCAAGGATCAATACTTGGGCCTCTTTTGTTTCTTATATATATTAACTACATAGTAAATGATATTAATCCAAATATACGACTGTTTGCAGATGACACATCCCTTTACCTAATCGTTGAAGATCCTGCAATGGCGACTGACCTTATGAACACTGACCTAGGAAAAATACACCAGTGGTCACAAGACTGGTTGGTAAAATTTAATCCTAGTAAAACAGAACAATTAATTATTTCGCGAAAGACTAACCCAAACATGCACCCTCCAGGAATAATGAATAATATGTCAATACAGGAAGTAACTAGTCATAAACATTTGGGGTTGATTATTAACAAAACATGTTCATGGCATGATCACTTATCAGATATGGCTACTAAAGCCTGAAAACGGATCAACATTTTTCGATTATCAAAATTTAGACTAGACAGGAAAACTCTCGAAATTATATATTTCTCATTTATTCGGCCTTGTTTAGAGTATGCAGATGTAGTTTGGGATAATTGTACTGTCACAGAAAAACAGGAAATCGAACAAATTCAGTATGAAGCTGCATATATTGTCACTGGCGCAACAAGATCTTGTTCCAAAGCAAAATTACCGGAGGAGACTGGATGGGAAAGTCTTGAGCAAAAACGCTTTAAGCATAGATTGATTACTTTTTATAAAATGATTGATAAAGAAGTCCCCTCCTATTTGTATTCACTTATTCCACAAAGTGTTCATCAGGTCAGCCAAGAAATTTGAGGTCAAGGTCAAATCTTCAAACACCAGTATGTAGGTCGAACCTGTACCAAAATTCTTTTATTTGTAAAACTGTAAAAGATTGGAATGCATTATCAGAAAGTACAATACACATACGGTCAATTTCAGAATTCAAGAGATCTTTAGACAAAGATAAAAAGAAAGTTCCATAATATTTTTATTTAGGAGAACATAAAGGTCAAATATTGCACGCTCGTCTTCGATTGGGTTGCAGCTGTCTGAATGCTGACCTGTATAAAAATCATCTACGTGATGATGACAACTGTGTTTGTGGTCTCCCGGAAACGGCAAATCATTTCTTTCTGGAATGTTCTAACCACAGTGAATTACGTAATAGAACTATCAATACATTATCAGTTCAAATAAACATAAATATCTTGTTATCAGGTTGTCCCCTGTATGATGATGATGTAAATGGAGAGATATTTCCTTAAGTACAAAATTTCATTATCAATAGTAATAGATTCTCTTAAGTAAATCGTACAGACATGATCACACGAAACGTGTCAACTTCCCACTCTTTTATCAATATCATTCATTTAATATCAGGGCTTTTTTCCACTTAAATAAAATCCGGTAAAAAGAGATTGAATTTCTCATTTCTCATGTGATTTTCATGTGGGTTTCAAAGTTGGGGTCAGGCCCCTGGGTTAGGGGAAAATGGGCGGGGTTGGAAAGGTTGTCCGTGCTTCTCTTCCTTAACTATAAGGGGGAACAAAACTTTTGATGGTGTCATATGAAAGAATGTGGTTAGTTTGAAAACTTAGTTCTTCTTTCACACATCCATTAACACCACATTAAAACATGATGCGGGCGTATCATGCACCCGTTAGCTGTGCCCTATTTTTCATACATGTATTCACCATTTATTTATTGTAAAAGGATGGTCAATCAAATACATGTAAATCTAATATGTATATAAATATTTGATATCAATATCACGTTACTTAATTGTAAAAACAAATGCAAATAAAATATTAAGTTGTTTTTTGTGCATTCATTTTTTAAATGCAACTATCAATCACGAAAAATTAACATTAACTTAACATTAAGTACATTAACGTTAAAAATTGAATGTTATTCTAACGTTAATAAATTTTTATGTTAAATTGATGTTAAAAGTCAACATTAAATTAACGTTGAAAAATTTATTTCATTGCTTTTGCATTGATATGCTTATGAATATAATTTCATGTTACTTTCAACATTAATCTCATGTTAAAAGTTAACATCATTTTAATCTCAAAAATTTAACATGTTAATTTAACGTTAAATGTTTCAACGTTAAATTAATGTAAATGTAACATTTATTTCTTGTGAAAATAACATTAATTTAAGGTTAATCGAGATTAAGGTTAAATTAATGTTAGGCACAATTGGCTGTAATATCATATTTCTCTTATTATTTTATGAAAAATGGTTAAAAGTTCAAATGTAAATGGTGAATTGTGATGTTTAAATGTCATTATTTATGTAACTTTTTATACACCCGCATTTAAAATGTGGGCGTATTATGCTATACCGCTGTCGTCTGGCCGTCAATCCATCTTTGTCCGGGCTTCTTCACCTTAACTAAAGGGGGAACAAAACGTTTGATGGTGTCATATGAAAGGGTGTGGCTTGTAGTTGTGCATGTGGGTTTCAAAGTTGGGGTCAGGCCCCTGGGTTAGGGGAAAATGGGCGGGGTTGGAAAGGTTGTCCGTGCTTCTCTTCCTTAACTATGAGGGGGAACAAAACTTTTGATGGTGTCATATGAAAGAATGTGGTTAGTTTGAAAACTTAGTTCTTCTTTCACACATCCATTAACACCACATTAAAACATGATGCGGGCGTATCATACACCCGTTAGCTGTGCCCTATTTTTCATACATGTATTCACCATTTATTTATTGTAAAAGGATGGTCAATCAAATAAATGTAAATCTAATATGTATATAAATATTTGATATCAATATCACGTTACGTAATTGTAAAAACAAATGCAAATAAAATATTAAGTTATTTTTGTACATTCATTTTTTTTTAATGCAACTATCAATCACGAAAAATTAACATTAACTTAACATTAAGTACATTAACGTTAAAAATTGAATGTTATTCTAACGGTAATAAATTTTTATGTTAAATTGATGTTAAAAGTCAACATTAAATTAACGTTGAAAATTTTATTTCATTGCTTTTGCATTGATATGCTTATGAATATAATTTCATGTTACTTTCAACATTAATCTCATGTTAAAAGTTAACATCATTTTAATCTGAAAAATTTAACATGAGACTTTTAATGTTAATTTAACGTTAAATGTTTCAATGTTAAATTAATGTAAATGTAACATTTATTTCTTGTGAAAATAACATTAATTTAAGGTTAATCGAGATTAACGTTAAATTAATGTTAGGCACAATTGGCTGTGTAGACGCATTGTAGCCAAGTTCAGCGCGTATAAGCAGCGAGAGGAGGTCAGTGGTATGTCTAAAAATCTGCGTGGCACTAACATGTACATGTATGTAAATGAACCGTTTCCGCCTTCCATAGTGGCTCAACGCAAGGAACTATTTCCCATTATGAAAGCTGAGCGCGCGATGGGTCGCAATGTGCGTTTGACCTATAACCGTCTATACATCGATGGTAAACTGTACAGACCACCCAGCGGAACAGGTAACGCCCACCGCTAGGAGGTACAGGGGGTTGGACAAAACTTTAAATTTTTGTCTTGGAACGTAAATAGATCCCTTAGGAACAAATTATCGGACACTGATTTTTGTTCTTTTATTCGTGAATATGATGTTATTTTTCTCACTGAATGTTTTTCCATCAGATGTGTACATAAGTCAAAAGGACGAGGTGGATGCCTTGTTCTATCAATACGTGAACAATTTAAGAAACATGTTAAAGTCCTTAAAATTGTTGAGGGTACACCTATTGGGTGTATATAGAAAAGAAACTCATAAACTTTGCGTCTAATTTATATATGTATTGTGTGTATATACTACATGTAAATAATGTATTTTATGACCATTATGACAATAATTTATTTCAATTGATTGAAGATGATTTGGCAATATATAGTCGACATGGTTCAGTTGCTGCCATTGGGGATTGGAATAGCCGCACTGGTGAAAACTTAGATTATATTCAGTCTCATAATTTAAATACCTCGTTACTTTTTTTTTTTTTTTTTTTTTTGATTTTTGTTTTACGTCACACCACAAATATTTCACGTATATAGTGACGGCATCTGCCTGATGCGGGGCATACAAATGTTTACCTTTGCAACCGACCCACCCGAAGCAGTGAGGGATCTTTAACGTGTCATGCATACCACGACACGGGGCCTCGGTTTTTACTGTCTCATCTGAAAGACATGACACCGGCATGACCAGAGCGGGACTCGAACCCCGGCCTCCCGATCATGAGTCCGACGCGATACCACTAGGCCACGCCGGCTTAAAATACCTCGTTACATCGTTGGTTAAATAATGTATTCAACTATGTACCTGATAATGTTATGCCTGGTCGAGATCAGCTAAAAGAACGGTTAACATGCTTGGCCGCCGTTTGTTAGACATGTGCAAATCTAGTGGTCTTCGTATTCGTAATGGTCGAAAGCAAGGTGATTCAAAGGGCAATATAACATTTTTTAACCATCAAGGAACTAGCGTAATTGATTATGACCTTGTACATTACTCTATTTTTTATAATAATTATGAATTTCACGTGTTAGATTTCA
Source organism: Pteria penguin (assembly GCA_035048485.1). Taxonomy (NCBI): domain Eukaryota; kingdom Metazoa; phylum Mollusca; class Bivalvia; order Pterioida; family Pteriidae; genus Pteria; species Pteria penguin. Next base: position 70,055,117 of record CM068583.1, read on the forward strand.
ATGAATGGTTTGATCATGCCCAAATAGCACTTGCGTTTAGTGTGTGTATTAATGATTCCAATGTACAAAGTGAATGTCAAGTTAGATTTAAAGGGAGTTTAGTGAAATGGAACGACATACATTTTAATGATATGAAGGCTGCTTTGTTAAATAGACAACAAGAACTCATTGATTGCATTGAAAACATCGGAGATAGTGTACAATGTTTTGATGCTGGTGTCTCTAAATTTACCAAGTCGTTCAATGATATTTTTAACCCCTGTAAAAGGGAATATGTCTGTACATCAAAATCCCACTATGATTGTAATATATGATATCAAATATTTTTTCTCACTTTTTTTGGTTTATCGAATGAACTACTCCAGTGACACGCACTAATGCTCCCCCATTCATAACTTTATCACCTTCATCATTATGTGTTTTCTTTTCTATTCTGTTTTCATTTCTTCACCAACATTTCATTTAAAGAGGTTGAATACAAGTATAAATCCTGTTATCTCATATACTTTAAGAATGTGTAACCTGTGTTGACCCCCATCCTTGCCTAATCCTGCCTACCAACCTTCCCATAGACCCTATTCATAGACATCATGAGATATAGGGCAAGGGTGGGATGTCACTACCAGAGGGCAAAGCTACCTAAAATGACCAGATGTATTATAGAGATGTTCTGCTGGCAATATTTATTCTCTGTTACAGAGAGCTAGGTATGCTACTTATGACTTTCACATTGCTGTATAGCTCACTAATTCTAAGTGATTACCTAATCCCACGCATAGATAACGACCTTCAGAAAGACCGCTTTATTCATAAGCATTTCATTCTTTTTGATTTCATTTCTATTCTACTCCTACTCTCAGGAGACATTGAAACAAATCCAGGACCATCAAACTTGCATCATGACCCAATTACTAATATCAAAGACCTGTCTCTATGCCATCTGAATGTACAGAGTCTAACAAACAAGATTGACCTTATAGCCGCTGAACTACACAGTTTTGACTTGATAACACTCAGTGAAACTTGGCTAGATGCATCTATAGACAATTCCCAAATTCAAATTCTCGGCTTCCAGGATCCCATCCGCCTTGATACAAACCGACATGGAGGGGGTGTGGCTGTCTATATAAAAACAATACTCCTTTCATAGAAAGAAAGGACCTACACATACCAAACCTAGAAATAATTTGGTTAGAAGTTAATCTATGTCACAGGAAGGTACTCATGCATAGGTGTATGCTATTTCCATCCCAGGTTCGACAACTGGAACTTGGCTGAACTTGCAATAGATCAAGCAATTCAGAATAAGTCTAACATAGTACTATTGGGTGACTTTAATGAAAACTTGTTGGACCAATCAAAATCACGTAACATCAGAAGTATAATGAACAATTTCAACTTGATCCAACATATTAAAACCCCTGCGAGAATCAGTAACCACTCCTCAACCTTAATTGATCTAATCTTAACCAATGACACTCTAGAGTGTACAAAGGCAGGTGTAATTGACCCTTTTTGTAGCGACCATCATGCTATTTATTTTACCACAAATTTCATTAAAATTAAGCACCACACTTATAAACGGCGCATTTGGCAATATGACAAAGCTGATTTTGACACCTATAGATACAATTTACAAAACTGTATCTGGAACTTAGATCCATCCAATATAGACAGCATGGTGGATCAACTCACTACTAACATTATCAAATCTGCTGAACCTGCAATCCCATACAGTTATTACTGTTCGTCCATCTCAGCCTCGATGGTTTCATAATGGAATAAGGGTTGCAATTAAAAAAACGAAAAAGTTACATAAAAGGGCCAAAACATCAAACCTGGATCAAGATTTCTTCAACTTCAGGGAAGCTAGAAATCATGTCGCTTCCCTTATACATGAGACCAAAGTAAACCACTGTAAAAGATTGGCAAATTCCTCACAAAATGGGAATCTAAGTCCTAAGCAGTGGTGGAAAATAACAAAGGAATTTCTTAAATCTGATAATACCACTGAAATTCCTAATCTCATTCACAATGATATGCAGTACAACTCCACCACTGACAAAGCTAATAATTTGAATGACTTCTTCTGTGCACAGTGCAATATTGATGACAGCCAGGCCTTCCTACCAAATTTAAACCATATTCCAAATACTTTAAACCATATACAGGTTAGTGTACAAGATGTTGAAGATGTATTAAAAATAATTGACACCAGTAAAGCCTGTGGACCTGACCTTGTCAGTAGACTTCTAAAAGAGGGATTTCCCTTACTTTCACCACATCTTTCATTTCTCTTCAAGTTATCACTCCAAAATTCACACTTCCCAGAAAAATGGAAATTAGCCAATGCAAGTCCAGTCTTTAAGAAGGGGGATAGGTCAGATCCATCAAACTTTGCTAAGTTGTATTTCAAAAGTTTTCGAAAAATGCATCTTCAAACATTTTTACAATTACCTGAATATGAATAATATGATAACTCCTGTCCAGTCAGGTTTTACCCCAGGTGACTCTGCAGTATATCAGCTAATAAACCTGTATGACTGCTTTTCAAGGGCTTTGGATGATGGTAAGGAAGCAAGAGTTATTTTTTGTGACATCAGCAAGGCCTTTGATAGGGTATGACATACAAGTCTATTATTTAAGTTGAGGCGGATGGGAGTGGGTGGGTCTCTCTTGTCCTGGTTTAAAAGTTATTTGGATGACAGGGTTCAGAGAGTTGCAATCGAAGGTACTTTCTCTGAAATCAAATCTGTTCGAGCCGGTGTTCCCCAGGGCTCAATATTAGGCCCACTGCTATTTTTAATCTTTATAAATGATATTGTTGATGAAATTTGTTCCAGTATAAAATTAATTGCTGACGATACATCTCTTTTTATTATTGTTGAGGACCCACATTCGGCTGCAAATCTCCTGCAAAATGATATTGACAAATTACATCATGGTCACAACAGTGACTAGTTAAATTCCATGCAACCAAAACAGAAGACCTTCTTATAAGCAACAAAAAAAAAATCCACCTCCACATCCTCCACTACACATGAACAATACACAAGTAAAATCAGTACCCCATTACAAACATTTTGGTTTACAATTCAATACAACCTGCATCTGGCATGAACATATCAATAATATAACATCTAAAGCATGGAAACAGGTAAACATTTCGAGGGGTTTGAAATTCAAACTTGACAGGAGAACTTTGGAGATAATTAATTTTTCCTTGATTAGGCCACTTTTGGAATATGAGGACATTGTATGGGATAAATGCACTGAATATGAAATGAATAAAATTGAAAAAGTACAAATTGAAGCAGAAAGAATAAGTTTAGGGGCCTCCAAATCCTGTTCACGCACCAATGTTTTGGAAGAAAATGGGTGGGAAACACGGCAATACAGACGTTACAAACACAGACTCATCACTTTTCACAAAATGTTCAATAAACATGTGCCACCTTACCTATACAATTATGTTCCACCAAACACCAACCAAATAAACAAAAGAAATCTTAGAAATTGTAATGATCTACAAGTACCACACTACAGAACCAAACAAGCACAAAACTCCTTCACTCCAAGAACCATTGTATGTTAGGGTTGGTACCTCATTGGACACATTCAAAGCACACCTAGACAGAAACACAAATCACATTCCAAATTATTATTATTATGCAGGAGTCAGGAAATTCCAAATTATGCATACTCGATTGAGACTTGGATGCAACTCTCTGAGCTCTGATCTATTCAAAAATCATATTTCCTTGAATAATCTGTGTCAATGTGGGGAGGAAGAAACAGCAAATCACTATCTTCTTGCTTGCCCCATCTATGCAAATATCCGACAACATACCATATTTACAATACCCGTAAATGTTACCTGTAACATACTACTATTTGGATGCCCTCTGTATGATGCCAATGTCAACACAATTATTTTTCTTAAAGTTCAGAAAGCCGGCGTGGTATCGCGCGGACTCCTGATGGGGAGGCCGGGGTTCAAGTCCCGCTCTGGTCATGCCGGTGTCATGTCTTTCGGATGAGACAGTAAAAACCGAGGCCCCGTGTCGTGGTATGCATGACACGTTAAAGATCCCTCACTGCTTCGGGTGGGTCCGTTGCAAAGGTAAAAATTTGTATGCCCCGCATCAGGCAGATGCCGTCACAATATACGTGAAATATTTGTGGTGTGACGTAAAACAAAAACCAATCAAATCAAATCAAATCTTAAAGTTCAGAATTATATTGAAGACAGCTCATAATATTTATTGGCGACACTACCTTATATGTATACAATAGAGTCTTTCTTACTTATTTCAACATTGTTATATACCGAATGCTAAATTATTCAGACTGTTAATGTTACTTATACTTCTTTTTAATTATAACTTACTTCATCTAATTATTCTCAATTTTTTTTTTCATTTTTAGAGTAATTCCTATCAATCGTTCATAATTCAATTACGTGTACTATACAGGCCATTGCTTTAATGTAAAACTTAATTTGTACAAAGGAGAGAGCTTTATAAAAGAATTATTCTTGTTGCTCAATCCTTAAATAATATGTACGCTTGTATTCTATATGCTTAGATCAACAAATAAATACTGTTTAAACTAAGAGTTATCTGCGTATGTGTAAATCACTATATTTGCAATTTAAAGGCAATCAGCTATGCTACATGAAAAAAAACACAACCCAAAGGTATTTTACAAATCTTTCTGTAAAAGAAAACATGTTTCACAATGCAGTTTAAATGTTCTGAATCTTTTGAACACTTTAAGCGATTGGGTGAAGCTCCTAGTCATGAGGATGATGAGTTGCCAAATGAAAATAGAACTGATGATGTTGTTTTTTGAGGAGCTTAACGAATTGATTACTTTAGATGAAATAAATGCTGTCCTGAAAAATATGAAAACGAATAAATCCCTAGGTATCGATTGTCTAATTAATGAATTTTAAAACAAAACTTTAATGGAATTCTAAATCCAAATCTTTGTAAAATATTTAATACTGCACTACATTTTGGATACATACCCGATATCTAGTGTAAAAGAATTGTTGTTCCAATTCATAAGAAAGGTGATGTAATTAACACAGATAATTATCGTGGAATCACATTAATGAACTATCTTTTAAAGATTTTTACTACAATTCTGAACGATAGGTTACTCAAATGGTCTATGAATAACTCTATTATCACCGATGCACAGTTTGGATTTAAAGGAGGTCTTGGAACAACAGAAGCTATTTTTGCATTTAATAGTATTATTGAGAAGTATATTTCATCTCGTAAAAACTGTATTGCTGTTTTATTGATTATAAAAAGCGTTTGATTGTATTGATAGAAATTTGATGTTTTACAAATTAGCCCGAATGGGTTTGAGTGGAAATATTTTCAACGCTTTTCGGTCGGTATATTCTCAAGTAAAATGTTGTGTTAAATATCAAAATGAATTTTCAGACTTATTTGATGTTGACACTGGTGTTTTAAAAGGTGAGGCATTGTGTCCTTTTTTATTTTCTCTTTACTAGAACGATTTCGAAAACTCGTTTATTACAAGCAACTGTCCATATATGTAACTTAAAAACCTAGCTATTTTTCTTCTCGTGTATGCTGATGACACTGTACATTTGACTGAATCTGCTCAAGAACTTCAAACAATGCTTAATTCTCTAAATTCATACTGTGATAAATGGAAACTAACTGTCAACGTCGATAAAACCAAAATTGTTGTTTTCCGCAATGACAAATGATTTTATCTTGATAATGAAATCGAAATTGTCAACAGTTTCAATTATTTAGGCCTGATGTTAAGTTATACAGGTAATTTTTATAAATCACAAGTTGCTTTAGCCACACAAGGTCGAAAATGTCTTTTTGAATTATATAGTTGTACGAAAGACATGCGTCTTAATATTGAAACAAAAAATTGTTTGTTTTTGATACCTACGTTGGTAGTGTAGTAAATTACGCATGTGAAATTTGGGGGTTTCACTCTGCTCAAGCAATTGAACGGTTGCACCTTGAATTTTGCAAAAATGTATTAAAAGTTAAAAAATCAACACCCAGTTTCATGATATATTCGGAGATTGGCAGAGTCCCCTTCATAATAAAAAGAAAACTTAGAATTATAAAATTTTGGTTAAAGCTAATTAAATCTAATAATTGTATTTTGCAATCTTTTTATGAACAAGCATGTGAAGCATGTGTATGTGAACCTTTAAATATTTGTAATCTTGGTTAAGTCAGGTTAAATCTTTACTTGAAAGGCTTGGTTTTAATGATGTATGGTTGATGCAAACTGTTGTTAATGAAAAACTTTTTGTCAAAGTCGTTGAGCAGCGTTTAACTGATATATTTTTGCAAGAGAGAGATGCATTTCTAAACATATCATCGAAATTTAATCTTTACAAATATCTCATTCACTCATTCTCCCTTCAATTTTACCTTAAAAAACAAGTTCCTGATATTTATTTACACTTTATTACAAGATTCAGATTAAGCGCTCATAAACTTAATATTGAAACTGGTCGTTACAATAAAGTTGAAAAAATAACAGATTGTGTTGTTTATGTAATTTACAAGAAATTGAAGATGAGTATCACTTCATTTTAGTTTGTCCTATTTACACAATTAACAGAAAAAAAATTATTAAGAAATACTTTTGGCATAAACCATCTGTATTTAAACTTTCGCAATTGTTATCTTGTCAAAATGTTTCCGACTTACTCAATTTAGGCAAATTTCTGTATTTTTCTATCAAAATCAGAGAATTATTGTTGTGAAATTGTGTACCTTTTGTCTTTCCTCCACATGCCATTATATTATGTAAACTATATCGGATTGTATTCATTTACCTATAAGTTATCATGCTTTTGGTTAATAAACTACTAAACAAAAGTTTAACCAGTAAAGGGTTGGTTTTCCAGCAAATAGCCAGTTGCTTATAGATCGGTCATGTTTTGTTGTTAACAATAAATAGTCGATTGATTGATTAATTATTCTTTCACGTCACTCCACGATTATTTCACGTATATGGTAACGCTATCGGTATTAGTAAGATCGCTATTACATGGTTTAAATGTGATCCCAAATATATACTATTAGCGGAAATATCAACGGAAGCGATACTGGAGATTTTTACGATCATCATGGTCTTTATATGTCTGCTAATTAACAGTCACATGGCTGTACGATACATATTTTAAAACGTTATTCTGTTTTGAAAATTCTTTCCTGTTAAACAGTCAAAAGAAAGGATAAGTAACATCCCGCCACAGCTTTTCCCACTGTCATGCAAGCATCTAGATAGTCTTCGTTTTGGAATGAAATTTACAAACATTCGCACGATCTGTTTATGGCACTAACTCAACACGACTCAGACCTTTCTACGAGTTAAGTCAAGTTTTTTACAATATTCACGACTTTATCACAAGACACAACAATTGTTTTATGAGAAATGTACGCGTGAAGGCGACATGTTGTGACCAGAGTATGAAGACCGCGAAATCATGTTTATGACACGTGTCGGAGATCCGGGCGACGCCGCGGAGTTTGAAGACCGTGAATTCATGTCTATAACACGTATTGGAGTTCATAGCGACGCCCACTCGACATGTTGTGATTAGAGTTTGAAGATTGTGGATTCATGTCTATAACACGTGTTGGAGTTCCGGGCAACGCCCAGTGGACATGTGGGCGACGCCTAATCGACATGTTGTGATTAGGGTAGGAAGACCGCGAATTCATGTCTATAACACGTTTCAGAGGTCCGGGCAACGCCGCGGAGCTTGAAGACCGCGAATTCATGTCTATAACACGTTTCGGAGGTCCGGGCAACGCCGCGGAGCTTGAAGACCGTGAATTCATGTCTATAACACGTATTGGAGTTCCGGGCGACGCCCAGTCGACATGTTGTGATTAGCGTTTGAAGATCGTGGATTCATGTCTATAACACGTTTTAAAGCTTCGGCCAACGCCCAGTCGACATGTTGTTATTAGAATATGAAGACCGCGAAGTCATGTCTATAACACGTGTTGGAGTTCCGGGTGATTCACTAGCGACATGTTGTGATCAGAGTACGAAGACCGCAAGGCATGTCCATAACACGTGTTGGAATTCCGGGTGACGCCCAGGCTACATGTTGTGATCAGAGTATGAAGACCATGAAGTCATGTCTATAACACGTGTTGGAGCTCCGGGCGACACCCAGGCGACATGTGGTGATTAGAGTATGAAGACCGCGAAGTCATGTCTATAACTTAAATCTCTTCATTCCATCATGCACACAAAACCTGACGGAGGCAACTGACTTTAATCTTAAATCTCTCTATACCAACACGCACACAAAATCTGACGGAGGCAACTGCCTTTAACCTTAAATCTATCCATACTTTATCATTTATAATTTTCATGTTGTATACTAGTTGTTTTATCACTGAGATTGCTGACTTCGGCTTCTCTAAAACTTTCATGTTGTATGTACTAGATATTTTGTCACTGAGGTCGCTGGCCTTCAGCCTCTTTATAAATTTTAAGTTGTATGTACATGGTATACGTAACCCATCAACACAATAAGAAACACGTTATATCCCGCGTGTCTCCCCAGTTCTTCATTCATAAAGATAGAATGTACGTCTGGTTTTAGCAATCTCTGCATGAACATTTTACGATATTATGCACAATCACAAAACAAAATCAATTTTTGATTTGAATACATTTAGCATAAAATTACAGTTAAAATTAAACTGTGTCATCATCAGCTTGAATGATCTCAAGCGTAATAGTGTGAGACCAATGATAAATGGTAGGACATGTGGTATCACGTCATCCTCATAAACGATGGTAACGGACAAAAAAGTACAAATAAATCAACAGAATTTAATATATATTTTTGAGTATTTCAAAACCTGTCAGCAGAGGTCCTTAGGAACAAAGAGATAAAAACAAATTTCTTTTTATTATATATTGGGGGTTGGCCATTTTTCACATTTTCAACTTTTTCTACAAAATCACATAAAAGATTTTAATGAAACATGGAATACATGAAGTACTAAAGGTTCTCTATCAATTTGGTAAATATCATCCAAATTGTTTAACAGATAATGCCACCATGTCTAAAAAGTAGGTCTCACAATGGTACATATACCACTTGGTAATTGAAATATGGAGAGTTGTGGTTCAAATCCAGCTGTATTCAAAAACATTTATTTCTTGTTTTAACACATCTAAATAAGTTTTTAGATGTTTCTCAACACTTAACATATGAAATTAGGCAATTTTAAGTTTAACACTTCCAAAAAAAAAAAGGGGGGGGGGTTGGCCATTTTTCACATTTTCAACTTTTTCTACAAAACTGTTTGAAGGATTTTTATAAATCTTGGTAGAAATAAGTCACTTATGATCCTCTTCAAATTCTGTTGTTTTCGTCCAGACCTCTTTACAGGTGGCGCCACCATAGTCAAAAGTAGGTCACAAAAGAGTTCCCTCCTTTAACAATATTCTTTTTCTTACGGGCTGTATACAGAGACCAACAGAATGCATAGAAATGATCTAGAGGGATGAGTGAAGACGTATTGTCATTTTGGTTTCCTTCCAAAATCAAATTTTAGAATTTTTTTTCAACATTTCTTTGGACTTGGTGATTCAATGCAGAAAAGTGTCATATTTCCTAGTTAATTGATAATGATGATTTCTTACCGACTATTGTAATCATAATTATGGTAAGGATTGTTACTTTGAAAGAATTTTGTCAATATCTCAATTTTTGGATTTTCTATGAATTTTTTAAGACTTCCAAATGAGGGTGTATAGGAACAATTCAATCACATTTTTCACTTCTGCTGTTATACCACATGAAAGATTTTAATGAAACATGGAATACATGAAGTACTAAAGGTTCTCTATCAATTTGGTAAATTCAAACCAAATTGGTTAATAGATAATGCCACCATGTCTAAAAAGTAGGTCTCACAATGGTACATATACCACTTGGTAATTGAAATATGGAGAGTAGCGGTTCAAATCCAGCTGTGGTCAAAAATTTTTTTTTCATTTCTTTACACATCTAAATAAGTTTTTAGATGTTTCTCAACACTCAACATATGAAATTAGGCAATTTTAAGTTAGATCTGGACAATATTTGAAACAATTGTTGTTCATGACCCAGACTTGAAATCAGTCAACAAAAGACCCCACCTAAAGAAAATGACTAACTTGTTGCCCTGAATCACATCTTGCAGAGACAGAGGGAATGCTTAATATCAAAATCACCTGAATGGATGTGAAAAAAGTGTTGTTTTTTATTCTAGCCTGAAATAAAATTTGACATATTTTCAACATTTGTGTTGACTTAGTCACATTAATGCAAAAATAAATGAATTCTTCCTTCATGCATGACTGATCATCTAGGTAATCAGGTGAGCGATATAAGCCCACTTGGGCCTCTTGTTGTTTTACGTCACACCACGAATATTTCACGTATATGGTGACGGCATCTGCCTGATGCGGGGCATACAAATTTTGACCTTAGCAACGGACCCACCCGAAGCAGTGAGGGATCTTTAACGTGCCATGCATACCACGACACGGGGCCTCGGTTTTTACTGTCTCATCCGAAAGACATGACACCGGCATGACCAGAGCGGGACTCGAACCCCGGCCTCCCGATCAGGAGTCCGACGCAATACCACTAGGTCACGCCGGCTTTACTTATCACAATGCAATCTGGAGTAATTGTCAAACAAACAGCTCATACAACTTTTTAAAATATCTTAAAGCTACCTCATTTCAATATAATTCGCAAAACCAGATTACTACAATGCCAGACCTTTAAATCATGAACACATTAAGTGTATTTTCTGATTCTATAATGGTACACCATCTTCTCTTAATGTAGTAGGTTATATGCAAGCGGTCCACTGAAGTATTGAAGCATTCACAGCGATCCACTGACGTATTGAAGCATTCTAAGCGACCCACTGAAGTACTGAAGCATTCAAAGCGGTCTACTGAAGCATTCAAAGCGATTAACTGAGGTACTGAAAAAATCAAAACGATCCACTGAAGTACTGAAACATCCAAAGCGATCCAATGAAGAACTGAAGCATTTAAAGCGGTCCATTGAAGTATTGAAGCATTCAAAGAGATCCACTGAAGCATTTAAGCAATTCATTGAAATACTGAAGCATTCAAAGCGATCCACAGAAGTACTGAAGCATTCAAAGCGATTTACTGAAGCAATTGAAGCGATTCACTTAAGTACTGAATCATTCAGATTATATAACTCACGATTTGGATTATGTTATAGTCCAACCGTTCGCGGCCATGTTTTCCGATTTGGGTTTTCTTTCTTGTAAAGGATGAATGCACACTGTTGATTTAGTCACAATTTTATCACAGCCTCTAGGATAAATACAGGTTCATGTCATTTCACATGACAGTTGGTAAACTGTGACCCACTTCTGTGATGACAGTAGGTCAAACAGTTTTTAGGATATTTCCAATTATGGAATCAGGTGTTGCCTTGAAATTTACTCGCAACTTTATTCTCAGAGAAATACAGTTACAGTTTGCACTTCAGTCCGAATGGTGCAATATGACTAATTTTAGGGCTCAAATTACGTTAGTTTCCCAAACTATTTCTTATTAAAGATACAAGTATTGCAGTGAAATTTTGTCACATTCCTTTAAAAGAAATACACGTTAAGTTCATGTCATCGATTTAATGCTCCATGACCTACTTTAGAATAAAAATAGGTCAAACAGTTTTCCAAATTGCGCTTTTTTTCTTATGCTATGAACACAGAAATTGTGTATTTGACAATTTTAACCTATGAAGAAATCTGCTGCCCATATATTAAACGACAGGCCTATAATGCAAACACAGGCGTTGCTCTTGTTGTACTCTAAAGCTGTTTTTTTTTTAATTTGCTCACAATTGCTGAACCTGTATGTGTTCATTGTAACGTGAAAAGTATGAAATGTATGTACTGTTCAAAGCCAATTTTGTCATCATTCAGCCAGAATATCACGTCTTGTCCATAAAACATAAAATATGTATCGGGTATATGAAAAATTAAGCATTGTACATTGAATTTAACCCGGTATATATATCCAGCATTGTGAAAACAGATTTACCATATTCTGACATGTTATGTATAAATAAAGCAGTGCGTAGAATTGACCACAGTTCTCTAACACCATGCATGTATAAAACTAGGATCGCTGCATACACTACATCTACATGCATGCGCAAGATTGCGCGAAACGCACGAATGTACATGTAAAAGGTGTTTACATTCTTTCTCTAGCAGACAATATCGTTTATTCTATCCATAAAATGTTCATTTCAAACAAACAGCAATCTTATTTGATTACACATCATATAAGACCTAATTTTCAAATTATTATCGATGCGTAATATTGTTGACTTATAATACTGACATTTTATGCCGCTACAACACACCCTTTTTTTATAAATGAGTTTACATTATATACATCTATAAGACATTGTATATCGAAGGATATGTACACATGAAAAATTATTAGTCATCTGAACTAAAGAGGCATGGAAGACCGTGTATAATGATAGAACCAGGTGTAGTCACTTGAATCAAAACCATGCATAAGAAACATGAAAGACCGCGTGTAATGATAGTGTCATTTGATAACTTTTGATTTTTCTGATCAAAAGTGATTGTCATGTGATCACTTTTGATCAGAAAAATCAAAAGTTTTCAAATGACAATAGGACTATTCGCAGTCAACGTGAAAGACCACATTTAATGATAGGACCAGTAGCAGTCACATGAAAAGTTTTTAGTGTGATCCAAGTGGATGGTACAGGATTTATTGATACTGGATGTTTAAAGTTGTCATAACTAATGTTTTTAATACGAAATTGTGTAAAAACAATGTTCTTAAATCTTTAAAGCTTAACAAAATATTTTCAAACTGATCAGCAAAATAACAAAGCGTAGTTAAGTATTATCACATCATACAGAATGTGGGGATTACGAATGGAATACAAAAGCCATGTATTGGGGAATATCCCATATATAAGTATTAATATCTGGCCAAGGAAACTAAACAAATCTGGCATTTACGAATTTAACTTGTTGGACGAAATGCACCTTCTTTACAACAAATTTTAAAGTAAACTAAGTCATGAAGGGTAGTATTCAAAGCTGGTGTTAAACGTATACAACTAAATTAAAAAGTTATAAAACAAAAGGAACCGAAAAATCAGTAAACCTTTAATAGATCATCTTACCTAAAACACCTAAAAAATCTCCAATAACAGGATAAGTGAAAAACATTCATAATGACACACCGAAGCTGTGTCGGTAGCGTCTTTAGGACTGAGACGCCACACCACAATAGGCATAGTACTAGGGCACTGGGGCCGAAGTGCCATAGCAGAATCGGTAGCGCCAAGACGCCACACCACAATAGGCATAGTACTAGGGCACTAGGGCCGAATTGCCATAGCAGAATCGGTAGCGCCAAGACGCCACACCACAATCGGCATAGTACTAGGGCACTGGGGCCGAAGTGCCATAGCAGAATCGGTAGCGCCAAGACGCCACACCACAATCGGCATAGTACTAGGGCACTGGGGCCGAAGTGCCATAGCAGAATCGGTAGCGCCAAGACGCCACACCACAATCGGTATAGTACTGGGGTCAAGACGTCACACAACAGTCGGTAGATAACTCGGGGGCGAGGTGCCAAAGCAGAGTCGGTAGTGTTTTCAGAATCAAGACGCCCCACCACAATTGGTAGATAACTCAAGGCCGAGGTGCCATAGCAGAGTCAGTACCATCTTCAGGATCAAGATGCCACACCACAATCAGTATAGTACTGGGGGCCGAGGTGCCATAGCAGAGTCGCTAGCATCTTCAGGGTCATGATGCCACACCACAATCAGTATAGTACTGGGGGCCGAGGTGCCATAGCAGAGTCGCTAGCATCTTCAGGGTCAAGATGCCACACCACAATCAGTAATAGTATAGTACTGGGGGCTGAGGTGCCATAGCAGAGTCGCTAGCGTCTTCAGGGTCAAGATGCCACACCACAATCAGTATAGTACTGGGGGCTGAGGTGCCATAGCAGAGTCGCTAGCGTCTTCGGGGTCAAGTCGTCACACTACAATTGGTAGATAACTCGAGGTCGAGCTGCCCTAGGTACCGTTTTCAGGGTCAAGGCGCCACACCACAATCAGTATAGTACTCGGGGCCGAGGTGCTATGACAGAGTCGGTAGTCGAGTCGAGAGCGTCTCAAGGACCGAAACGCCTCATCACAATCGGTATAAAACTCGGGACCGAGACGCCATACAGAGTAGCGGACGAGACACTTTCGGTAGTCTTGTATTGCAGACGGGACATTTGGGATAGTCTTATATTGCGGACGAGACACTTTGGATAGTCTTATATTGCGGACGAGACACTTTTACGTAGTCTTATATTGCGGACGAGACACCTTGGTTAGTTTTATATTGCTGAGTAAACACTTTGGATAGTCTTATAATGCAGACGAGACACTTTGGATAGTCTTATATTGCGGACGAAACACTTTGGATAGTCTTATGTTGCGAACGAGACACTTGGGTAGTCTTATATTGCAGACCAGACACTTGAGTTAGTCTTATATTTTCGATGACATACTTTTGATACCCTTGCAGATGAGACACTTTGGGTAGTCTTGCGGATTAGACACTTAAGGTAGTCTTATACTGCTGACGAGACACTTTGGGTAGTCTTATATTGCGGATGAGACACTTTGGGTAGTCTTATATTGCGTATGAGACACTTTGGATAGTCTTATATTGCGGACGAGACACTTTGGATAGTCTGATATTGCTGAGTAAACACTTCGGATAGTCTTATAATGCAGACGAGACACTTTGGATAGTCTTATTGCGGGTTAGACAATTTGGATAGTCTTATATTGCGGACGAGACACTTTCGGTAGTCATATATTGCGGATGAGACACTTTGAACAGTCGTATACTGCGGTCGAGACACTTTGGATAGTCTTATATTGCCGACGAGACACTTTGAATAGTCTTATATGACGGACAAGACACTTTGGGTAGTCTTATATTGCTGAGTAGACACTTTAGGTAGTCATATATTGCAGATGAGACACTTTGGATAGTATTATATTGCGGACGAGACACTTTGGATGTTTTTATATTGCAGACGAGACACTTTGGGTAGTCTTCTATTGCGGACGAGACACTTTCGGTAGTCTTATATTGCGGATGAGACACTTTGAGCAGTCTTATTGTGCGGATGAGACCCTTGGTTAGTCTTATATTGCAGACGAGACTCTTTAGGTAGTCTTATATTTTCGATGAGATACCTTTGATAGCCTTGCAGATGAGACACTTTCGGTAGTCTTTCGGATTAGACACTAATGGTAGTCTTATATTGCGGACAAGACACTGTGGGTAGTCTTATATTGCGAATGAAAAACTTTGGATATTCTTATATTCCGGACGAGACACTTAGGGTAGTCCTATATTGCGGACGAGATACTTTTCATTGTCTTATATTGCAGACGAGACACTTTGGATAGTCTTATATTGCCGACGAGACACTTTGGATAGTCTTATATTGAGAACGAGACACTTTGGGTAGTCTTATATTGCGGACGAAACACTTTAAATAGTTTTATATTGCGGACGAGACACTCTGGATAGTCTTATATGGTGGACGAGACACTTTGGGTAGTCTTATATTGCGGACGAGACACTTTGGGTAGTCTTTTATTGCGGGCGAGACACTTTGGATAGCCTTATATTGCGGATGAGACACTTTGGATATTCTTATATTGCGGAAGAGACACTTTGGGTAGTCTTATTGCGGACGACACACTTTGGATAGTCTTATATATTCCGGACGAGACACTTTGGATAGTCTTATATTCCAGACAAGTAGTCTTATATTGCGGATGAGACACTTTGGGTAGTCTTTTACTGCTGACGAGACACTTTGGATAGTCTTATATTGCGGACGAGACACTTTGGGTAGTCTTATATTGTGGACGAGATACTTTTGGTAGTCTTTTATTGCGGATGAGACACTTTGGATATTCTTATATATTGCGTACGAGACACTTTGGATAGTCTTATATATTGCGGACGAGACACTTTGGGTAGTCTTATATTGCGGACGAAACACTTTAGATAGTCTTATATTTCAGACAAGTAGTCTTATATTGCTGACGACATACTTTGGGTAGTCTTATATTTAGGACAAGACATTTTGGATAGTCTTGTATTGCGAACGAGACACTTTTGGTAGTCTTATATTGCGGACAAGACCCTTTGGGTAGTCTTATATTGCAGACGAGACACGTTAGGTAGTCTTATATTGCGGACGGGACACTTTGGGTAGTCATATACTGCGGATAAGACACTTTGGGTAGTCTTATATTGCAGACGAGACACTTTGGGTAGTCTTATATTGCGGACGAGATACTTTGGATAGTCTGATATTGCGGACGATACACTTTAAATAGTTTTATATTGCGGACGAGACACTTTGGATAGTCTTATATTGTGGACGAGATACTTTTGGTAGTCTTTTATTGCGGACGAGACACTGGATATTCTTATATATTGCGTACGAGACACTTTGGATAGTTTTATATATTGCTGACGAGGCACTTTGGATAGTCTTATATTGCGGACGAGACACTTTAGATAGTCTTATATTTCAGACAAGTAGTCTTATATTGCTGACGAGATACTTTGGGTAGTCTTATATTTAGGACAAGACATTTTGGATAGTCTTGTATTGCGAACGAGACACTTTTGGTAGTCTTATATTGCGGACAAGACCCTTTGGGTAGTCTTATATTGCGGTCGAGACACTTTGGGTAGTCTTATATTGCGGACGAGACACTTTGGGTAGTCTTATATTGCGGACGAGACACTTTAGATAGTCTTATATTTCAGACAAGTAGTCTTATATTGCTGACGAGATACTTTGGGTAGTCTTATATTTAGGACAAGACATTTTGGATAGTCTTGTATTGCGAACGAGACACTTTTGGTAGTCTTATATTGCGGACAAGACCCTTTGGGTAGTCTTATATTGCGGACGAGACACTTTGGGTAGTCTTATACTGCGGATGAGACACTTTGGATAGTCTTAAATTGCGAACGAGATACTTTTGGTAGTCTTATATTACAGACGAGACACTTTGTGTAGTCGTATATTGCGGACGAGACACTTTGGGTAGTCTTCAATTGCGGACGAGACACTGTGGGATAGTCTTATATTGCGGATGAGACACTTTGGATAGTCTTATGTTGCGGACGAGACCCTTTGGGTAGTCTTATATTACGGACGAGATACTTTTGGTTGTCTAATATTGCGGACCAGACACTTTGTGTAGTCTTATATTGCGCACGAGACACTTTGGATAGTCTGATATTGCGAAGGAAACACTTTAGATAGTTTTATATTGCGGACGAGACACTTTTGGTCATTTTTATTGCGGACGAGATACCTTGGGTAGTCTTATATTGCGGACGAGATCCTTCAGGTAGTCTTTTATTGCGGACGAGACAGTTTGGATTGGCCGTCACCATATACGTGAAATAATCGTGGAGTGACGTAAAACAATAATCAACCAACCAACAGTTTGGATTGTCTTATATTGCGGACGAGATCCTTCAGGTAGTCTTTTATTGCGGACGAGACAGTTTGGATCGTCTTATATTGCGGACGAGATCCTTCAGGTAGTCTTTTATTGCGGACGAGACAGTTTGTATAGTCTTATATTGCGGACTTTTATACACAAATACTCATATTCTTAAACTAAATGTTTTCAGTTTATTCTCCTTCTTAATTAATTATATATTAGTCAATCTCTTTCTCTTGTTGTTTGTTGTGTGGGCGAGTACACAGTAACATCCCTACCCAATCACATACGCCATATTACCTCATACATTCAGTCAATATTAAAATCGATTTCCACTGCGCACCGTGAAATACCCGTAGTATTTTCAAAAACCTGCTTTGTCGCTAGTTTGAATTTAGAAACTTCGCATGAATACCTGATTGACTTGTATCGAATTGGACGAAGCACGCAAGTGTGACTTAATCGGATTATTTTATTCCTCATTTAAAGTTTGTGAAATTTTGATAAGCATCGAGGAAATATTTAAATGAAATGGCGAAATACTACGGATGCAGGAAAAGACTTTGGAAATTTATATTAATATGTTTCTTTTTATATACGCAATGGATTACTACAGGAGTCACAGGTAAATCTCTCTCTCTCTCTCTCTCTCTCTCTTAGAATTTAATGGTAATAGTAGTTTCATCGAATTTATTGTTAATTACTAGAATATATGATCGTAAACATTTTAACGTGTTGTACATCGTTTCAAATGACGTTCAATATATTTGTATTTTATTATTACATGGACATGCGTGTAAATTGATTTGTATGATACACATTCGACAGTGGATGTGTTATTTCCCCATTTCTTTAGAATACCTCAAAATATAACAGGAAAAGAAATCGCTGTATGAAATCTTCCGAGTTTCTCACAAGATGTCCATAAGCGTATAATAAAACACAGACCAGGGGAGATAACTTACCTGGTGATCCTCTGACTGATAACCTACCTGGTGATTCGCTAAAAGCCGTATCCTTGTGGCGATTGAAAGCATGACCAATTTGTGACTGACTTGACCAATTCAATATATTCATTATTAGTCAGAAAGGTACCTCACTCACTCAATGCTCAGCTAAATTCACCCCGAGAGGCAAGGGAATGAGAGACAACACTACATCATCTATTTCTAGTTTGTGTTTATACAGAAAGTAATGAAAATGTTGACCACAAGGCTTTTGATAAAAAGGATTTTCCCATACAATTAGTGACAAGAAATTGTTAAAATATCAAAAAGCTTGCATACCTACTAACGAGATGACAAATGTATTTACTACCGTAATGCACTGGTGTATATCAGTAATGATTAAACTCGTTCAACAGTTCGTGAGAAATTAATGTATATCCAGATGAATAAAGCGAATGAACTATACGAAATATAGATCTCTTACAATACGAGCTAAATACTACAGGTTTCTCCAATAATTTGTATATTGCATTTGCATTCATGATATAAGCTGTAGACTGAATCTCGTACCACTAATGGTGTATATACATTTGTATATCAAACTAACCCGACAGCGCTCTTTTCATGTTCCTTCACAACTTACAAGGTAGAACAAATATAGATCTGTCCGTTTATCGGTGTAAATGAAGGGAAAGGGTGCTGGCTTTGTTTGATTCTTCGTTACGTCAAACCAAGATTTGTCTGGTGCATTTCTTTTAAAAGGTAATTCGACATATTACTGTCAAAAATATTTTAACAATATATACGCCAGGTGTGTCAGATTGTGTCATTTGGACACACCGTTCCCTCTGATGTCTTACCAGATTTCACCATTGACACAATAGTTCCCCATTATTCATCCTGTCAATTTCATCATTTAGACAGATCGTTCCTTATTATGTCCAGTCAGATTTCACCAGCAGGACTTTATCGCTCCCTATTTATTCTAAGAAAGTCGCACCGTTTCCTATCGTGTCCTGTCATATTTCACCAGTAGGTCTCGTTTTATTTTATGCTATGTAAGATTTCGACATTAGGACACATCGTAACTTATTATGTCCTGCCAGATTTCACCAGTAGGACTAGTCGTTCCCTATTTTACGTCAGATTTCGTCATCAGGACACACCGTTCCCTATCATATACTCTACCTGATGGCATATCATTTCTTATAAAGTCCTGTTTGATTTCACCCTCTGGACACATCGTTTCTGATTATGTCCCTCTGGACACATCGTTTCTTCCATCGCCTCCTGTAATTGTTGATGTTCTGATTACCTAGATTGAGTCATGAAGTGAACCAGGAACTCTTTCAAATTAAGTTTATTCCCCACGAAAGCTTTCAGAATGAAAATGTAATCTACATGTATTCTGAGTGCTTTCAATATGTATGTGGATAGTATTTCTGGTTACATTTAATGACATATATGGAGTTTTTATAGTCATTTCGAAATTCTATCGCAAAGTCTTCAACGCTTGCGTCTGATGCTTATATTGTATCATAACTGCTTTAAAAATGAATTTTGATAAATTAGATTATTACATGTACTTAATACAGGGATGATTCCTTATAGGTTTTCATGTATATGTTTTAACATAATGCATCGAATATTTTATTTATTATTCATTTATTTATGGTTATCATTCATTTATTTATGGTTATCATTCATTTATTTATGGTAATTATTCATTTATCTATGGTTATCATTCATTTATTTATGGTTATCATTCATTTATCTATGGTTATCATTCATTTATTTATGGCTATCATTCATTCATCTATGGTTATTATTCATTTATTCATGGTTATCATTCATTTATCTATGGTTATTATTCATGTATCTATGGTTATTTTTCATTTATTTATGGTTATCATTCATTTATCTATGGTTATCATTCATTTATCTATGGTTATCATTCATTTATTTATGGTTATCATTCATTTATCTATGGTTATCATTCATTTATCTATGGTTATCATTCATTTATTTATGGTTATTATTCATTTATCTATGGTTATTATTCATTTATTTATGATTATTTTCTGATGCCTGTACTCTATAAGTTTTAGACTAATGACTGTGGTGTAGTCTGATGCCTGTACTCTTTAAGTTTAAGACTAATGACTGTGGTGTGGTCTGATGCCTGTACTCTATAAGTTTTAGACTAATGACTGTGGTGTGGTTTGATACCTGTACTCTATAAGTTTTAGACTAATGACTGTGCTGTGGTCTGGTGCCTGTACTCTATAAGTTTTAGACTAATGACTGTGGTGTGGTCTGATGCCTGTACTCTATAAGTTTTAGACTAATGACTGTGGTGTGGTTTGATACCTGTACTCTATAAGTTTTAGACTAATGACTGTGGTGTGGTCTGATACCTGTACTCTATAAGTTTTAGACTAATGACTGTAGTGATGTCTGATGCCTGTACTCTATAAGTTTTAGACTAATGACTGTGGTGTGGTCTGATGCCTGTACTCTATAAGTTTTAGACTAATGACTGTGGTGTGGTCTGATGCCTGTACTCTATAAGTTTTAGACTAATGACTGTGGTGTGGTCTGATGCCTGTACTCTATAAGTTTTAGACTAATGACTGTGGTGTGGTCTGATGCCTGTACTCTATAAGTTTTAGACTAATGACTAGTACTGTGGTGTGGTTTGATACCTGTACTCTATAAGTTTTAGACTAATGACTGTGGTGTGGTCTGATGCCTGTACTCTATAAGTTTTAGACTAATGACTGTGGTGTGGTTTGATACCTGTACTCTATAAGTTTTAGACTAATGACTGTGGTGTAGTCTGATGCCTGTACTCTATAAGTTTTAGACTAATGACTGTGGTGTGGTCTGATGCCTGTACTCTATAAGTTTTAGACTAATGACTGTAGTGATGTCTGATGCCTGTACTCTATAAGTTTTAGACTAATGACTGTGGTGTGGTCTGATGCCTGTACTCTATAAGTTTTAGACTAATGACTGTGGTGTGGTTTGATACCTGTACTCTATAAGTTTTAGACTAATGACTGTGGTGTAGTCTGATGCCTGTACTCTGTAAGTTTTAGACTAATGACTGTGGTGTAGTCTGATGCCTGTACTCTATAAGTTTTAGACTAATGACTGTGGTGTAGTCTGATGCCTGTACTCTATAAGTTTTAGACTAATGACTGTGGTGTGGTAGATGTGACAGAAAAATTACATTAATCCACTTGAAGCACGGATTTCTATTTATATCGAGGTCATTGGATTGACCGGAGAATAATAATAACTTCTTTCTTTTTTTAAATTTTTGTTGTTGTTGTTGTTGTGGGGTGTTTTGTATTTTTGGTTTTGTTGTTGCTGTTGTTTGTTTGTTTTTGGGGGTTCTTTTTGTTTTTTTGTTGTTGTATTTGGTTTTTGGGAGGTTAATTTTTTGGGGGGGGGGTTGTTTTGTTTTGTTTTGTTTTGTTTTTTTTTTTTGAGCAGTGAGTGAATGATCTGTTCCCCACGAAGGATATCTAATACAAGATATAAGACTGAACATGACTAAAACTCTACGTGAACAATTCATTTTCAATCCACGTGTATACTTAAATTTAATTATTACAGCGTTCAGACTATCTATTGTTGGCAGATTACAATGCAGCATGCCATTCATTATGTAGTAAATAATTGAAATTGTACATTGATTTTATCATCAACACACTGAAATGTAGTAAACCTTAACCTTAATTCATGCTTTTGTTGGTATTAAACTACAACAAATATGTATACTTGACGAACTTTAATGATCTCATCTCAACAGCAACTGCATCGATATTACTACAAACAAATTCTTCACATTCTAAATGCATGTTACAGGGGCGGATCCAGCTTTTGAGTTACGGCCGGGGGGGTGTTGGGTTGGGTTAAAAATGGCAAGGGATCTGGGGACCGCCTAGGTCCCCGCGGGTCCATGGCAGAGCCCTGGTAGGGGGACCAGGGGGCGAAGCCCCTCGGAAGCTCCTGCATTTATGGCTTTTTAGAACCCATTTTCGTGACTCCAAAATAGGTTAAATCATTTTTTGGCTGTGCTTTATGGTATATCAGAGGTCGATTTCAGGCATGATTGTTTCTATTAGAGGTACATGTAGATGTGGTTCAACTGTACGACAAGAAATCTGAACTTGTCTTCCCCGGGTATGCATGCAAAGTGAATATGCAACATCCCCCGGGGCAACAAGTCCAAGTAGGGAAAAAATAGAAAAAATATCCGATCAAACACAAATGTCAGATGCACATCTTACACACCGAGTACCGAGAAACGCTCCTGGTAAAGAAACGGACAGACTAACGGACAATGTGATTCCAGTATATTAAGTTCTTTACTTTGTAGCAGGGTGTATAAATACAGATAGACGTCACAAAATATTTACTACTGTAACAACAATATATAGTAACCTTTAATGCCAAAAAAGCAAAAGCTTCACTATGCACACACTATTATTTTGTACATGTAGCTATGAAGGTTAACACTGGTCCGCAGAATATATCAAAATGACTCGGTAAAATATTCTGTCGAAAAGAGGTCAGTCCTCAACTCCAGCCCCTTCTAGATCCGGCAAAATTTATATAATCGCGTAATACTGGTTGAAAATTGAAAAATTAATTGCCCCGTCTCTATATAATTGTATAATTGCTCAGCTCTGTTCCGTGATAAAGTTTGAAATACTAGTAGTTAAACATAAAATACAATTCTTCGTCATTTTTTGTGTAAACTAAACAATGAGAGAAACTACGTGGAAATGGGTTGCATGCGCCGATCCAGCGGGCGGGGGAGGGGGGGGGGGGGGGGGGGGGGCGTGTATTACACAATATTCCAGCCTCGTGGTACTGATGGGTTTAATACTCGAAATGACGTCGGAATGTTTATTTCCGGAATCGTGGAATGTATTTCGATCAGTAAATATTAAACTGATCAATTTTAAGACAATTAATGCTGCATTGCATTTGACAAATATTTAATCACACGTAGTTTTATGATCAGGATTTAACTTTTCATTTTACTTTGTGTATAGATGGACAGTGATTGAATGTGTGCTACCTATGATTGACCAATTTTAGGGGGGGGGGGCATACGCCCCTTACGTCCCCCCTTGAATCCGCCACTGTGTAAAACCGACAGTTCGTTGGAGAACATACAATATGTTGTGTATGTGGCACTAAGCCACTCCGAGTTTAATGGTAGAGTCTCAAGTTACCATATAGAAAACAATTCGGGATTAAGTGGTAGAGTCTCAAGTTACCATACAGAAAACATTTCGGGATTAAGTGGTAGAGTCCCAAGTTACCATATAGAAAACATTTCTGGATTAAGTGGTAGAGTCTCAAGTTACTATATAGAAAACATTTCTGGATTAAGTGGTAGAGTTTCAAGTTACCATATAGAAACTATATGGTGTAAATGTAAATACGTTGCCATCAGACTACCACTAGGTCTATGTCATTTGTTATTACTGAGATATAAATATGTTGCCCTCAGACTACCACTAGGTCTGTGTCATTCGTTACTGAGATGTAAATACGTTGCCATCAGACTACCACTAGGTCTATGTCATTCGTTACTGAGATGTAAATACGTTGCCATCAGACTACCACTAGGTCTATGGCATTCGTTATTATTGAGATATAAATACATGTACGTTGCCATCAGACTACCACTAGGTCTATGTCATTCGTTATTGTTGAGATATAAATACGTTGCCATCAGACTACCACTAGGTCTATGTCATTCGTTATTGTTGAGATATAAATACGTTGCCATCAGACTACCACTAGGTCTATGTCATTCGTTATTGTTGAGATATAAATACGTTGCAATCAGACTACCACTAGGTCTATGTCATTCGTTATTGTTGAGATATAAATACGTTGCCATCAGACTACCACTATGTCTACGTCATTCGTTATTGTTGAGATATAAATACGTTGCCATTAGATTTCCATTAGGTTCATGTCATTCGTTAACATTGAGATGTAAATACGTTGCCATCAGACTACCACTAGGTCTATGTCATTCGTTATTGTTGAGATATAAATACGTTGCCATTAGATTTCCATTAGGTTCATGTCATTCGTTAACATTGAGATGTAAATACGTTGCCATCAGACTACCACTAGGTCTATGTCATTCGTTATTGTTGAGATATAAATACGTTGCCATCAGACTACCATTAGGTTCATGTCATTCGTTATTGTTGAGATATAAATACGTTGCCATCAGACTACCACTAGGTCAATGTCATTCGTTATTGTTGAGATATAAATACGTTGCCATCAGACTACCATTAGGTTCATGTCATTCGTTATTGTTGAGATGTAAATACGTTGCCATCAGACTACCACTAGGTCTATGTCATTCGTTATTGTTGAGATATAAATACGTTGCCATCAGACTACCATTAGGTTCATGTCATTCGTTATTGTTGAGATATAAATACGTTGCCATCAGACTACCATTTGGTTCATGTCATTCGTTATTGTTGAGATATAAATACGTTGCCATCAGACTACCATTAGGTTCATGTCATTCGTTATTGTTGAGATATAAATACGTTGCCATCAGACTGGCATTAGGTTCATGTCATTCGTTATTATTGAGATATAAATACGTTGCCATCAGACTACCACTATGTCTACGTCATTCGTTATTATTGAGATGTAAATACGTTGCCATTAGATTTCCATTAGGTTCATGTCATTCGTTATTGTTGAGATATAAATACGTTGCCATCAGACTACCACTATGTCTACGTCATTCGTTATTATTGAGATGTAAATACGTTGCCATTAGATTTCCATTAGGTTCATGGCATTCATTATTGTTGAAATATGAATACGTTGCCATCAGACTACCATTAGGTCTATGTCATTCGTTATTATTGAGATATACATACGTTGCCATCAGACTACCATTAGGTTCATGTCATTCGTTATTGTTGAGATATAAATACGTTGTCATCAGACTACCACTAGGTCTACGTCATTCGTTATTGTTGAGATGTAAATACGTTGCCATTAGATTTCCATTAGGTTCATGTCATTCGTTATTGTTGAGATATAAATACGTTGCCATCAGACTACCATTAGGTTCATGTCATTCGTTATTGTTGAGATATAAATACGTTGCCATCAGACTACCACTAGGTCTACGTCATTCGTTATTGTTGAGATATAAATACGTTGCCATTAGATTTCCATTAGGTTCATGTCATTCGTTATTGTTGAGATATAAATACGTTGCCATCAGACTACCATTAGATTCATGTCATTCGTTATTGTTGAGATATACATACGTTGCCATTAGATTTCCATTAGGTTCATGTCATTCGTTATTGTTGAGATGTAAATACGTTGCCATTAGATTTCCATTAGGTTCATGTCATTCGTTATTGTTGAGATGTAAATACGTTGCCATTAGATTTCCATTAGGTTCATGTCATTCGTTATTGTTGAGATATAAATACGTTGCCATCAGACTACCATTAGGTCTATGTCATTCGTTATTATTGAGATATACATACGTTGCCATCAGACTACAACTAGGTCTATGTCATTCGTTATTGTTGAGATATAAATACGTTGCCATCAGACTACCACTAGGTCTACGTCATTCGTTATTGTTGAGATGTAAATACGTTGCCATTAGATTCCCATTAGGTTCATGTCATTCGTTATTGTTGAGATATAAATACGTTGCCATCAGACTACCATTAGATTCATGTCATTCGTTATTGTTGAGATATACATACGTTGCCATTAGATTTCCATTAGGTTCATGTCATTCGTTATTGTTGAGATGTAAATACGTTGCCATTAGATTTCCATTAGGTTCATGTCATTCGTTATTGTTGAGATATAAATACGTTGCCATTAGATTTCCATTAGGTTCATGTCATTCGTTATTGTTGAGATATAAATACGTTGCCATTAGATTTCCATTAGGTTCATGTCATTCGTTATTGTTGAGATATAAATACGTTGCCATCAGACTACCATTAGGTTCATGTCATTCGTTATTGTTGAGATATAAATACGTTGCCATCAGACTACCATTAGGTTCATGTCATTCGTTATTGTTGAGATATAAATACGTTGCCATTAGATTTCCATTAGGTTCATGTCATTCGTTATTGTTGAGATATAAATACGTTGCCATTAGATTTCCATTAGGTTCATGTCATTCGTTATTGTTGAGATATAAATACGTTGCCATTAGATTTCCATTAGGTTCATGTCATTCGTTATTGTTGAGATATAAATACGTTGCCATCAGACTACCATTAGGTTCATGTCATTCGTTATTGTTGAGATATAAATACGTTGCCATCAGACTACCATTAGGTTCATGTCATTCGTTATTGTTGAGATATAAATACGTTGCCATTAGATTTCCATTAGGTTCATGTCATTCGTTATTGTTGAGATATAAATACGTTGCCATTAGATTTCCATTAGGTTCATGTCATTCGTTATCATTGAGATATAAATACGTTGCCATCAGATTACCACTAGGTCTATGTCATTCGTTATTGTTGAGATATAAATACGTTGCCATTAGATTTCCATTAGGTTTATGTCATTCGTTAACATTGAGGGACCATGAATGATCTCTTATCATTATCTTTATCATTATATCTATTATAATTCAATATTGGGTTGTTTCTTTCGCAGTTACATAAAACACATAGGGTGGATCCACCATCATCAAAAATTGTTTTCGTTATGACTTAATCAATTAAGACACGTTGCTATGTGATGTAGTCTCTGTATGTATATAGATAGATAGGTAAATATAGACAGAATCAAAATATAGCAGACAGGCTTGGCATATATTTACAAAAATACATAGCTCCGTTGGCGACTTGAGGTGAAAGAAAGTCAGACAGTGTAAAATTAAATTTATTGTCAACTATTCCATGTTCATTTCGCTGCGGTTTCACCGTGTTAACAAACGTTTTTATTGTGGGCCGGCCCATCTATTGTTATAAGTTTGGGAAATTTGCATGCGTTTCTGCGGTACAGTAAAGCCACGCCCCCAGGATTTTACACCAATGATAAAATTAGGATTGTTCACTGCGGAGAAAGTAGGTGTCACCTCGTTGACCTAGTGTGATAGATTTATGTAAGTGTAGCATCTTCGAGACTTTCGCTGATTTACATTACAGCAAAGGAGGAGTATTCAAAAAATTGTTGGAATATCTTCGGGGTGGGGGGATTGTTACCTTACAATTTTATAATATTTGACGCGCTATATTCTACAATTTTTTTTCATTTGGCAAGATGAAAAACCTTGATTAATGTTTATGAATTAAAACATGAGAATAAAAAGATTGCCAAGCAGCACCGCTACACCACTACCAAAACTTTAACCAGTAAAGGGTTGGTTACCCCAGCAAACAGCCAGTCGCTTATAGATTGGTTATGCTTTGTTGTTAAAAATAAATAGTAGATTGATTGATTAATTATTGTTTCATGTCACTCCACGATTATTTCACATATATGGTGACGTTATCTGCCCGATGCATTGCATAGAAATTTATACCTTTGCAGTGGACCCTCCCAAAGAAGTGGGGGATCTTTTACCTGCCACGCCTGCCGTAACGTACACGGGACCTTGGTTTCTACTGTCTTATCGGGACACCGATGTTCCCACGGCGGGAGTCGAACCCGGGACCTTTCGGTCACCTCATCCACTGAGCCCTCTGGTTTAAAACAAAATAGTAAATGATATGGCTAGTAATTTGAAAAGTACATATCCATATCATATGCAGGCTAATCCGTAAGACTATAAACTCGCTAATGCTTTATTGCTGAATGGGTCTAAATGATCCCAAATATATACTATTTGCTGAAATATCAACGGAAGTGATATTGGAGATTTATACGTCTGTGGTCGATGATCGTGGTCTTTATATAGTGTCTGCTAATAAACAGTCACATGGCTGCACAATACATATTTTAAAACTTTAATCTGTTTTGAAAATTCTTTGTAGATTTATCAAACATCCCATTTCGGCCCACATTTTGCTGCTTGCGCCAAACTGTTTCTTCTTAGTGTTCATTTTATGTGAGTCGGTTAATTCTTTTCCCAAAATACAGTTATATATATAACCAAAGTAAATATTTTACTGCACATGTATAGACATGTACATATATAAACAAAAGAACAATTTTATTGCACATGGAATTAACATGTCCATGGACATTATTAAAGAGAAAATAAATCTAATATCACTGTTTCCGTTGATATCGTGTTTTAAGTGTTCATAATACTGATGTACACAAACATATGTTAACATAAAGCAGAATAAGACAACATTACATCCTGTGGTTACAGGCATTGTAGCATTGAGTACTGACTACTGAATCTCACTCACCAAGTACAAATTCGGATCAGCCCTATATAATAAATCATGCGTACTATGGCAGTGCAGTGTCAAGATTGTAAAATTATTTACCAAAAGGATGAAAACATTTTCAGAATAATACTGCCCAAGTTCTTTCATAACAATAAAAACTTGCATTGAAATGTAAGTGTAACAAGTTAATAAATATATCTGGTGTCTTCCTTGTCTAAAAGCCTGTGTTGAAACATATGGTAACATCATCATAACAGCCTCACTACCATAAACACATAAGGTAACATTATCATTACAGCCTTACTACCATACACACATAAGTTAACATTATCATTACAGCCTTACTACCATACACACATAAGTTAACATTATCATTACAGCCTTACTACCATACACACATAAGGTAACATTATCATTACAGCCTTACTACCATACACACATAAGGTAACTTTATCATTACAGCCTCACTACCATGCACATATAAGGTAACATTATCATTACAGCCTCACTACCATACACACATAAGGTAACATTATCATTACAGCCTTACTACCATACACACATAGGGTAACATTATCATTACAGCCTTACTACCATACACACATAAGGTAACATTATCATTACAGCCTTACTACCATACACACATAAGGTAGCATTATCATTACAGCCTCACTACCATACACACATAAGGTAACATTATCATTACAGCCTTACTACCATACACACATAAGGTAATATTATCATTACAGCCTTATTACCGTACACACATAAGGTAACGTTATCATTACAGCCTTACTATGATACATACCAAAGGTAATATTATCATTACAGCCTTACCACCATACACACATAAAGTAACCTTATCATTTCAGCCTTACTACCATGCACACATAAGGTAACATTATCATTACAGCCTTACTACCATACACACATAAGGTAATATTATCATTACAGCCTTACTACCATACACACATAAGGTAACATTATCATTACAGCCTCACTACCATACACACATAAGGTAACATTATCATTACAGCCTTTCTACCATACATACATAAGGTAACATTATCATTACATGGTTACTACTATATACACATAAGGTGACATTATCATTACAGTCTTACTACTATGCACACATATGCAAAAAATGCTGACGATTGAATTCATAGTGCATGACAGTAGCCTCACCATTGTAATAACATTGAGTATTTTGTCAAGGGGACAGAGTTAGTGTAGTGGTTAAGCGTTTGGCTATCTGTGCAGACTATCCTGATTTAATTCCTGGAATGCACCCCTATGATAAAAAGTTTGTAATCTACTTGCATGTCGCGATATAACCGATTTATTATTGACAGCTACGTAAACCGAAATCAATTCATAATATCAAAACCCCGCTGTCGCTGTATACATATATCATTCACTTAAAATATAATGAAAGGGATCAAGTCGCTACGTACATGTCATTCACGGAATTAAATAGCACGACATGACTTGCTCTATCTTGAAATGATCGCAGCTTATTGTTCGTTTTTTATTTATTTATTTATCTATTTATTTTACTGGTATTAGCATGGGTTTTTGTTTATTGGTGATATGATACTTTCAAGATAATGAAATAGCAGTATAATGTTTACTATTATACGTGTATGGATGTATGACTATAGCTTCCCCTTTTAAAAAGCTATCATCAATTCGAGAAAAACAATCATCTGAAAGTACTTTTAAGTCAATTGAAATAATAACTCCTTAAGTGATATAATATAACTCCTTAAGTCATATGAAATAACTCATTAAGTCATATGAAATAACTCCTTAAGTCATATGAAATAAACCTATTAAGTCATATGAAGTAACTCCTTAAGTCATATGAGATAACTCCTTAAGTCATATGAAGTAACTCCTCAGGTCATATGAAGTAACTCCTTAAGTCATATGAGATAACTCCTCAAGTCATATGAAATAACTGATTAAGTCATATGAAGTAACTCCTTAAGTCATATGAAATAACTCCTTAAGTCATATGCAGTAACTCTTTAAGTCATATGAAGTAATTCCTTAAGTGATATGAGATAACTCCTCAAGTCTTATGAAATAACTGCTTAAGACATATGAAATGATGATTCCTTAAGGTATTTTCTGTCCATAAAAACGTTTATCAATATATCATACTAGGTATTCTTCTTCAAGTTATACCCGTCCTTGGTGGGTTTTTTTTTTAGGATTGTCGATAAAATCAGAAAAATAATAGTCAATTGCATTTGATAGCTGTCTTTTTGCGTATTGTAACTCCGGGGGAATCCTATATCCAAAAAGCGAATTCATTGATTGATTTCTTTGTTCCTAACCTATGCTGTCTGCTTTATCCACTCTATGTACAGCGCGTTCTGGTGTACAGAGAGCTAATGTTAGTAATACACACCTAAACACTCACAAAGATCTTCCTAAACACTCACAAGGATATTCCTAAACATTCACAAAGATTTTCCTAAACACTCACAAGGATATTTCTAAATACTCACACAGATTTTCCTAAACACTCACAAGGATATTTCTAAATACTCGCAAAGATTTTCCTAGACACTCACAAAGATATTCCTAAACACTCACAAAGATATTCCTAAACACTCACAAGGATATTTCTATACACTCACAAAGATGTTCATAAACACTCACAAAGATATTCCTAAACACTCACAAAGATATTCCTAAACTCACAAAGAATCCCTAAGCTCAATATTATATTAATAAAACAAAACTTTGGCACATTTTGTCAGCTGTTCAAGAATTTGCATAGTTTAGATTTATTCGTAGATTATAAAATATGTATATGAAATAAGTACATGGAAATAGTTTGGGCTACTTGATAGATGAGGATATGGAGATAGAATGGGGAACATTACATATGAGGACATGGCGATAGAATGAGGAGCATTGTAGATGAGGACATGGTGATATTTTCGGGATTGTTATAGATGAAGACATGGAGATAGAATGGGGAACATTATAGATGAGGACATGGAGTTAGAATGAGGAGCATTGTAGATGAGGACATTGAGATAGAATGAGGACCATTGTAGATAAGGACATTCAGATAGTATGGAGAACGTTATAGATGAGGACATGAAGATATAATGGAAAATATTGCAGACAAGGGCATGAAGATAGTTTGGGGAACGTTATAGATGAGGACGTGGAGATAATGTGGGGAACGTTCTAGATGAGGACATAGGGATAGAATGGGGAAAGTTATAGATGAGGATATTGAGAGAATGGGGAGCATTGCAGATGAGGACATGGGATAGTTTGGGGAACGTTCTGGATGAGGACATAGAGATAGAATGGGAAACCTTGTAGAGGAGGAAATGGAGATAGTTTTGGAACGTTGTAAATGAGGACATGGGGATAGTATGGGGAAGGATGTAGATATCAAGTGTTGCACTATATTATTCAAAATCATTCAATTCCCGCCTTATCATTGTCATTATTGCCTTTCCACAATTGTCACTCTTAGCTATTATATTGCCATTGCCTTTATGGCCTCCTTCATAGCCGTCACTGTCCGCAGTTGCCTTGTCATTGCCATCATTGCCTCTTCCATAGATGGCACTGTCAGCTGTTATTTTGTCGTTGCCTTCATTCCTTTTCCATAGGCGTCGGTCTCAGCCGATCACCTTTTCATTGCCTTTATCGCCTCCTCCATAGCCGTCACTGTCAGCTGTCGCCTTCTCATTGCTTTTGTTGTCCGGTCTGTAGTTGTCGCTGTCAGTTATCATCTAGCGAATGTCTCTATTGTCTCCTCTGTAGTCGTTACTGTCATCTATCCCCTAATGTCTTCATTGTCTCCTCTGTAGTCGTTATTGTCAGCTGTGACCTAATATCTTCATTGTCTCCTCTGTAGTCGTCGATGTCAGCTATCAACTGATGTCTTCATTGTGTCCTCTGTAGTCGTTATTGTCAGCTATCACCAAGCCAATATCTTCATTGTCTCCTCAATAGTCGTCGCTGTCAGCTATCAACTGATGTCTTATTGTCTCCTCTGAAGTCGTTACTGTCAGCTATCACCTAGCCAATGTCTTCATTGTCTCCTTTATAGTCGTCACTGTCAGCTATCACCTAATGTCTTCATCGTCTCCTCCGTAAACGTCGCTGTCATCTATCACTTAATGTCTTCATTGTCTCTTCGTAGTCGTTGCTGCCAGTACGAAAATGTCTCCTCTGTACTCCTCGCTGTTAGCTATCACCTTATGTTTTCATTGTCTCCTCTATAGTCGTCACTGTCAGCTATCACCTAATAACTTCATTGTCTCCTCTGTAGTCGTCGCTGTCAGCTATCAACTAGCCAATGTCTTCATTGTCTCCTCTATAGCCGTCGCTGTCGTTGCGGTCAGTTATCAACTAATTTCTTTATTGTCTCCTCTGTAGTCGTCACCTTAATCTATCACCTAATGTCTTCATTGTCTCCTCTGTAGTCGTTACTGTCAGCTATCACCTAGCCAATGTCTTCATTGTCTCCTCTATAGTCGTCGCTTTCAGCTATCACCTAAAGTTTTCATTGACTAATCTGTAGTCGCTGCTGTCAGATATCACCTAGCTAATGTCTTTATTGTCTTCTCTGTAGTCGTTGCTGTCAGTTATCATCTAGCCAATGTCTTCATTGTCTCCTATGTACTCCTCGCTGTCAGCTATCGCCTTATGTTTTCATTTTCTTTTCTATAGTCGTCGCTGTCAGTTATCACCTGATAACTTCATTGTCTCCTTTATAGTCGTCGCTGTCAGCTATCTTCTAGCGAATGTCTTCATTGTCTCCTCTATAGTCGTCGCTCTCAGCTATCACCTAATGTCTTCATTGTCTCCTCTGTAGTCGTTACTGTCAGCTATCACCTAATGTCTTCATTGTCTCCTCTATAGTCGTCGCTGTCAGCTAGCACCTAATGCCTTCATTGTCTCCTCTGTAGTCGTTACTGTCAGCTATCACCTAGCCAATGTCTTCATTGTCTCTTCTATAGTCGGTACTGTCAGCTTTCACCTAATGTCTTCATTGTCTCCTCTGTAGTCGTCGCTGTCGGCTATCACCTGATGTCTTCATTGTCTCCTCTGTAGTCGTCGCTGTCAGCTATCACCTAATATCTTCATTGTCTCCTCTGTGATAGTCACTGTCAGCTATCACCTAATATCTTCATTGTCTCCTCTGTGATAGTCACTGTCAGCTATCACCTAATATTTTCATTGTCTCCTCTGTGATCGTCACTGTCAGCTATCACCTAATATCTTCATTGTCTCCTCTGTGATCGTCACTGTCAGCTATAACCTAATATCTTCATTGTCTCCTCTGTGATCGTCACTGTCAGCTACTGATCAATCAGCTACCGAGCAATCCACAGTAAGATATAGGCTGGGAACGGTGAGAATAAATATCAACTGATCTTGATGATGTAAGTTAATGTTGAATTCAATAGGTCAACTCCAAGAGGTTCAACCAAACAATTATTTAAATAGAGTTTGAATAAAACTTCAATCAGTATATTGCTGACGGTGTATTTACTCTGTACACGTGATACGCTGGGATTACGACAAGTCCGGGATTGTGAAGCATTTTGAACAACTCCATTTTGCAATTACATGTTCTTGTATTGATTTTCCAACTTTGTTAACAAATAAATATTCTGATTTTATCTTAACTTTAAGACACTATTCGTTACAATACTGGGATAAAACAAATCTAGTTTTTGTTGTAATCCATGACTTGTAGATCTTAGTAGTACAAGGTCACATGAATACATTAAACAATTCTGTGTGGATATAAGACCTTTGTCTTCCCCTCCCTCTCACACTGCACGCCCCCTTTCGTTCATTATGTAGAATGTACTGTCCGAGGCTCGTAGCGATGTCTGATATTTTCATGAAGATCTGTTTGAGGTATATATTGTACTTAAAATATTGCCCTCTGAAATTACTGCACCACAGTCCAATTTTCAAACATCCAGGTCATGAGCAATGATTGATTGATTGATTATTGTTTTACGTCACTCCACGATTATTTCATGTATATGGTGACGGCATCTGTCAGGTGCATTGCATACAAATTTAAACCTTTGCAACGGACCCACCCGAAGCAGTGAGGGATCTTTTACGTGCAACGGCTACCGTGACACGGGACCTCGGTTTTTACTGTCTCATCCGAAAGACAGAACACCGGTGTGCCCAGGACGGGAATCAAACCAGGGACCTCTCGATCACGAGCCGAGCACCTTATCCACTAGGCCACACCGGCTTCGATCAGGAGCAAACTTATTAGACATTATAATTAGTAATAGACGTATTATTACACAAACTACTGGAACGTGTTATCAATATAAATATACAAAATATACTTGAACGTGTGATCACCGTATTATTACACAAAGTACGTGAACGTGTAATCAACGTGGGATTACACAAAGCACGTGAACGTGTAGTCAACGTATTATTACACAAGCTACTAGAACGTGTAATCAACGTATTATTACACAAGCTACTAGAACGTGTAGTCAACGT
Source organism: Pteria penguin (assembly GCA_035048485.1). Taxonomy (NCBI): domain Eukaryota; kingdom Metazoa; phylum Mollusca; class Bivalvia; order Pterioida; family Pteriidae; genus Pteria; species Pteria penguin. The sequence continues at coordinate 70,090,672 of CM068583.1, forward strand.
AGGATTACACAAAGTACTTGAACATGTAATCAACGTATTATTACACAAGCTACTAGAACGTGTAGTCAACGTAGGATTACACAAGCTACTGGAACGTGTAGTCAACGTATTATTACACAAGCTACTAGAACGTGTAGTCAACGTAGGATTACACAAGCTACTGGAACGTGTTATCAACGTAAGATTACACAAGCTACTAGAACGTGTAGTCAACGTAGGATTACAGAAGCTACTAGAAGGTGTTATCAAGGTAAGATTACACAAGCTACTAGAACGTGTAGTCAACGTATGATTACAGAAGCTACTAGAACGTGTAGTCAACGTAGGATTACACAAGCTACTAGAACGTGTTATCAACGTAGGATAACACAAGCTACTGGAACGTGTGATCAACGTATGATTACAGAAGCTACTAGAACGTGTAGTCAACGTAGGATTACACAAGCTACTAGAACGTGTAGTTAACGTAGGATAACACAAACTACTGGAACGTGTAATCAACGTAGGATTACACAAGCTATTAGAACGTGTAGTCAACGTAGGATTACAGAAGCTACTGGAACGTGTTATCAACGAAGGATTACACAAGCTACTGGAACGTGTAATCAACGTAGGATTACACAAGCTACTAGAACGTGTAATCAACGCTGGATTACACAAGCTACTGGAACGTGTTATCAACGCAGGATTACACAAGCTACTAGAACGTGTAGTCAACGTAGGATAACACAAACTACTATAACGTGTTATCAACATAGGATTACAAAAGCCACTGTAACGTGTTATCAACGTAAAATTACACAAGCTACTGGAACATGTAACACCAACGTAGGATTACACAAGCTACTGGAACGTGTTATCAACGTATGATTACACAAGCTGCTAGAACGTGTAGTCAACGTAGGATAACACAAGCTACTGGAACGTGTAGTCAACGTAGGATTACACAAGCTACTAGTACGTGTTATCAACGTAAGATTACACAAGCTACTAGAACGTGTAGTCAACGTCGGATAACACAAGCTACTGGAACGTGTTATCAACGTATGATTACACAAGCTGCTAGAACGTGTAGTCAACGTAGGATAACACAAGCTACTGGAACGTGTAGTCAACGTAGGATTACACAAGCTACTAGTACGTGTTATCAACGTAAGATTACACAAGCTACTAGAACGTGTAGTCAACGTAGGATAACACAAGCTACTGGAACGTGTTATCAACGTATGATTACACAAGCTGCTAGAACGTGTAGTCAACGTAGGATAACACAAGCTACTGGAACGTGTTATCAACGTATGATTACACAAGCTACTAGAACGTGTAGTCAACGTAGGATTACACAAGCTACTGGAACGTGTTATCAACGTATGATTACACAAGCTACTAGAACGTGTAGTCAACGTAGGATTACACAAGCTACTGGAACGTGTTATCAACGTATGATTACACAAGCTGCTAGAACGTGTAGTCAACGTAGGATAACACAAGCTACTGGAACGTGTTATCAACGTAGGATTACACAAGCTACTAGACCGTGTAGTCAACGTAGGATTACACAAGCTACTGGAACGTGTAGTCAACGTAGGATAACACAAGCTACTGGAACGTGTTATCAACGTAGGATTACACAAGCTACTAGACCGTGTAGTCAACGTAGGATTACACAAGCTGCTAGAACGTGTAGTCAACGTAGGATAACACAAGCTACTGGAACGTGTTATCAACGTAAGATTACACAAGCTACTAGAACGTGTTATCAACGTATTCTCAGAGAAGCTTATGAACCGTAGAAATTGATTTTACATAGCTTTGTATTTGTCATCTCTTTAATTGCTTGATAAAAGTCGTTAGGCCAAAAGTTTGCAATATAGAGTGTTGGTGTTCCTTTACTTTTTATGTACCGGACTTCCCTCTGGAGGACTTCTTCGAATCTTTATCCAAATTTGGTTTGGATAGAATGCAAGGATTTAGAAAGTTGATTTATTTTTCAGAGATTAATAATTACACACTACTTTTACCAGTTATAACCATAATCTGTGAACTATTACCTCAAAATTTAGTTTGGATACGATGCAAGTAACTTTAGTTATCATCCGGAATCAATTGTGTAACGGAAGGGCAGAATGACTCCATGACTGTCAAAGAAACAATAGCCTAGCCATGCCTGCGAGCATCCGGAGCACCGAGTTGGTTCTTATGTTACGTGATAGTAACCACACTCGGATATGAGTGCATGTTTACACGTAAATCGCCCATGAAATTCTGAAACTGCGTGATTGTGCCAAAAACTTATCCAAAATTAAATATGCATAAGACAAATTATTCTTAATATTTTATATCCATAGTTATTTGAAAAGACAAACTAGCTATCTGAATACTATAATTCATTCATATAATATATATAAATAATTCATTAATATAATAAAATATGAATAACTCTTTTTCTAAATGATACCTCTTGTTCTTCGAGTTCTGGAAATCCCCCTACTTAGAGTGTCATGTGACCTTCCTCGGCAAACTAAATGAGTTTTCAGGTTTGGGTCTGGTTTTCCAATTTTCAAGACCGACGCGATGTCCCGTATGGCTTGCTCGGGCATAATGATTTCAGAAATTGACAATATTATGACTGGATTTCCCTCAAAGTATGAACTCGTAATTTAACATTCTTCATATGGAGAAATTGTTACCATTTGGCTAATTTTCTTTACAAAGAACATGTAATCAAAAGCAAATACAAGTAGCAAACTCAACCCTGTCTAAACACACGTTTCCAGCATAACACATCATTCTTCATGTTCGTTTCTTTTCACACAAACCAGCATGCAGGGTCACTGATATGATACTCTAAGTTCTTTTAACAGTCAAACTTTTGAAACGATGAACCCCATTTAACCCATTATAACCATACAAGGTTCTTTAAGAATCACACACACACAAAAGAGAGGGACTACATATTCCAATGCATCAGGGGTTGTGATTAGATAAAATTATTTGATCGATCTATGAATGAAGATTTATTCTGCCGTAAAATCATAAATATTTATCTCATTTCGCTAATGTAAAAATTTTATGACCTTAAAAGGGGTTGTTGTTTACATTTGAGTTTTTGCCAATTTTGGGGGGTGACCCCCTTCCAGCATGACTTTCTCCAAATTAAGGAGGTTAATCTATGGTAAACTGTTAAAATTCTGACAGAGGAGGGTCTGACAAACATCTTGATATATGGATTATATATAGCTAAAGTGTATAATGTTGTGTAAATCTTGCTGGAGGTTTGGTAATTTTTCCTGATGTTATGTAGCTGTGACACTTTCTACACGGTGTTTTTTCACATTCATGTATAAATACAGTGCTGAATTATATCGTTTCGTTTGTATGTCAGGGCATTCACGGCGGGTGTGAGTGGCCAAACAGGAGACGCTCATTCCCCCCAGGCACCTGGTCTCACCTCTGAATTTCAGGGGTCCGTAAATGTCCACTGTGGTACATTGTTGTTAATGCTACAGTCATGTGACACCAGTTATTTTCGTATTTTACTTTAACAAGGGACCCTATGGGAAATGGAATTACTGTGCTTTGACCCACTTCAGACTACAACGGATACGTAAAAGTTATTGTTAAATACAGTATCAGCAACGGTAAACCTAGGTACAGTATCAGCAACGGTTAACCTAGGTACATGTATATGTTTCCGGAAGTTGCTGTCCGACTGACCGTTATATTTACCCAAAACGTTTTGAAATGAAAATTAAATCACTCTTGTTTTACTTTTGGAGCTGAGGAACCTAAGTAAATTAATTAAAATGCATACATGTATTTATGTGTTTGCTTTTATCTTGCCTTCGTCGTATTACAAATAGAAATAGCAGACTTGTTGTCAACAACTTAGACTGGAGTTACCTGCTCTTGCTTGCTGTCGTGCGAAGAGATTTTAAGATCTAGATAGGCACGGCCAGTCTATCACTGACTGTACATACACTCTAGTAACACATGATGCATTTCATTACCTCGAAGTACGCGGTGTAAATTTAAGTCACAGTATTCATGAATATGCATGATTTGAAGGTCACGTGGTATGAAGCAGCTCGTGAATAAAATGGCAAAACATTTCTCCATATGTATGTGTAATAATCCATGGATAATAGCATTCCGTTACGCAATAAAAAGCTGTTTCACAAAAGAGAGAATTGTAAGGTTAATTGTAATTTCCATTTATCGTTAAATGTGTCCGTTTGAAAATTCGGTAAGATTTCACAATTTTACTTTAGGTTTTCATAGTTTTACTATACAGGCTTTCACAGTTTTACTATAGGATTATAGCATTTCACAGTTTTACTATAGGATTTCACAGTTTTAATTTAGGATTTCTGTAAGATTACACATTTTTCTATAGGTGGTCTTTGTAAATTTAACATGTATGAAGTGTCCTCAGGTCCACGTATGCCTAAAAGGTTGTTGGTCGATAAATAGTTGTAATTCTTGTTTTCATAGTGTCCAAAGTTAAATGTCTGAATTTCCAGTAAGAATTACACAACTGTCTATATAATAGATTAGCTTTATATAACCCACATGAACATTTAGGGTAATGATATTAAAATTCATTATTTTATCACATAGTCACTGTTTATTCATAGATTGATGAAACAGTGTTATCTAATCAGAGATACATACACATTGAAACAGAAGCTCCGCTCTCCTACACCAGATTGGCCAATCAGATTCCCTGATGCTTGCCATCTTGTTTGAAATTAAAACCAAAGATGGAAATCATGAGTGAAGCACTGATCCCCTCTAATAATATACATAAAATTACAACATCTCTACTCAGCGATAACATTACACGCACGCACGCACCACACACACACACACACACACACACACACACACACACACACCATCACATGGGCCACGTGACATGTTTACTTACAAGTTCATGCATATCCCACAATCAAAGTACTCAAAGTACTGACAGCCGGGCTTCCAGTACCTGGTCAAGTTTAAATTGCATTTAAAAATACAGTGGATAACAAATTCAATGAAACAAGAGATTACACATTTTACTATTGAAGGACAATTCCTAAGTAACTATGAAATGAGGTTTATCATTTGTTAACTTTGATAAAATATCTCGTTAGGCATGGCATCTTACCCTTGATCATGATGAAAACCATAGATTAATTAATGTTTTAAAATTTACACTGCTTTTATTTTGCTTTATTCTCTTGAACACAAAACACGTGTTAGCCCTACACAAGGCTTATCAGTTTCACAATTATATCTGTCATCTCCTATCGCTATATATATAGCTATAGAGGGTTGTAGGACAATCTTCCTTTCAGTTTAAGTGTTTTAGTACAATTTCACTTCTTGTATTGACAATCGATGCTATTTAAACCAACTCTGTATAGCAAGATATTCTATTTAATCATTGAAAATTTCAACAGATCTCGCATAGGAATTAAGCATATCTTGATAGTAGTTGACGGTTCGAAGAGTATTGCATGAAGAAAAAATGCAATTATACTAGATTTAATTAAATCTGATGGCGGAATGGATAAAAAATGCAAAATTGCAATAATTTAGATATTATCTCATTTACCGAACAAGTCCGAGAGAAAACTTGAAATGATATTTGGTTTATCTCCATACATTAACGACATAAGAATAAAATACATCTTGATTACCATTTTGTCGGAAATGATGTCGATCTGAGAATAAAGTCAGATATGCTAATCAGCACAGGGAACAATACATGTACACAGCAAAACTATAAGGTATCAATGTAGCAATTATTTTCCATAGGGCTACATGTTAATGAATTGAGAAGTATCTATGAAAAAGAGGATCATTTGAAGCTTCCTGTACATTTCAATAAACAGAGAGATCACCCACGAAAGAAAAAACACCAAACAAGAGGCCCAAGTGGGCCTATATCACTCACCTGAGTACCTAGATGATCAGTCATGCAGGAAGGAAGAATTCATTTATTCTTGCATTACTGTGACTAAGTCAACACAAATGCTGAAAATATATCAAATTTTATTTCAGACCTGAATAAAAAACAACACTTTTTTGCACATCCATTCAGGTGATTTTTATATTAAGCATTTGCTTTTTCTTTGCAAGATGTGATTCAGGGCAACAAGTTAGTCATTTTCAGTAGGTGGGGCCTTTTGTTGACTGATTTCAAGTCTGAGTCATGAACAACAATTGTTTCAAATATTGTCAAGATCCAACTTAAAATGGCCTAATTTCATATGTTGAGTGTTGAGAAACATCTAAAAACTTATTTAGACGTGTAAAGAAATGAAAAAATTTTGACCACAGCTGGACTTGAACCGCTACTTTCCATATTTTAATTACCAAGTGGTATATGTACCATTGTGAGACCTAGTTTTTAGACAAGGTGGCATTATCTGTTGACCAATTTGGATGAAATGTACAAAATTTATGGAACGCCATAGCTGTCTTAAGATTATTAACAATAAATAGTCATTTCACAATGGCATGACGTCAAAACAGTATACCATTAAGTAGTTTTTATATTATATGAAGTCAAACAAATATGAGGTGAAGTCGAAATAGTGCGTTATGATGTCAAAACATTACTTTATGAAGTCACAAAGGCATGTTACTGAGTCAAAATAGTATGTTATGAAGTCAAAACATTATATTATGAAGTCACAAAAATACGTTATGGATTCAAAATAATATGTTATGAAGTCAAAGCATTATGTTATGAAGTCACACATTACGTTATGAAGTCAAAATAGTATGTTATGAAGTCATCGAAGTATGTTATGACGTCAGAACATTACGTTATGAAGACACAAAAATACAGTATGGAGTCAAAATAATGTGTTATGAAGTCATCGAAGTATGTTATTAAGTCACACAATACATTATAGAGTCAAAATAGTATGTTATGAAGTCATCAAACTACGTTATGCAGTCAAAACATTATGTTATGAAGTCACAAAAATACGTTATGGAGTCAAAATAGTATGTTATGAAGTCATTAAAGTACGTTATGAAGTCAAACATTACATTATGAAGTCAAAACATGACATTATGAAGTCATAAAGTATTTTATAGAGTAATAAAACATGTTATGAAGTCATAACAACACATTTTGAAGTACAATAGTAAGTCATTAAGACAAAACAGTAAGGCATGAAGCTAAATGTTAAGTTAAGGTCTTATACAGGTGGCGGATCCAGGTTGTAGAGTTAAGAAAAAGGAGGGGGCATAGTCAGGCGAGGGGTATTGGGACTTCAATTGACTGCTCTCAGTCGATACCGCAGCTGTCGTGTGAACAAAGCTTTTTGTGAATGTTAATCATATCTTGTCCTTATCTTGTTATACTTGTAGTACATGTGGTGGATTTTGTCATATAACTGAGTCAGGGCTGATTTTGTAATAAATCTGATTCAGCTATATCGCAAAATCTAGAGACCTATAATTCAGGTCTCTGGCAAAACCCACCATCATTACTTTTAGCAGACAGAAACATAGCATCTATACTAGGCAAATGTAGAAATGTTTGAAAAAGGGGTCGCGACCAGCAATGAATGCTTTTCAGTCACTACGGCCGGTTTATAAATTTTCATAAAACTGATAGGCAGCTAGAGTTTAGTGAACGATGATTTTTTTCACTAGGATGAATTCTATTCAGGTGCCACGTCTACCTCGACACGGGACCTCCTTTTTCACTTTCTTGCGTATCCGAAAGACAGGACACCGGTGCATTCATGGCAGGATTCGAACCTGGACGTCCCGATCACGAGCCGAACACCTCATCCACTGGGCTACAACGGCTTGCTTCTCTTCCAGTATAGATGTTTATCATTGTATGCTCTAATATGACTTGATTTCTTTCCCTATTTAGTTAACAGAATTCATCCAAGTGAACAAAAATTCTATCGTTCACTAAACTCCGTCTATCCGTTTTATGAGAAATTATAAACCGGTAGTAAGCAGGGGATGCGGGGTTGCAACCCCTTTGATCGAAAAATTTTGCCAACAAAGGTCATTTTGGCTAGGTTCAGGGCTTCAACCCCAACCCATCCTATCCTGACTGAAAAGCATTCATGGCTGGTCGCATCCCCTTTTTCAAACATTTCTGCATTCGCCTAGTATAGATGCTTCGTTTCTGTCTACTAAAAGTAATGATAGTGGGTTTTGCCAGATACCTGTATTATAGGTCTCTGGATTTTGCGATATAGCTGAATCAGATTTATTACAAGATCAGCTCTGACTCAGCTATATGACAAAATCCACCACATGTACAACAAGATATGGACAAGACATGAATAGCACCACAAAAAGCTTCGTTCACACGACAGCTGCTGTACCGACTGAGAACGGTTAATTGAAGTCCCCATACCCCTCGCCTGACCCCCCCCCCATCCTTTTTCTTAACTCTACAACCTGGATCTGTCCCTGTATAAGACCTTAAATTAACATTTGGCTTCATGTCTTACTGTTTTGTCTAAATGACTAACTATTGCACTTCATAATGTGTTGTTATGACTTCATAACATGCTTTATTACTTCATAAAATACTTTAAGGACTTCATAATATAATGTTTTGACTTCATAACATACTATTTTGACTCCATAACGTATTTTTTGTGACTTCATAACGTAATGTTTTGACTTCATAACGTACTACTTTGACTGCATTCCGTAATTTTGTGACTTCATAACGTAATGTTTTACTTCATAACATAATGCTTTGACTTCGTAACATATTATTTTGAATCCATATCGTATTTTGTGACTTCATAACGTAATGTTTTGACTTCATAACATTCTGTTTTGACTTCATAACATTCTATTTTGACTTCATAACTTAATGCTTTGATCTCATAACGCACTACTTCGACTTCACCTCATATTTGTTTGACTTCATATAATATAAAAACTACTTAATGGTATACTGTTTTAACGTCATGCTATTATGAAATGACTATTTATTGTTAATAATGTAATCTTAAGACAGCTATGGCGTTCCATAAAAATTGATACAGGACTTATAGTACTTCATGTATACCATGTTTCATTAAAACTTGTATGTGGTATAACAGCAGAAGTTAAAAACGTGAAGAATTGTCCCTATACAACCTCATTTGGAAGTCTTAAAAAATTCATAGAAAATACAGAAATTGAGATATTGACAAAATTCTTTCATATTAACATTCCTTACCATAATTATGATCACAATATTCCATAAGAAATCATCTTTATCAATTAACTAGCAAATTTGACACTTTTCTGCATTGAAATCACCAAGTCTTAACAAATGTCAAAAAAAAAAAAAAATTCTAAAATTTGACTTTGGAAGGGAACCAAAATGACCATTCGTCTTCACTCATCCCTCTAGATTATTTCTATGCATTCTGCTTGTCTCTGTATACAGCCAGTATGAAGAAGAATATTGTCAATGAGGGCACTCTTTTGTGACCTACTTTTGACTATGGTGGTGCCACCTGTTAAGAGGTCTGGACGAAAACAACAGAATTTGAAGGGGATCATAAGTGATTTATTTCTACCAAGATTTATCAAAATCCTTCCTACAGTTTTGCAGAAAAAGTTGAAAATGTGAAAAATTGCCACCCCCCCCTTTTTTTTTTGTTTTTGGAAGTCTTAAAAAAATCATTAAAAAATATCCAAAAATTGAGATATTGACAAAATTCTTTCTCAATAATATTCCTTACCATAATTATGATCAAAATATTCATTCATAAATCATCAATATCAATTAAGTGAAAAACATGACACTTTTCTGCATTGAAATTAAGTACTAAGTTCAAAAACATGTCAAAAAGTGTAAATTTCTATTTGACAGATCTTAACCCCGAACGCAATTTTTGATAACCCATCTTTATAGATTGTTGAAATGCAATTAATTTCCCCATTTATGCACTGGTTCTGGAGGAGAATGTTTTTGAAGAGGGGTACCGTTTTGGGCACTTTTGGCCCCGCCCTGGATCCACCCCTGAGGGAATCTGGATCCCGAACATAATTTTGGTAGGGGACCTTGAGTACATCATGCATACAAACATTAATCCAAATCTGCAAAACAGTTCCAGAGAAGAAGTCGAAAATGTGAAAAAGTTAACGACGGACGGACGACGACGGACGACGGACGGCGTACTATGACTATAGCTCACTTGAGCCTTTGGCTCAGGTGAGCTAAAAAAACTATACCTCACTTTGGGCTTTTCATTTTCAAAACCTGTCTTGTTTGAACTTAACCTCAGTCCACAGAAAATGTGCTTACGGAAAATACCTTGATATGAAAAATACTGACCCATTAAATAAATTTTAATATTGTTACCTGTCCACAGATACACCATAAATAGCACTTCAATCAAAAAAGATGAACCTGGCATCTATATCCACTCAGAAGCCAAGGATTTTGCATCCGAGCAGGACTTAGGGTAGCAAAACGCTTACATGACTCCAGTCAGGGTCATTTGGTATACTGATACCATAAGACATAGGGTAATACACAGCGCCGTACCAATGTTAATCTATGACGCTTGAATTCTAAATGTTTCAGTCGGCAAAAATAGACCTAGGGAAACCCCTCATATATCCATGTACACGAATATACACATGTATACATCTCTATTTGCAATGTTACATATAATTAAATAGTTTATCGTCTCAAGACTTGGATATAGAATTAAAGAGTTAAAGATATTTACAATACAAAATAAAATCACAGGGATTGGTTGTGACGAGAGTATGTTTACTTTGGCAGTTGTAGGGTTACTTTTCGGATTACTACGCGCTGATCGGCGATCGCTATGACCGGGCCTTTGCTTACGCCGTGAAGCCCTGCTAAATTTGATTATATTTGAATGATTGAAATTGGTTTCACTCTATATTTTGTTTTGAAAACATTTCATAATTCTTGACTCTCAGAAGCGAAAATCAGCGTTATCATTAAGTACACTATCTGTTGCCTTTCATTAGTAAGATAATAATTTTCTTTATCCTCCCCCCCCCCTCTCTCTCTCTCTCTCTCTTTCTCTCTCTCTCTCTGTGTGTCTCTCTCTCTAGAAAGAGTCATTGTTTGTAATAATATTACCTTGGCTTATTATGTTACTTGTTTTCTCGTATGGAACAAGTAAAAAACCTCTACATAACTGTTACGTCAATTGTATCAAGCTATTCACTCTATAGAGTAGATGGCCTTGGCATCATCCGTGTAAACACTCTACAAAGTCCGAGCTTTGAAGGCTTGATTACACTGGCAACAATAGAAACACATTTCATCAAGTACTTCGTAATTTGTCCCAAGGAATTAATGTCAGCGTATATTTGTATATATTTTCTCATGCAATTACAAACACGACTTACAAAGAAACTCTCACCTTTGAATTTAATTGATGATAAAAATGCATCGTATTAGAAAAAGTACACCGGTAATTGCATAATAGAAACGACAATAACTCTAAAATTCCAAGGTCTACTTTATTTATCACAGCGAAATGAAATTCGGCGACCTATCCAGTCGTCAATACCGAGGTGCCTGAGGAATAGAATCAAAAGCGATGACCGGCAAACTACAGAGGAACATGAGACATGAAATGTGGCAAACTACAGTGTATACAGTGCTAAGGGCACTGAAAACTGAAATGTGGCAACATGCTGTGTCGACAAGGCTGACAACCCTGAGAAATAAATGTGGCAACTTACTTGCCGACAGTGCTGAAGGCCTTAAGAAATGAAAAGTGACAACCTATAGTGCGGACAATGCTGAGGACCCTGAGAAATGTCATTTACGATAATGACCTTGCCACTATCAATTCTCTTAGATCATTTGAGTTTTGACTTTAAGAGGTAGTGGCGGATCCCGGCTTTCTAAGAGGGGAGTACATGTGAAAGTCAAGTATTAACCAAACTACTCAGCCATTCTGGGTGCTAAATCTGGCGTTTTACTTGTAACTATGTAACATAAGGGGGGGGGGGGGGGCAACACCCCCCCCCCGTCTCTAAATCCGCCACTGAGAGGAACATGCAAAATAGAAAGTTGTAAGAAAATCTCATGCAAACCAACTGTAATTATTGTTAAGACGTGGTGTATTTATGTAATAATATTTGAGTGGATATTACAAAATGCAATCCTTTTGTTTCAATTACCTTTAAAGAATCTCGTCCATGTCGCGTACATACGGACAATACGTTTACTTACATTTGAGACACAATTCCCATTCGGTATGAAATGTGAAAGACGGGGTCCTATCGTACATTCGATGCCTTGTATATATGTATTTATCAATTTTATGAAAGTTTTCACAACCTTATGTCCAGCGATCTGGTGATATGGAATGGATCAGTAAACAAATGTGACCAACTGACCACATTAATATATGAAAAATAATAGATAATTGAAATATAATTCAAAATTGCATCGGTATAAATCATACTGACTTTAAACAGTGAGAATACACAATGCGAAGTTAGTCAGTTTAAAGACCACAGTATAACAGCTCATGTATTTCAAGCATGTCGACATATGTATACGGTGTACTGAATTAATGCATCATGTAGCTACTCCTATTTATTACATCCAGCGGAGAGTAACGATTAACGATGTCGACGTCCCGACGACAGTTCGAAACCCACAAAATATACATTTCAGTTTTACAATAAAAACGAAATTTACAACACATTACCTCACGTTATATTTGTACACAGGCCGCATGGGCAGATAACAAGCAGTACACGTAATGCGATTATTTCACTGTACGTATCCGTTTTGAGTTTTACATATTGCAGCATTCTTTCATGAGTAAAGGCGGGAGAGATTCCGAATGCATGCGGGGGTATGACTTTGGTTTTATATTTGGCCATAATGCAATTTTTCAGTAATTTTTTACGTAAACTGTTATAAATATTTTGAAATCCACATTTGAATTTAATGAAAAAATATACACACATTATATATATTTCATTCTTTTCTCATTTAAGATAATGATCATGGTAAAACAAAAGATTTTAAAAAATAAGATTATACTTAGAAATTGAAGATAAATCCAGAGGAGTATACCTTAATGTACAATTAAATCACGAATCTGGATCATCTAAGCGTTTGTGAAATAGTACCATACACAGCATTATTATACAGTATTTAATGTAATTTATGAGAGACGCGTGATGTTTAGCGTGAACAGAGACATATACATCTAAATTTAGATATATACGTCCCTGGCGTCGAGGATGTAATTGTCAATATTTGTTGATTTTAGGCTAAATGACTAAAACAAAACGAAATCCAGTGATATAAAAATAACCGATCATGAACCTCAGTCAGTCTCGTTATGGTCACTGTCTAGATATTTTAAGATCTAGATAGGCATGGCATTGCCAACTGGTCTAATATTTGTGTATATGTATATGTGAGGGGTTTCCCTATGTCTATTTTTGCGCATTGAAGCATGTTTCAAATTCAAGCGTCATTCTCAAACATTTGCCCTTTTCTAACTTTAAATTTAGTGATTTATAGAGCTGTGTATTGCCCATTTCTGTATTAGATCTGTTGAACTTTTCAAGGATAAATAGAATATCTTGCTAAACAGAGTAGGTTTGATGGCCATGGATTGTCATTGCAAGTGAAATTGTACTAAAACAATTTATCTAGAGAGTTATAGTCATAACGGCTCAAGGAAAAACGGTCCACACCAGAACGGCCCACACCAAAACGGCCCATTTTTTTAACCACACGGAACGAACTTTGTAATATTTTGACAATGGATATCGACTTTGATTTCAAAATAGATTTATTCACCTAGTGTTTAAATTATACTTGATACAGATAGTAAGAGGGCAAATAATTTGACATTTTGATAAATTTATGCCTTCAGCATAAAATTATTCCTATTTTTGTGTGGGCCTTTTTATGTTGGGGTCGTTTTGACTATACACTTATCAGCAAGAAAGGCCATAATTCTGTTCTCTATAGCGATAGGAGATATATAGATATATACAAGAGAATAAAGCATGACAAGTGCAGTGTTACTTTTAAAACAGTAATGAATCTAGGGTTTTCATCATGATCCCATGCCTCAAGAGATATTATATCAAAGTTAACCAATGATAAACTTCATTTCACTATTACTTAAGAATTGTTCTTCCACAAAGAAATGTGTAAATTATTCTTTCTTTGAATTTGTAATCAACTGTATTTTAACGCCAATTAAATCTTTTGCTACTTGACCAGTTACTAAAAGTCCGGCTACCAGTACTGTAAGTACTCTGATTTCATTGTTATTACTACCACTTTCCCGATAAATCTTGAGTATATTGAGAATTTCTAGGAATCTGGTCTGATAATAGTGTGATGATGTGATGCAAGCAGTCACAGCTGTCGTTTACCAGCTTTTGTCATAACACGGTGCATGCTCTAAGATACCTGAGTGATAAATGAACACCAAAGTTCTCTGTAAAGTTTATCTAGTCTAATACGATGGTAATTGGAATACTATACAAGGAATATTACTATATTTTGGTCTCGTATTATACATGTGGTGGCACTCATGGTGGATATGGTTCGTCAAAGGGTAGACGCCTTCCTGGAACACGGTAGACGCCTTCCGGGTACATGGTGGATACCTTCTGGGTACATAGTGGACGCCTTTCGGGCATTTGATGAACGCCTTCCGGGTACATGGTGGACACCTTCCGGGTACATAGTGGACGCCTTTCGGGCATTTGGTGAGCGCTTACCGGTACACGGTGGACGCCTTCCAGGTACATGGTGGACACCTTCAGGGTACATAGTGACGCCTTTCGGGCATTTGGTGAACGCCTTCCGAGTACACGGTGGATACCTTCCGGGTACATGGTGGACGCCTTCCGTTCACATGGTCTTCCAATCCTCTGATTTCAAGGGTTCATGAAAGTCTGCGTGGTAAGTCACAGAACACTAAATACCTCCGAGTCCCGGGAAAGGTGTTTGGCGAATGGTTGGTTAGTCCCGGTAAAGGGGTTTGGCTAATGGTTGGTAAATCCTGGTAAAGGTGTTTGGCAAATGGCTGGGCATGGAAGTGCCGGGAAAGGTGTTTGGCGAATGGCTGGGCTGGGAAGTCCCGTGAAAGGTGTTTGGCGAATGGCTGGGCTGGAAAGTCCCGGGTAAGTGCATGACAAATGGCTGAGAAATCCCGGGAAAGGTGTTTGACGAATGGCTGGCCTGGGAAGTCCCGGGAAAGGTGGTTGACAAATGGCTGAGAAATCCGGGGAAAGGTGTTTGACGAATGGCTAGGTTGGGAAGTCCCGGGAAAGGTGGTTGGCAAATTACTGGGAAGTCCCAGGAAAGGTGTTTGGCGAATGGCAGGGAAGTCCCGGGGAAGGTGTTTGGCAAATGGCGGGGAAGTCCCGGGGAAGGTGTTCGACGAATGGCTGGGAAGTCCCAGGAAATGTGTTTGGCGAATTGCTGGGCAGTCCCAGGAAAGGTGTTTGGCGAATGGCTGGGCTGGAAAGTCCCGGGTAAGTGCATGACAAATGGCTGAGAAATCCCGGGAAAGGTGTTTGACGAATGGCTGGCCTGGGAAGTCCCGGGAAAGGTGGTTGACAAATGGCTGAGAAATCCGGGGAAAGGTGTTTGACGAATGGCTAGGTTGGGAAGTCCCGGGAAAGGTGGTTGGCAAATTACTGGGAAGTCCCAGGAAAGGTGTTTGGCGAATGGCAGGGAAGTCCCGGGGAAGGTGTTTGGCAAATGGCGGGGAAGTCCCGGGGAAGGTGTTTGGCAAATGGCGGGAAGGTCCCGGGGAAGGTGTTCGGCGAAGAATGGCTGGGAAGTACCAGGAAATGTGTTTGGCGAATTGCTGGGCAGTCCCAGGAAAGGTGTTTGGCGAATGGCAGGGAAGTCCCAGGGTAGGTGTTTGGCGAATGGCTGGGAAGTCCCGGGAAAGCTGTTTGGTAAATTGCTGGGAAGTCCCAGGAAAGGTGTTTGGCGAATGGCAGGGAAACCCGGGGAAGGTGTTTGGCAAATGGCGGGAAGGTCCCGGGGAAGGTGTTCGGCGAATGGCTGGGAAGTCCCAGGAAATGTGTTTGGCGAATTGCTAGGAAGTCCCAGGAAAGGTGTTTGACGAATGGCTGGGAAGTCCCGGAGAAAGTGTTTGGTAAATGCCCAAAACAAATAATATACTGACTTACTCTGCTGATAGAAATAACATGTATACCTTGAAATGTAAAGGGAATCCAAAAGCTATTTATATCCCCCCCCCTTTTTTTTGGAATAATGCTACTCATATATATATATATATATATATATATATATATATATATATATATATAACAATCTATGCAGCCATTGTGCTTAATCGTTTGGATGATACCCACAAGCAATTTCTTTTATTTCTACCAAAGTTCTCCAGGAAATGGTGAATAAAAAGATAACGAAATACAGAGGAATTGCTCATTGAAAAAAAAATCATGATTCGAAATAGAAACCATTTTTACAGATCCTCGTATTTCATACTAGCAAGTTTTTAACTTTAACATTAAAAAATAATCGTTTGGCAGATGGACAATGTTTTAAATATAAGAGGGATATGAACTTTCATTTTATTCGGCTATATACGCCATGTTTAAGAGGCACGTTTGACATTGGATTAATCAGCAATCAGCAGCTTAACATTACAAAGTAAATCTGCTTTCATTGCAAGGATATGTATGGGAACGACACAGATAATCCGGGGTTCACAGAACGTTCAACTGTAAGGAAGCATACTTACATATAGGGCAAGAGCAACGGTAAAATTGCGAAAAATGCCCGTCGCTTTTTTTTTTCAGGAAAGCAGGTTTCTATAAGGCAAAATAACGTAGTTAAATGGATTAAAACTTTGCAGTTATAAAAACAATAGGCGTCATCCTTTTTGTCATAAGGAGTATATACACCCAGCATGCGCGGATACAGAGGGGGGGGGGGGTCTGGAATCCGAAATTTTACCAAAAAAAACGTAATATTTGGGCATTTCTGAGGTTGGACCCCCCTCGTCTAAGAGAAAAATTTACCTTTTTTGGTTGGACCCCTTCTGACAAAAAATTCTGGATCCGCGCATGCCCAGCTTGATAATTTCAATCCAAACGGTTCTGTCTCAGTCCTTGTGTGTTTGTGTATAAAGGTGAAGATTATAAATACCATTTAGCAGTTGACATTAACCTTCAATCTTTGACCTAGAAAACGATGGACGTCATCCTTTTGATCTTAAGAAGTATGTGTACCAAGAAGTACATGTATGATGTTCTAGTCTAAAATTGTTGTCTGTCTTGTTTACAAGATACAGTCTGATTATATCGACAGTGGTTGGCGTGTGACATTGACCTTTGGTCTTGAAAAACAAGGATGATGGTCTTAGTCGAAGCGGTTCTGTCTATTTCTTGTTTACAAGGTAAAACAACAATGTTTAGTGCATGACTTTGACCTTTGATCCCTAACATTAACAAATGTTAGATTTCGTCCCCTCAATATCACTAATATGAGTATAAGATGTGATGGCTGTAACTCAGATATTTTATCGTCCTCTCTGCATCATTTATACGAGTATTAAATGTGACGGTTGTAACTGAGATGGTTTAGTCGTCATATCTGCATCAGTTATAGGAGTATTAAATGTGACGGCCGTAACTGAGATGATGTAGTCGTCGTCTCCCCATCAGTTATACGAGTATTAAATGTGACGGTCGTAACTGAGATGGTTTAGTCGTCGTCTCCCCATCAGTTATACGAGTATTAAATGTGATGGTCGTAAATGGGATTGTTTAGTCGTCGTCTCTGCATCAGTTATACGAGTATTAAATGTGACGGTCGTAACTGAGATGGTTTAGTCGTCGTCTCTGCATCACTTATACGAGTATTAAATGTGACGGTCGTAACTGAGATGGTTTAGTCGTCGTCTCCCCATCAGTTATAGGAGTATTAAATGTGACGGTCGTAACTGAGATGGGTTAGTCGAGCATTAAATGTGACGGTCGTAACTGAGATGGTGTAGGCGTCGTCTCCCCATCAGATATACGAGTATTAAATGTGATGGTCGTAAATGGGATTGTTTAGTCGTCGTCTCTGCATCAGTTATACGAGTATTAAATGTGACGGTCGTAACTGAGATGGTTTAGTCGTCGTCTCTGCATCACTTATACGAGTATTAAATGTGACGGTCGTAACTGAGATGGTTTAGTCGTCGTCTCCCCATCAGTTATAGGAGTATTAAATGTGACGGTCGTAACTGAGATGGGTTAGTCGAGCATTAAATGTGACGGTCGTAACTGAGATGGTGTAGGCGTCGTCTCCCCATCAGATATACGAGTATTAAATGTGACGGTCGTAACTGAGATGGGTTAGTCGAGTATTAAAGGTGACGGTCGTAACTGAGATGGTTTAGTCGTCATATCTGCATCAGTTATACGAGTATTAAATGTGACGGTCGTAACTGAGATGGTTTAGTCGTCCTCTCTGCATCAGTTAAAGGAGTATTAAATGTGACGGTCGTAATTGAGATGGTGTAGTCATAGTCTCCCCATCGGTTATACGAGTATTAAATGTGACGGTCGTAACTGAGATGGTTTAGTCGTCGTCTCTCCATCAGATATACGAGTATTAAATGTGACGGTCGTAACTGAGATGGTTTAGTCGTCATCCCTGCATTTAGTCGTCGTTTCTGCATCAGTTATACGAGTATTAAATGTGACGGTCGTAACTGAGATGGTTTAGTTGTTGTCTCTGCATCAGTTATACGAGTGTTAAATGTGAAGGTCGTAACTGAGATGGTTTAGTCGTCATATCTGCATCAGTTATACGAGTATTAAATGTGACGGTCGTAACTGAGATGGTTTTGTCGTAGTCTCCCCATCAGTTATAGGAGTATTAAATGTGACGGTCGTAACTGAGATGGTTTAGTCGTCATATCTGCAATTAGTCGTCGTTTCTGCATCAGTTATACGAGTATTAAATGTGACAGTCGTAACTGAGATGGTTTAGTCGTTGTCTCTGCATCAGTTATACGAGTATTAAATGTGACGGTCGCAACTGAGATGGTTTAGTCGTCCTCTCTGCATCAGTTAAAGGAGTATTAAATGTGACGGTCGTAATTGAGATGGTGTAGTCATAGTCTCCCCATCGGTTATACGAGTATTAAATGTGACGGTCGTAACTGAGATGGTTTAGTCGTCGTCTCTCCATCAGATATACGAGTATTAAATGTGACGGTCGTAACTGAGATGGTTTAGTCGTCATCCCTGCATTTAGTCGTCGTTTCTGCATCAGTTACACGAGTATTAAATGTGACGGTCGTAACTGAGATGGTTTAGTTGTTGTCTCTGCATCAGTTATACGAGTGTTAAATGTGAAGGTCGTAACTGAGATGGTTTAGTCGTCATATCTGCATCAGTTATACGAGTATTAAATGTGACGGTCGTAACTGAGATGGTTTTGTCGTAGTCTCCCCATCAGTTATAGGAGTATTAAATGTGACGGTCGTAACTGAGATGGTTTAGTCGTCATATCTGCAATTAGTCGTCGTTTCTGCATCAGTTATACGAGTATTAAATGTGACAGTCGTAACTGAGATGGTTTAGTCGTTGTCTCTGCATCAGTTATACGAGTATTAAATGTGACGGTCGCAACTGAGATTGTCTAGTCGTCCTCTCTCCAGCAGTTATACGAGTATTAAATGTGACGGTCGTAACTGAGATGGTTAGTCGTCGTTTCTGCATCAGTTATAGGAGTATTAAATGTGACGGTCGTAACTGAGATGGTTTAGTCGTCTTCTCGCCATCAGATATACGAGTATTAAATGTGACGGTCGTAACTGAGAAGGTTTAGCCGTCCTCTCTCCATCAGTTATACGAGTATTAAATGTGACGGTCGTAACTGAGAAGGTTTAGCCGTCCTCTCTGCATCAGTTAAAGGAGTATTAAATGTGACGGTCGTAATTGAGATGGTGTAGTCATAGTCTCCCCATCGGTTATACGAGTATTAAATGTGACGGTCGTAACTGAGATGGTGTAGTCGTCGTCTCCCCATCAGATATACGAGTATTAAATGTGACGGTCGTAACTGAGATGGTTTAGTCGTCCTCTCTCCATCAGTTATACGAGTATTAAATGTGACGGTCGTAACCGAGATGGTTTAGTCGTCATATCTGCATCAGTTATAGGAGTATTTAATGTGACGGTCGTAACTGAGATGGTTTAGTCGTCATATCTGCATCAGTTATACGAGTATTAAATGTGATGGTCGTAACTGAGATGGTTTAGTCGTCATATCTGCATCAGTTATACGAGTATTAAATGTGACGGTCGTAACTGAGATGGTGTAGTCGTCGTCTCCCCATCGGTTATACGAGTATTAAATGTGACGGTCGTAACTGAGATGGTGTAGTCGTCGTCTCCCCATCAGATATACGAGTATTAAATGTGACGGTGGTAACTGAGATGGTTTAGTAGTCCTCTCTTCATCAGTTGTACGAGTATTAAAGGAGCATGGTCCGATCGGGAAAAGTATAAAGAATGCAATCGAATTTCTTAAACGGCAATTGATTGTTAGTATATTATTTAAGATGCGTAAAAAGTATCGTTACAAAATTCGATGTCGTTAACGAGATACGCCCGTTTTAAATTTGCAACATAACCAGGCCAACATCTTGAATATTGATGAGATCGGTCAGAGGAAATCACGTGACAATGAAACTCGAACTTTACCCGATTCTAACCTTTTATTCCACTTTTCTTTTTTGGCCTTTGAGACTGTGTATAGTTATTTTCTACCACACTTTTGCTTTTCTCGTGCTCGTTTTCTTCCATGTGAACCATTTTTGTTGTTTTCTTTAGTGAATATCCGCGCCCGCGCATGATTATGGGCGGAGCATCGCCTTATATGGGGAATAGATACCAGCCGAATTTAATTCGACTCAATTACCTTTATTCTACGAAAACATTGAGGGATTTTAGTTTTAAATTTTGCAATTAACACAACGTTTATAATTTATGTAATACAGGAAAAATGAGATATTGTCGTAATTTATCCTTTTCATGCTAAAATTTTCCAGTCTCGAACTATGTCCCCTTAAGCATGTACCTAGTTTTATAATCTTTGTCTAAATGGTATGGTGACTTCTGCCACATAACGGAGCCAGTAACTCTTCTTTTTTCTTTCATGGTTACATGGATTGTTTCAAACTCAGAGGACACACAGACCCACACAGACAGACGGACGCGCAACATCATACTACTATACGTTCGATAGACTTGCTCAAGTCTTTGTGTTATGTTTTCAATAATAATTATCCTCCATTCTGTGCTCCCTATAATACGTAAATGTGAAACATATCTATGTTCTAGAGAATGCAGTATGACAACGAGTAGAATTTCATATGAGGGACATTATGAATAAATAGACCCTTAACATAGAGACTTGAGCAAGTCTATATGTTCGACTATAAGAACCTTTATATAGGTATATGGTAATTTAATGGCAATGATAGTGCACCTATACAACATTGAGCCCTTCAAGTCCACCTCGTATGTTGCACTTTTGAATGTCAAATATTTAGTGAAATGTTACATTCCATCCTATTTCATCACTCAGCGCAGTCTAAATACGATTCTCCTTCGCACCATGTAATACATGAGCGGATCCCGGGAGGGAACTTGGGTCATTAAGTTAACGGCTTACCACTAATAAATGTACATCTTTCTTCTCACTTGATATTGTCTCGCTTTCATTGTAATCTTTATATACGCTTTAATATTATAATCTTTGGCTTAATTCAAATGTATATCAAATTTGATAAAGACAGGAGATGACTTTATATTAGCAACAGTGTTCTCATTTTTCACTGTAATATATATGGTTTAATCATTTAATAATCTGCCAGCTTTTTTCAAATACATATCAAATTTTTAAAAGGAGGTAGAAGTCTCTCTTAAAGATAATCTCTTGTCGAATAAAAAAATTGGAATGCACTGTATCAAATTATACTGTACATATTTTGAAATAGTCATTGTTTAAACCAACAATGAACCATGCACCATATTACTGTCCATAACACATGACATAATTCTTGCCACTGGCCGCGGTTCATCAAGTACACTTTCCACTAACCCTCCAGACCATAACCAGACCTCGAGCTTAAGTACGTACATGACAGACATTTAATATGTATTTGGAACTTTCTTTGATGAAATCAGAGCGCAGCAGTCAACAACAATCCGAGCCAGACTGTTGTCCATTACACATTAATACGTTCAGAGGGTGATAATGGTGATTTATTGATGATTGTACTATAGAGCTGTCGAATCGTACACATCATACGTCCCGACTAAGTACCTAGACGCCCTAAATCCGCTTACCCTATTTGTCGATTACCCAACCGAACCATTTCAATAAATGGATCCCTTGTAATTGATGAGTTTGAATGTTGATATTGGAAGCGGAGCGTGAACTTGTATACCACTTGTAAACAAACAATCGGAGGGAAATCACGTCGAATCATGTGCTATGTAGTCGGGAGTGTATGCATGAATAATAGAGGATAGGCATTCCAAGTTTTATACAGATTGCTCCACTTATTGTGCGTAAAGATGCTAGGCAATATGCTTAGACCTAACTACTTTAGTAAAGCGGGATTACATTCTGCTCACCCAAGTCCGCTTTCACTTTAATCAAAGATATTTTCATAAAGTATGGAAAGCTAACCTAAGACCAAAACATGTCTATTCCTTTTCATTCCTTTAAAAACTGTCGTGTTCTAATTTTTGTTTTAACCCCCCCCCCCCCCCCCAAGTAAATTCAAAAGTTGTCATGTTCTAATTTATGTATTTACCACCTCAAGTAAGTTCAAAAATTAGAACATGACAAAACTGCATATGTATACTACTTCTACAAAAAAGACTCTACTTTCCCGAGAGGACAGCTGATACCAAGCCACAATTGCACAATCTGGTAGAAAATGATTCAGACTGATGATCACTCAATCGGAAGAAATGTTTCTCAAATATTTTCTTTCTTAGTCCGATGCGTGATGAAGTCATTATGATTGTTCGAACTCGTACGGCAGCCAAGTATTCACAAGTATTCACAAGCAGATTCATGGATTGTCATGAGTGGCGATGCTGGTCTTTGTTTGTATATATACTATATGTAAGTACATATATATGAGAGTTTCCGCAGAAAGCGATGTCTGATTGATACATCACGAACAAACTCCGAAAACTGCAGGGCATGAATTTCACAAATACATGTATGAATAATATTTTTTATGCATTGTATATTAGCGAACATTTCACAGTTTAAAGTTTATAAGTACGCATGTCTTTGTCTGATGGATTTCTGACTAATATCGTGTTTGGTGATGATTATGCTTTCTTTGGTTCCTCAGCAATTCGTTTATGCATGAGACACCAGATATAATATAATCATAGACTGGAAGCATTGACAATCTGTCTACAGAGTAACCTCCTCTTGTCCTGTTGTATCCTCACTGCAACAATTAGACTTTCTCTTTTTAAATACATGTAAATACATAGACTTAAACTCTATTTTACCGTTCATACGTTTATTTCCTCTTTGAATTCCTTTGGTAACCCCTCCCTCATTCTTTTCGTTCCTCTTTTATAAAAATAAAAGGTGTTACCGAATGATTTAAAAAGCATGAATAAACGTGGTGTTTCTGTATGTTTATTTATGTGTATTTAAAAGGGTAAAGTCGAATTATTGAGAATGGGAAAGAAGCGTTACTCTGTAGAAAGCATTGTCATTGCCTAAAACTCAATGGAGATAAGTGGATTGAATCACCTTCTTCACTCCCCTATATAAGGGGTAGCATGGATAATTACTATGTGTTGCTTATTTTAGTGGTATTTATGTTTTTATTTTAGTGGTATTTATGTTTTTATTTTATTGAGTCGGCTTCGGTGAAGCCGTAATCATTGCAATTACTTTCTTTTCAGGGGTTATAACTTTCACTACCGAAATAGAGCTTACTACGCCGCTGAAAAATAAAGTGCCGAAAAATTACTGATGTTGTCTTAAAAATTCTTGATCAGCACAATGTACCTTTAGCTCAGTTAATTTAAGCTAAACATAAACTAGTTTCAATAACCCGAAAAAGGAGTTGCAATAATGTTTTCAAATTTCGCGTAATAATATGTAGTTGTGACTACTTTACGATGTGTTTACCACCGACGCCGTCGGATGTACTCGATTGTGTAATTCTCCGGACAAAGCATTTGTCTTGATCTTGTATCGCTTGTTTTTATCGAGATATTTCAATTAAAGTTTTCCCCAACATGTTCTGGAACTTTAGTTCTTTTTCACATATATGACAAATTTAAAGATCGATCTTCCCGCATTTCCTCTGATAATGAAAATGCAATATAAATATTTAGGTAAATGTTGTATATTTCTAAATATAAATGATGTTAAAACATTATGAGAATCGTGAATAAGATGGTTATTTAATGTCCCACTTGAAGGAATGTCGTTCCTTGGGTCAGCTTCGACTCGTGACAACAATGCAGTAAAACTTGTTGCCATGAAGTTGTCGATTGCACGTTCATTTCGGTTACAAGCAATTGCAAACTGTTTGTCGTAAGATAGTATGAAGAGAGCAAATTTTATTAGCATTTTGTACATAGGTATAATGACGATGTAGTTGCAACAAAGACCTAATTTTTGCCCCCCCCCCTCCCCCCATTTTCCTGAAATTCTGAATCCGCCACTAAAATGGTAAAATGATTACATACTTAAAATCAGCAAAGCCGACTCTCAGGACTTTTGAGTCCTTTGATTTTTTATTTGCACTGTTCTTTCTGCGCTAATTCATGACTACGCTGATCGATATGTATTCAAATACACGAAGGAGAACAGTGCCATGTCGCCTTTATTTTTATAGCAATAGAATTCTTCGCATCAGAAGTTTTGTGTTACATTCAGTACAGAGTGATTCAATTCATGAAGATTTTAAAAGTTATTTTTCAGATTTTTGGTTTTAACCTCGCCATAAACTTGTTAACATGGGACCTAAAAACCACAAAATACCCTCACCATGTACCTGTAACCTTGGAAACAAGTGCTAAATCCCCACACAACGTACTTATTACCATGGAAACCAAGCCGCAAATGTACCGTACCTGTTACCATGGGACCCAGAAACAGCTAAATACCAATAATTTAGCTTTGAATGCTGTATCAACACTACAATATTGAAGTTTGCTGAATTTGTAAAAATTTCTCCATTTTCTTTAACTAATGTTCTGCCATTTCAGATGCCATTTCTGTTCCGTATAAATCTTATTTGTCCATTTTAACTTAAATAAATCCCTTCAAGAATTTTTTCCTGTGACCCCATGCTCCCAGTGAGCGCAGGTATACCAGAGTTTTCTTGTGACCCCTGTCCCCAGTGAGCGCAGGCGTACTACAGACATTTCTTATGATCCCATGTTCCCAGTGAGCGCAGGCGTACTACAGAGATTTCCTGTGACCCCATGTCCCCAGTGAGCGCAGGCGTACTACAGAGATTTCCTGTGACCCCATGTCCCCAGTGAGCGCAGGCGTACTACAGACATTTCTTATGATCCCATGTTCCCCGTGAGCGCTGGCGCACCACAGAGATTTCCTGTGACCCCATGTCCCCAGTGAGCGCAGGCGTACTACAGAGATTTCTTATAATCCCATGTGCCCAATGAGACCAAGAGTTCCACAGTGGTTTTCCTTGTTCAAAGTCCTCAGTGAAAGCAGATGTGTTTCCAATGATCACATGTCCCAAATGCGCGGAGGCGTGCCACAGTGGTTTCCAATAACCCCAGGTCTTCAATGAGAGCATCTGTTCTACAATGGTTTCCTATTATCCTATGTTCCAATTACCTATGCGTAATACAGTGTTTTCGTATTATTCCATACGACCAATAAGCGCAGGCCTACCATAATGAACTTCCGTAATCGCACATCACTAATGAGAGCAGCTTTACCACGATGGTTTCCCATTATCCAATGTCCCGCATAAGAGTTTGGCGTATCGCAGTCGTATCCCATGATGCTATGCCACCAGTAAACCGAGGCGTTTTCCAATTATTCCATGTTTCCAATAAACGCAATTTTCAAAATGAGTGAATCTTATTTCAGACTGAACAAGAAACAATTTGGTGCAAGCACCAAAGCGTGGGCCGGAATGGGATGTTTGATAACACTGTAAAGAATTTTAAAAACAGAATAACGTTTTTAAATATGTATTGTACAGCCATGTGACTGTTAATTAGCAGACATATAAAGACCATGCATGATGATCGACCACAGACATATAAATCTCCAGTATCACTTCCTTTTCAGCTAATAGTTTATATTTGGGCTCATATAGCCCATTCAGTACTTAAGGCATGGCAATAGCGAATTTATCAGACGTACGGATTAGCCTGCATTTAGTATGGAAATGTACTTTTAAAATTACTAGCCATATCATCTACTATATGTTTTAAGTCGGTGGGTTCAGTGGACGAGGTGACCGAGAGGTCGCGGGTTCGACTTCCGCCGTGGGCACATCGGTGATCTGTCTTTCAAATTTGACAGTAGAAACAGAGGTCCCGTGTCACGGTAGGCGTGACACGTAAAAGATTCCCCACTTCTTCGGGAGGGTCTGTTACAGTGGTATAAATTTCTATGCAATGCATCAGGTAGATACCGTCACCATGTACGTGAAATAGTCGTGGAGTGACGTGAAACTATAATTAATCAATTAACCCACTATTTATTTTTAACAACAAAACATAACCAATCTATAAGCAACTTGAGGTTTTCTGAGGTAACCAACACTTCACTGGTAAACTTTTGGTAGTGGTGTGACCGTGTTGGTGGGTAATCTTTTTATTCTCAAGTTTCAATTTATAAACACTAATTAAGGTTTATCGTCTTGCCAGAAGAAACAATTGTAATTGGTCCTTCTTAGCGTAGCATTCTGTATTCTGAAAGTTTTAGTAGGACTTACATCACACTATTATTCAGTCGTAGTATTACAACTCGACCATTTCCGTACGCAAAAAAAGATATATTTTTTGTAAAAAATGGTGATGATGTTCCGATTGGATATTAACCAAAAGTCCCTTTAATAGGCAACCGAATAATAATTTGGTTATGAAGAAAGCGCGTCAAATATTAAAAAATTGTTAGGTAACACCCATTCCCAGAAAATATTCCAACAAATTTAATACTTCTCTGCTGTAACGTACTACATTTACATGTATCTATCAAACTGGGTCAGAGAGGTGACACATGCTCTCTCCGCAATGAATAAAATCCTAATTTATTCATTGGTGTAAAATCCTGGGGGTGTGGTCTTACTGTACCGCAGAAACGCATGCGACTTTCCCAAACTTATATCAAAGGATGGGCCGGCTAGTGCCGGCCCACAATTATATAATTATATAGGTCCAAGCATAAAAGTACAAAGGGAAGAGAATTTCTCAAAAATATCAGAAATACATGTCATTGAAAATGAAATAACATGTTACGACAATAACGTTCTATCTCCTTTATTCATTTACAGAAACGACAAGTACGACCGTCACTACTTCAACTGAATCAAGCACAGTGAGCACCATAGTCAGCACCACCACTGCATCAACCATCGACAGCATAACCGTTACTACTCCAACTGAGTCAACTACTGAGAGTACCACAGTGACCACTCCCACTGAATCAACCACTGAGAGTACCACAGTGACCACTCCCACTGAATCAACCACTGAGAGTACCACAGTGACCACTCCCACTGAATCAACCACTGAGAGTACCACAGTGACCACTCCCACTGAATCAACTACTGAGAGTACCACAGTGACCACTCCCACTGAATCAATCACTGAGGGTACCACAGTTACCACATCCACTGAATCAACTACTGAGAGCACCACAGTCACCACTCCCACTGAATCAACCACTGAGAGCGCCACAGTGACCACTCCCACTGAATCAACCATTGAGGGTACCACAGTCACTACTCCCACTGAATCAACCACTGAGAGTACCACAGTGACCACTCCCACTGAATCAACCACTGAGAGTACCAGAGTCACCACTCCTACTGAATCAACCACTGAGAGTACCACACTCACCACTCCCTCTGAATCAACCACTGAGAGTACCACAGTCACCACTCCCACTGAAACAACCACTGAGAGTACCACAGTTACCACTCCCACTGAATCAACCACTGAGAGTACCACAGTCACCACTCCCACTGAATCAACCACTGAGAGCACCACAGTGACCACTCCCACTGAATCAACCATTGAGGGTACCACAGTCACTACTCCCACTGAATCAACCACTGAGAGTACCACAGTGACCACTCCCACTGAATCAACCACTGAGAGCACCACAGTCACCACTCCTACTGAATCAACCACTGAGAGTACCACACTCACCACTCCCTCTGAATCAACCACTGAGAGTACCACAGTCACCACTCCCACTGAATCAACCACAGAGAGTACCACAGTTACCACTCCCACTGAATCAACCACTGAGAGTACCACAGTGACCACTCCCACTGAATCAACCACTGAGAGTACCACAGTGACCACTCCCACTGAATCAACCACTGAGAGCACCACAGTGACCACTCCCACTGAATCAACCACTGAGAGCACCACAGTCACCACTCCCACTGAACCAACGACTGAGAGCACCACAGTCACCACTCCCACTGAATCAACCACTGAGAGCACCACAGTGACCACTCCCACTGAATCAACCACTGAGAGTACCACAGTGACCACTCCCACTGAATCAACTACTGAGAGTACCACAGTGACCACTCCCACTGAATCAACCACTGAGAGTACCACAGTGACCACTCCCACTGAATCAACCACTGAGAGTACCACAGTCACCACTCCCACTGAATCAACTACTGAGAGTACCACAGTGACCACGCTCACTGAATCAATCACTGAGAGTACCACAGTGACCACATCCACTGAAGCAACCACTGAGAGCACCACAGTCACCACTCCCACTGAATCAACCACTGAGAGCACCACAGTGACCACTCCCACTGAATCAACCATTGAGGGTACCACAGTCACTACTCCCACTGAATCAACCACTGAGAGCACCACAGTGACCACTCCCACTGAATCAACCACTGAGAGTACCAGAGTCACCACTCCTACTGAATCAACCACTGAGAGTACCACAGTCACCACTCCCTCTGAATCAACCACTGAGAGTACCACAGTCACCACTCCCAATGAATCAACCACTGAGAGTACCACAGTTACCACTCCCACTGAATCAACCACTGAGAGTACCACAGTCACCACTCCCACTGAATCAACCACTGAGAGTACCACAGTCACCACTCCCACTGAATCAACCATTGAGAGCACCACAGTGACCACTCCCACTGAATCAACCACTGAGAGCACCACAGTCACCACTCCCACTGAATCAACGACTGAGGGCACCACAGTCACCACTCCCACTGAATCAACCACTGCGAGCACCACAGTGACCACTCCCACTGAATCAACCACTGAGAGTACCACAGTCACCACTCCCACTGAATCAACCACTGAGAGCACAACCTTAACTTCTCCCACTGAATCAATCACTGCGACTTCGACCGTAACAACCACTCATTCAACCACTGAGAGTACGACTGTAACCACTCCCACTGAATCAACCACTGAGAGTTCCACAATGACCACTCCCATAGAATCAACCACTGAGAGGGCAACTATAACTACTCCCATTGAATCCACCACTTACAGTACCACAGTGACCACACCTTCTGAATCAACCACTGAGAGTACCACAGTGACCACTTCCATTGAATCAACCACTGAGAGTACCACAGTGGCCACTCCCACTGAAGCAACCACTGAGAGTACCACAGCGACAACTCCCACCGAATCAACCACTGAGAGCACCACAGTGACCACTCCCACTGAATCAACCATTGAGAGCACTACCATAACAACGCCAACTGAATCAACCACCGAGAGCACTACCATAACAACGCCAACTGAATCAACCACCGAGAGTACCACAGAGACCACTCCCACTGAATCAACCACTGAGAGCACCACAGTGACCACTTCTATTGAATCAACCACTGACAGTACTACAGTGACCACACCCACTGAATCAGCTACTGAGAGTACTACGGTGACCACTCCAACTGAATCAACCATTGTGAGCAGCACAGTCACCACTTTCACTGAATCAACCACTGAGAGCACGACAGTGACCACTCCCACTGAATCAACCACTGACAGCACCACAGCGACCACTCCCACTGAATCAACTACTGGAAGCACTACAGTGACCACTCCCACTGAATCAACCACTGAGAGTACCACAGTCACCACCCCCACTGAATCAACCACTGAGAGCACGACAGTGACCATCCCCTCTGAATCAACCACTGGGAGCACAACAGTGACCACTCCCACTGAATCAACCACCGAGAGCACGACAGTGACCACTCCCACTGAATCAACCACTGAGAGTACCACAGTGACCACTCCTACTGAATCAACTACTGAGAGCACAACCATAACAACGCCAACTGAATCAACCACCGAGAGCACCACAGTGATCACTCCCACTGAATCAACTACTGAGAGCAGAACCATAACAACGCCAACTGAATCAACTACTGAGAGTACCACAGTGACCACTCCAACTGAATCAACCACTGAGAGCAAAACAGTGACCACTCCCTCTGAATCAACCAGTAAGAGCACCACATTGACCACTCCCATAGAACCAACCACTGAGAGCACCACAGCGACCACACCCACTGAATCAACTACTGAGAGTACTACAGTGACCACTTCCACTGAATCAACCACTGCAAGCACGACAGTGACCACTCCCTCTGAATCAACCAGTAAGAGCACCACAGTGACAACTCCCATAGAACCAACCACTGAGAGCACCACAGCGACCACACCCACTAAATCAACTACTGAGAGTACTACAGTGTCCACTTCCACTGAATCAACTACTGCAAGCACGACATTGACCACTCCCTCTGAATCAACCAGTAAGAGCACCACAGTGACCACTCCCATAGAACCAACCACTGAGAGCACCACAGCGACCACACCCACTAAATCAACTACTGAGAGTACTACAGTGACCACTTCCACTGAATCAACTACTGCAAGCACGACAGTGACCACTCCCATTGAATCGACCACTGAGAGTACCACAGTGACCACTCCCACTGAATCAACCACTGATAGCACCACAGTGACAACTCCCACTGAATCAACCTCTGAGAGTACTACAGTGACCACTCCCACTGAATCAACCACTGAGAGCACCACAGTGACCACTCCCACTGAATCAACCACTGAGAGCACCACAGTGACCACTCCAACTGAACCAACGACCGAGAGCACGACAGTGACAACTCCCACTGAATCAACCACAGAGAGCACCACAGTGACCACTCCCACAGAATCAACCACTGAGAGCACCACAGTGACCACTCACACTGAATCAACCACTGAGAGCACGACAGTGACCACTCCCACTGAATCAACCACTGAGAGCACCACAGTGACCACTCCCACTGAATCAACTACTGCAAGCACCACAGTGACCACTCCCATTGAATCGACCACTGAGAGCACGACAGTGACCACTCCCACTGAATCAACCACTGCAAGCACGACAGTGACCACTCCCAATGAATCAACTACTGCAAGCACGACAGTGACCACTCCCACTGAATCAACCACTGAGAGTACCACAGTGACCAATCCCACTGAATCAACCCGGGAGAGCACGACAGTGACCACTCCCACTGAATCAACCACTGAGAGCACCACAGTGACCCTTCCCACTGAATCAACCACTGAGAGCACGACAGTAACTACTCCCTCTGAATCAACCACTGACAGTACGACTGTAACTACCCCAACTGAATCAACCACTGAGAGCACGACTGTAACTACTCCCACTGAATCAACCACTGAGAGAATCACAGTGACCACTCCCACTGAATCATCCACTGAGATTACCACGGTGACCAATCCCACTGAATCAACCACTGAGAGCACCACAGTGACCACTCCCACTGAATCAACTACTGCAAGCACGACAGTGACCACTCCCACTGAATCAACCGAGAGTACCACAGTGATCACTCCCACTGAATCAACCACTGAGAGCACCACAGTGACCACTCCCACTGAATCAACCACTGAGAGCACGACAGTGACCACTCCCTCTGAATCAACCACTGAGAGCACGACAGTGACCACTCCCACTGAATCAACCACTGAGAGCACGACAGTGACCACTCCCATTGAATCAACCACTGAGAGCAGAACAGTGACCACTCCCACTGAATCAACCACTGAGAGCACGACAGTGACCACTCCCACTGAATCAATCACTGAGAGCACCACAGTGACCAATCCCACTGAATCCACTACTGAGAGCACCACAGTGACCACTCCCACTGAATCAACCACTGAGAGAACCACAGTGACCACTCCCACTGAATCAACCACTGTGAGCACGACAGTGACCACTCCCACTGAATCAACCACTGAGAGCACCACAGTGACCACTCCCACTGAATCAACCACTGAGAGTACCATAATGACCACTCCCGCTGAATCAACCGAGAGTACCACAGGGACAACTCCCACCGAATCAACCACTGAGAGGACGACAGTGACCACGCCCACTGAATCAACCACTGTGAGCACGACAGTGACCACTCCCTCTGAATCAACCACTGAGAGCACCACAGTCACCACTCCCACTGAATCAACCACTGAGAGCACCACAGTCACCACTCCCACTGAATCAACCACTGAGAGTACCACAATTACCACATCCACTGAATCAACCACTGAGAGCACCATAGTGACCACTCTCGTTGAGTCAACCACCGAGAGTACGACAGTGACCACTCCTACTGAATCAACCACTGAGAGTACTACAGTGACCACTCCGACTGAATCAACCATTGTGAGCACCACAGTGATCACATTCACTGAAGCAACCACTGAGAGCACCACAGTGACCCTTCCCACTGAATCAACCACTGAGAGCACGACAGTAACTACTCCCTCTGAATCAACCATTGACAGTACGACTGTAACTACCCCAACTGAATCAACCACTGAGAGCACGACCGTAAATACTCGAACTGAATCAACCACCGAGGGTACCACAGTAACCACTCCCACTGAATCAACCACTGAGATTACCACGGTGACCACTCCCACTGAATCTACCACTGAGAGCACCACAGTGACCACTCCCACTGAATCCACTACTGCAAGCACGACAGTGACCACTACCACTGAATCAACCGAGAGTACCACAGTGACCACTCCCACTGAATCAACCACTGAGAGCACGACAGTGACCACTCCCTCTGAATCAACCACTGAGAGCACGACAGTGACCACTCCCACTGAATCAACCACTGAGAGCACGACAGTGACCACTCCCACTGAATCAACCACTGAGAGCACGACAGTGAGCACTCCCACTGAATCAACTACTGCAAGCACGGCAGTGACCACTCCAACTGAATCAACCACTGAGAGCACCACAGTGACGACTCCCACTGAATCAACCACTGAGAGCACGACAGTGACATCTCCCACTGAATCTACCACTGAGAGCACCACAGTGACCACTCCCCCTGAATCAACTACTGCAAGCACGACAGTGACCACTCCCACTGAATCAACCACTGAGAGCACCACAGTGACCACTCCCACTGAATCAACCACTGAGAGCACCACAGTGACCACTCCCACTGAATCAACCACTGAGAGCACCACAGTGACCACTCCCACTGAATCAACCACTGAGAGCACGACAGTGACCACTCCCACTGAATCAACCACTGAGAGCACCACAGTGACCACTCGCACTGAATCAACCACTGAGAGCACCACAGTGACCACTCCCACTGAATCAAACACTGAGAGTACCATAATGACCACTCCCACTGAATCAACCGAGAATACCACAGGGACAACTCCCACCGAATCAACCACTGAGAGCACCACAGTGACCACTCCCACTGAATCAACCACTGTGAGCACGACAGTGACCACTCCCACTGAATCAACCACTGAGAGCACGACAGTGACCACTCCCACTGAATCAACGACTGAGAGCACCACAGTCACCGCTCCCACTGCATCAACCACTGAGAGCACCACAGTGACCACTCCTACTGAATCAACCACTGAGAGCACCACAGTCACCACTCCCACTGAATCAACCGCTGAGAGCACCACAGTGACCACCCCCACTGAATCAACCATTGAGAGCACCACAGTGACCACTCCCACTGAATCAACGACTGAGAGTACCACAGTCACCGCTCCCACTGAATCAACCACTGAGAGCACCACAGTGACCACTCACACTGAGTCAACCACTAAGAGCACCACAGTGACCGCTCCCACTGAATCAACCACTGAGAGCACCACAGTGACAAATCCCACTGAATCAACCACTGAAAGTACCACAGTGACCACTTCCACTGAATCAATCACTGAGAGTACCACAGTGATCACTTCCACTGAATCAACCACTAAGAGCACCACAGTGACCACTCCCACTGAATCAACCACTGAGAGCACGACCGTAACTGCTCCCACTGAATCAACCACTGAGAGTACTACAGTGACCACTCCCACTGAATCAACCACTGGGAGTACTACAGTGACCACTCCCACTGAATCAACCACTGAGAGCACCACAGTGACCACTCCCACTGAATCAACCACTGAGAGTACCACAGTGACCACTCCCACTGAATCAACCACTGAGACAACGATTATTACGACTACTTTTGAGAGTACAACTACATTACTTGTCAGAGGTATGAATTGTTCATAATTATATTGAATTATTTTAATTACATCATTTGATAAGAAGTGTAGGAACCTGGGTAATGAACGCCGTATAAAGTTCTGTCATTTATACCCATACCGTACACGGCTATTAATGAAGCAGAAGGTTTTAGAGATTTAGTACTTGAAAGTTATTCGTAGTGTTGATAATTGATAGTAACTCATTAATTCATCCACCGCTAGGCACTAATCACATGGTTAACAGGACAGACGCATGAATAAAAGAAAACAAGCTATAAAACACAAGAGCTAAGGTTGCAGTGCTTTAAATACTTTCAAAACATGAACATTTCGATAATCATTATAATTAATGGTAATAAATCGAAATAAT
Source organism: Pteria penguin (assembly GCA_035048485.1). Taxonomy (NCBI): domain Eukaryota; kingdom Metazoa; phylum Mollusca; class Bivalvia; order Pterioida; family Pteriidae; genus Pteria; species Pteria penguin. Next base: position 70,125,926 of record CM068583.1, read on the forward strand.
GATAGTAATAATTAATGGTAATAAATCTTATTAATGATAATTTATAACAGGAATCAATCTCCATAGTGATTAACCGTAACGATAATACCAGTAATGATAATCCATAACGGTAATGCATCCTAATCATGATAATCCACAACGGCAGTAAATCTTAATAATGATAATACACAATGGTAATAAATCTTAATAATGATAATCCACAATGGTAATAAACCACATTAATGATGATCCATAACGGTAATACATCTTAATCATGATAACCCACAATGGTAATACATCTTAATAAATCTCAATAGTGATAGTCCATAACGATAATCTCAATAATGATAATCCAGAAAGGTAATACATCTCAATAACGATAATCCATAACTGTAAATATTCACAATAATGATAATCCACAACAGTAATAACTCTCAATGATTATAATCCATAAATCTCAGTAATGATAATCCATAACGGTAATTAATCTCATTAGTAATAATCTACAACGGTTATACATTCTAATAACGAAAGTCCATAAAGATATTTTTGATTTCAAAAACGACGATCTATAACGTATATCAATTTCAATCATGATAATTCATACAAGTTACTACTACAAATCATGATAATTCATACAAGTTACTACTACAAATCATGATAGTTCATACAAGTTACTACTACAAATCATGATAATTCATACAAGTTACTACTACAAATCATGATAATTCATACAAGTTACTACTACAAATCATGATAATTCATACAAGTTACTACTACAAATCATGATAATTCATACTCGTTACTACTACAAATCATGATAATTTATACTCGTTACTACTACAAATCATGATAATTCATACAAGCTACTACTACAAATCATGATAATTCATACAGGTTACTACTACAAATCATGATAATTCATACAAGTTCCTACTACAAATCATGATAATTCATATAAGTTACTACTACAATTCATGATAATTCATACAGGTTACTACTACAAATCATGATAATTCATACAAGTTACTACTACAAATCATGATAATTCATACAAGTTCCTACTACAAATCATGATAATTCATATAAGTTACTACTACAATTCATGATAATTCATACAGGTTACTACTACAAATCATGATAATTCATTCAAGTTACTACTACAAATCATGATAATTTATACTCGTTACTACTACAAATCATGATAATTCAGACTCGTTACTACTACAAATCATGATAATTCATACAAGTTACTTCTACAAATCATTAAAGTTCATACAAGTTACTACTACAAATCATGATAAGTCATACAAGTTACTACTACAATTCATGATAATTCATACGAGTTACTACTACAATTCATGATAATTCATACAAGTTACTTCTACAAATCATGATAATTCATACAAGTTACTACTACAAATCATGATAATTCATATAAGTTACTACTACAAATCATGAAAGTTCATACAAGTTACTACTACAAATCATGATAATTCATACAAGTTACTACTACAAATCATGATAAGTCATACAAGTTACTACTACAAATCATGATAATTCAGACTCGTTACTACTACAAATCATGATAATTCATACAAGTTACTACTACAAACCATGATAATTCATACAAGTTACTACAACAAATCATGATAATTCATACAAGTTACCACTACAAATCATGATAATTCATACAAGTTACCACTACAAATCATGATACATATAGTTCATACAAGTTACTACTACATATAATGATAGTTCATACAAGTTACTACTACAAATCATGATAATTCATACAAGTTACTTCTACAAATCATGAAAGTTCATACAAGTTACTACTACAAACCATGATAATTCATACAAGTTACTTCTAAAAATCATGAAAGTTCATACAAGTTACTACTACAAATCATGATAATTCATACAAGTTACTACTACAAATCATGATAAGTCATACAAGTTACTACTAGAAATCATGATAATTCATATAAGTTACTACTACAATTCATGATAATTCATACAAGTTTCTACTACAAATCATGATAATTCATTCAAGTTACTACTACAAATCATGATAATTCATACTCGTTACTACTACAAATCATGATAATTTATACAAGTTACTACTACAAATCATGATAATTCATTCAAGTTACTACTACAAATCATGATAATTCATATAAGTTACTACTACAATTCATGATAATTCATACAAGTTACTACTACAAATCATGATAATTCATTCAAGTTACTACTACAAATCATGATAATTCATACAAGTTACTACTACAAATCATGATAATTTATACTCGTTACTACTACAAATCATGATAATTCATACAAGTTACTACTACAAATCATGATAATTCATACAAGTTACTACTACAAATCATGATAATTCATACAAGTTACTACTACAAATCATGATAGTTCATACAAGTTACTACTACAAATCATGATAGTTCATACAAGTTACTACTACAAATCATGATAATTCATACAAGTTACTACTACAAATCATGATAATTTATACTCGTTACTACTACAAATCATGATAATTTATACTCGTTACTACTACAAATCATGATAATTCATACAAGTTACTACTACAAATCATGATAGTTCATACAAGTTACTACTACAAATCATGATAGTTCATACAAGTTACTACTACAAATCATGATAATTCATACAAGTTACTACTACAAATCATGATAGTTCATTCAAGTTAGTACTACAAATCATGATAGTTCATACAAGTTACTACTACAAATCATGATAATTCATACGAGTTACTTCTACAAATCATGATAATTCATACTCGTTACTACTACAAATCATGATAATTCATACAAGTTATAATTACTACTACAAACCATGATAATTCATACAAGTTACTACTACAAATCATGATAGTTCATACAAGTTACTACTACAAATCATGATAGTTCATACAAGTTACTACTACAAATCATGATAATTCATACAAGTTACTACTACAAATCATGATAATTCATACAAGTTACTACTACAAATCATGATAGTTCATTCAAGTTAGTACTACAAATCATGAAAGTTCATACAAGTTACTACTACAAATCATGATAATTCATACAAGTTACTACTACAAATCATGATAGTTCATACAAGTTACTACTATCAATCATGATAATTCATACAAGTTACTACTACAAACCATGATAATTCATACAAGTTACTACTACAAATCATGATAATTCATACAAGTTACTACTACAAACCATGATAATTCATACAAGTTACTACTACAAACCATGATAATTCATACAAGTTACTACTACAAATCATGATAATTCATACAAGTTACTACTACAAACCATGATAATTCATACAAGTTACTACTACAAATCATGATAATTCATACAAGTTACTACTACAAACCATGATAATTCATACAAGTTACTACTACAAATCATGATAATTTATACAAGTTACTACTACAAACCATGATAATTCATACAAGTTACTACTACAAACCATGATAATTCATACAAGTTACTACTACAAACCATGATAATTCATACAAGTTACTACTACAAACCATGATAATTCATACAAGTTACTACTACAAATCATGATAATTCATACAAGTTACTACTACAAACCATGATAATTCATACAAGTTACTACTACAAATCATGATAATTCATACAAGTTACTACTACAAACCATGATAATTCATACAAGTTACTACTACAAACCATGATAATTCATACAAGTTACTACTACAAACCATGATAATTCATACAAGTTACTACTACAAATCATGATAATTCATACAAGTTACTACTACAAACCATGATAATTCATACAAGTTACTACTACAAACCATGATAATTCATACAAGTTACTACTACAAATCATGATAATTCATACAAGTTACTACTACAAACCATGATAATTCATACAAGTTACTACTACAAACCATGATAATTCATACAAGTTACTACTACAAACCATGATAATTCATACAAGTTACTACTACAAACCATGATAATTCATACAAGTTACTACTACAAACCATGATAATTCATACAAGTTACTACTACAAATCATGATGATTCATACTCGTTACTACTACAAATCATGATGATTCATACAAGTTACTACTACAAATCATGATGATTCATACAAGTTACTTCTACAAATCATGATAATTCATACAAGTTACTACTACAAACCATGATAATTCATACAAGTTACCACTACAAATCATGATAATTCATACAAGTTACTACTACAAATCATGATAATTCATACTCGTTACTACTACAAATCATGATAGTTCATACAAGTCACTACTACAAATCATGATAATTCATACAAGTTACTACTACAAATCATGATAATTCATACTCGTTACTACTACAAATCATGATAATTCATACTCGTTACTACTACAAATCATGATAGTTCATACAAGTCACTACTACAAATCATGATAATTCATACAAGTTGCTACTACAAACCATGATAATTCATACAAGTTACTACTACAAATCATGATAATTCATACAAGTTACTACTACAAACCATGATAATTCATACAAGTTACTACTACAAATCATGATAATTCATACAGGTTACTACTACAAATCATGATAATTCATACTCGTTACTACTACAAATCATGATAATTCATATAAGTTACTACTACAAACCATGATAATTCATACAGGTTACTACTACAAATCATGATAATTCATATAAGTTACTACTACAAATCATGATAATTCATACAAGTTACTACTACAAACCATGATAATTCATACAAGTTACTACTACAAACCATGATAATTCATACAAGTTACTACTACAAACCATGATAATTCATACAAGTTACTACTACAAACCATGATAATTCATACAAGTTACTACTACAAATCATGATAATTCATACAAGTTACTACTACAAATCATGATAATTCATACTCGTTACTACTACAAATCATGATAATTCATACAAGTTACTACTACAAATCATGATAGTTCATACAAGTTACTACTACAAATCATGATAATTCATACAAGTTACTACTACATATCATGATAATTCATACAAGTTACTACTACAAATCATGATAGTTCATACAAGTTACTACTACAAACCATGATAATTCATACAAGTTACTACAAATCATGATAATTCATACAAGTTACTACTACAAATCATGATAATTCATACAAGTTACTACTACAAATCATGATAGTTCATACAAGTTACTACTACAAATCATGATAATTCATACAAGTTACTACTACAAATCATGATAATTCATACAAGTTACTACTACAAATCATGATAATTCATACAAGTTACTACTACAAATCATGATAATTCATACTCGTTACTACTACAAATCATGATAATTCATACAAGTTACTACTACAAATCATGATAATTCATACAGGTTACTACTACAAATCATGATAATTCATACAAGTTACTACTACAAATCATGATAATTCATACAAGTTACTACTACAAATCATGATAATTCATACAAGTTACTACTACAAATCATGATAATTCATACAAGTTACTACTACAAATCATGATAGTTCATACAAGTTACTACTACAAATCATGATAATTCATACAAGTTACTACTACAAATCATGATAATTCATACAAGTTACCACTACAAATCATGATAATTCATACAAGTTACTACTACAAATCATGATAATTCATACTCGTTACTACTACAAATCATGATAATTCATACAAGTTACTACTACAAATCATGATAATTCATACAAGTTACTACTACAAATCATGATGATTCATACAAGCTACTACTACAAATCATGATGATTCATAAAGGTTATTACAGCTTATTAAATCTTGCAAAATATTTTTAACCATTTTCAACAACAACAACAACAACAACAAATTATACAGAACTGTGTTGTGGCTGAGTTCGAAAATGTGAAAATGCACATTTAAATTCAATAAATACGTAAAAAAAGAAAATAAAAAACAAACAAACAAAACCAAATCAAAACAAAACAAACCAAAAACAAAAACAAAAAGAAAAAAAAACCCCAGAAAAATAAAACAAAACAAAACATAAACAAACATACAAACACCCCCCCCCAAAAAAAAACAAAGCAAAAAAAAAAAAAACAAACAAACAAACAAACAAACAAAAAAAAAAAAAAAAAAACAAAAAACACCGCAACAATTCTCAATTAGTGCAGAGTAAAAAAGATTTTTTTTTATTTTGCAATAGTTTGTGGATATCATGAGAAAACTTTTATATGATATACTATATACAAAAATTTAAACTTCATGTAAATAGGGGTTACCATGCTAGTTTTAAAATGACAGGCGAGCGGTGAAACGGATATTTCTGACAGAGTATTCGCTGATATCCAGTCAGTTTAAACAAAAAAAAAAAACCTATTGTATTGTTTTGACCTAAAAAATAATGCTTGCACATGTTGGTTTTGAACGACGTCGCCAAGGGGCGTGTGACGTCATTGCGAAAACTGCACTGAAACGTGAATCCCCTTGCAACTTTTTAAACGTTTAACCAATCAGAATGCATGTTAAAACAGAGTGAATAAGAACTGTTCTTTAATAGGTGGGAAACATAAAACCCACTTATGTCCTACCCACCCGCCCCCCTTTCTAATTTTTCAAAGAATCCCTTTCCCGTCCTCAATCCGTGCAAAACAAAGCGAATAGAAAGAAAATAGAAAAAGTATTATGCGTACATTTAACTACTAAATATTAAAGATAGCATGATCATCGATACAAATATCAGATAATCCTTCCTAACGATTGTTAAAACTATAATAAATACCAATTCGAAGTACTGAGTCACTCCACAACAATGAGTTATTCTCTCGATGAAGTCATTATCTCGTTATGTTATAAGAGAGATAACTCCAACACACGGAAGCTTTCGTGCAAGTCGTGCAACTTTGATTTACTGCCCGACCAATATAAAAAGTAACATTTTATGAATACATTGAATTCAAGTGTTACCGTATAAACAGGGGAATAGGTTAGTTGTCGATATAAACTTAAAAACATACTAACTGAGAGAGATGAAATCTGATACTTGTATTCTCCTATTAGATAATAAATAATAAAACACAACACTCAGTTACACAAATTGTCAGCAACCTGGCTTTTATCAAGTTACAAAAGCACTCTTTCATTTCCTCAAAATTGAAAAAAGGCCTTAAAAATCAAATTTCCAAGCCCCCGATTCCTACTTTTTAAAGTCTATAGTTCTGTCAATGTTAAATCGTTAAAATATGATTTCAGATATATGCTTTATTCTAATTAGATTTAAAAAAAAAAAGCTAAAATCTCTTGGGAAATTTGATTACATTGGGAAAAAACCCCTTAATCTCATATAAAGTTTCATTTTTGAATTGAGAGGGCATTTTACTATCAAAAACGGAAACAAAAGGAATAAAAAATAATAATCGATGCAAAAGTACAGTATAATGTCATTATCTTATTGTATTGAATATTTTACAGAATCGCAGCCCTCGTGTGACGTCACCAGCGGAAACTTGGGAAGCACTACAAAATGTCTTAAGATAACTAACTTTGATGATTATCAGTTGGCAAAATGTCTAACATCAGACCAAGTTAGGTCGAAATCAAACTCCACCGTCGAATGTGCAGATAACTGTCGAAGTTACTGCTTCTTGTCCTGTATGTCCGAGAATTATGGTAGCTCCAGCGGAAATGTGGATCCTCTCTGTTCCTGTAACCCGGATGACTCGGTGGACCCAGCGACAAAGATCAAGAGGCGTTGTCTGAATCCACAGGGAGAATGTAACTTTTATAGCGATTGTTTACCTTGTAATAACTCGTTCATCAGTAACTTAGAAACACACTGTAACTGGTTTAGTATGAACTTGCTTACTTACAACAACTGCAGCACTCGAAGTTGGATGAGAGATACGCGATTGTGTTTCCAGGAATATTTCTTACATTATTTGGAAAATTCGGCTTCCTGTGCGGACATAGAAAATATTCATTATTTCCCAGCATTTGACTATTGCCTCAAAAAAATATCGAGTGAAAATAAAACATTTTGTTCATTGCCAGGAAGCGATAGGTCATCAATATATTCAGGACTGACGTCAACATATAGCTCTGCATTGAAATCAGCCATCAATCCAACACTGCAGTGGATGAATGGGTGCTAAGAAATAATCATACTCGTTCTTATTACTTTGGACATCTGCTTCATGGTGGGCTATATCTTTTATATAACATTGGACATCTGTTTCGTTGTGCACCATATTTTTTTACGATACTTAATTAAATATTGCTACAGTTTATCTTTACGAACCCGGAATGAATGAGTGCTGGTTGAATATGAGTGCAAATATATAACCAAGAGTATAATCAGTATATTGAATGTTATGTAAGTATGCAGACGATCCGGGTTCGATTCCCGGATTGCGCCTCAATCTTTAAGAGGTTGGTTACCTCCTGCTTCCATGTTTCAATATAACTAAACAGCGCGGTAAAGCACAATCAACCAACCAATCAATAGAGGTATACCCCAATAAATTAACCAACCAATCGAAAGAGGTACATGTAAACCCCAATCAACCAACCAATCAACAGAGGTATACCCCAATAAATTAACCAACCAATCGAAAGAGGTACATGTAAACCCCAGAGGTACATGTAGACCCCAATCAACCAACCAATTTACATCATTTTATAGAAAACTTTTGCTGTGCATGGGGCTTCTTTGAGTAAGCTGGGGTTCCCAGCTATATCAATCAATCAAACAAATAGTGCTTTACTACATAGTAATGAGGGATATCAATCAAACAAGTAGTGCATTACTACATAGTAATGAGGGACGACAATCAAACTGATATGACGAGAGATTATATCTCAACCTCATCCGTCTTATCCCATCATCATTTAGTGCTTATTCATTGACCTTAATCTACATTTAATACTACAAGGGTTATCTATGAATAACTCTACTGGTCAAAATCCCGGGGAGCTTATGTGATATCCCGTTGTCTATTCGACTGGACAGAATGAAAATAAATACTGTTACCTGATGGCTCAAATCTTTTAAAATGTAGAGACATAAATATTAGAAGTCTATAATTTACTACCTACATATTCCTCTTTCATTTCTCTTCTTTGAATTTATATTCTTATTTAAGATTTTATCTTAATTTATGCTTTAAATTCAAAACAGGTAACGGCCGTATTATACATTCAATACCAGGTAACTATCCTATACTATACATGCAATACAAGGTAACTACCCTATACTATACATACAATACAGGTAACTACCCTATACTATACATGCAATACAAGGTAACTATCCTATACTATACATGCAATACAAGGTAACTATCCTATACTATACATGCCATACAAGGTAACTATCCTATACTATATATGCAATACAAGGTAACTATCCTATACTATACATGCCATACAAGGTAACTATCCTATACTATACATGCAATACAAGGTAACTATCCTATACTATACATGCAATACCGAGTAACTACCCTATACTATACATGCAATACAAGGCAACTACCCTATACTATACATACAATACAAGGTAACTACCCTATACTATACATGCAATACAAGGCAACTATCCTATACTATACATGCAATACAAGGTAACTATCCTATACTATACATGCAATACCGAGTAACTACCCTATACTATACATGCAATACAAGGCAACTACCCTATACTATACATACAATACAAGGTAACTACCCTATACTATACATGCAACACAAGGCAACTATCCTATACTATACATGCAATACCGAGTAACTACCCTATACTATACATACAATACAAGGTAACTACCCTATACTATACATGCAATACAATGTAACTATCCTATACTATACATGCAATACCGAGTAACTATCCTATACTATACATGCAATACAAGGCAACTACCCTATACTATACATACAATACAAGGTAACTACCCTATACTATACATGTAATACAAGGTAACTACCCTATAATATACATGCAATACAAGGTAACTATCCTATACTATACATGCAATACCGAGTAACTACCCTATACTATACATGCAATACAAGGCAACTACCCTATACTATACATACAATACAAGGTAACTACCCTATACTATACATGCAATACAAGGTAACTATCCTATACTATACATGCAATACAAGGTAACTATCCTATACTATACATGCCATACAAGGTAACTATCCTATACTATACATGCAATACAAGGTAACTATCCTATACTATACATGCAATACCGAGTAACTACCCTATACTATACATGCAATACAAGGCAACTACCCTATACTATACATACAATACAAGGTAACTACCCTATACTATACATGCAATACAAGGTAACTACCCTATACTATACATACCATACAAGATAACTACCCTATATTACACATACAATACAGAATAACTATCCTATGCTATACATACAGTGCAGGGTAACTACCCTATACTATACATGCAATACTACCCCATACTAGGTATACAATTTTAATCTACAAAACATTTTTATCCATTGATTCCTTCTAAGTTGTTTAGAATAAAGTCTTAATATAGGCAATGATAAATACATGATCGTCTTTGACCGTCGTTTTCTATAACAGCGTTAGCAAAAGATATTACGATTTAGTTACATAACGTTACTGTTGCATGGGCCATTAAAATATGCCATCATATGAATCTGAAATAATGTAAACATTAATGCAATCAGACCCTGAAAGTAATTTTCAGATACACACACACACACACACACACACACACACACACACACACACACACACACACACACACACACACACATATATATATATATATATATATATATATATATATATATATATATATATATATATATATATATATTATATATATATATATATATAATATATATATATATATATATATATATATATATTAATGTTGTATATTTGTATATAAATTTATATAATTATCATATTATATTATGTATTAAATACATTTTCAACATTTTAATATATATTATAAGATTTCACTATATATTATAAAATTGCATGTTTACATTGAAGAAATTAATGTGTAATTAATAATATCTTTGTCTTTTATCTCTTTATATACATTGTAAGTATCATATCATTTTTCTGTATAAATGGAATATTCCAGTCTTCCATCATATTTTATATTTGAACGCATACTTAATATCGCTGTTGTTAACCTAGTTAAGATGTGACTTTACGAACAGTTAGGATAACCTAGTTAAGATGTTTGTTACTTTAGTAACAGTTAGGATAACCTAGTTAAGATGTTTGTGATTTTACTTACAGTAAGAATAAGCTAGTTAAGATGTTTTAGACTTTACTTGCAATTGGGATAACCTAGTTAAGATGTTTGTTACTTTAGTAACAGTTAGGATAACCTAGTTAAGATGTTTGTTACTTTAGTAACAGTTAGGATAACCTAGTTAAGATGTTTGTGATTTTACTTACAGTAAGAATAAGCTAGTTAAGATGTTTTAGACTTTACTTGCAATTGGGATAACCTAGTTAAGATGCTTATTACTTTACGTACAGTTAGGATAACCTATTTAAGATGTTTGTGACTTTAGTTACAGTTTAGATAACCTAGTTAAGATGTTTGTGACTTTACTTACAGCTAAGATAACATAGTTAAGATGTTTGTGACTTCACTTACAGTTGGGATAACCTAATTAAGATGTTTGTGACTTTACTTACAGTTGGGATAACTTAGTTAAGATATTTGTAACTTTACATATAGTTAGGATTACCTAGTTAAGATGTTTGTGACTTTAGTTACAGTTTGGATAACCTAGTTATGATGTTTGTGACTTTACATAGAGTTAAGATAACTTAGTTAAGATGTTTGTGACTTTACGTACAGTTGGGATAACCTAGTTAAGATGTTTGTGACTTTACGTACAGTTGGGATAACCTAGTTAAGATGTTTGTGACTTTACGTACAGTTGGGATAACCTATTTAAGATGTTTGTGACTTTAGTTACTGTTAGGATAACCTAGTTAAAGTCTAAGCTGTAAATGTTACCCTAGAGTACATGTGTACTCCACATGATTTTACATACAATATAATCATTTTGTTATACATGTATATTTGTATATTGCTTTAGGTATTTAAAGTTTACTTGTTAAATGATTGAATATGTTATAGTCTATGTATCTACTATATCTACACAAATGGCTCAACGAAAATACAAATAAAGATATACACACACATATATACATATGTATAAAAACAGATTGGCATATATGTGTATTTGTCGGAGAAGTAAAAATAATCAGACTGTGAAATCCATTGCCCTACCCTCCCTCCCTTTGGATTAACAGAAACTGCTCTTTTCCACATCTTTCTGGGAATTTCGGTGTTACCTACCGCTTCTGATGTAATATTTGAGTCACATCATGCACACAAAGTTTAAGTAATAATTAAAAGGAGTAAAACTAAGTTATTATTAATCAAAATTACTTTTTGAAATGTGTTGTTACCGTTTAAGGACGACATAGTTCAACGATGGATTTTAACTGTTTTCTCTCATCTCTCGTACAGTCGTTACAAATGAACCAAAGAATACCATTTTGATCAATCATTGAATTATTTATTGTTACAAATACATATAAATGTGACAGGGGATATTTTATCCGATTTGATATATATGTATGAAATAAATCAATTTATTCATCTATTGATTTACTATTAATTGTCATCATGTAATAATTTTGATAAACATATTTATTACCTAAATTTGTTGACTTTGTTCATTTCCGTGTGTACTACATTATACACAGTGTTTTACTTACTTATATGAAGAAATTAATATGCATAAGGTTATTAGGGTCAGAAGCAGGTTTTGGTCTTCTCATTGGCTCTTTTGGTCAAGTGGTCAGTTTTAGCGCCAGGAAGTGGAGATTCTATTGTTGTTTGTTTGGAGAAGGCAGACATTCAGTTTTTTTTCTTAAGATCGATGACAAGTTTACTTTGTTTTGTGATCTATTTGGACATGGGACATATACCAGACTCAGAGAATGTAAGTTACTCCTATTTTAACATATTTTCCATATTAATACTTCATAAATATAACTTATAAACTTATACATAACAATGAATGGATGAAGAAGCGTATGTGAGATTTTAAAGTATAGTTTATTATATGTGTGTAAATATGTTCAAAGATAACTTGAACATTGTATTCTATATTTGTAAAGTGTTGTTCTCATGTTGAGATAAAGCATGAGATGTTATCATTGTTTTCTGTAAATATTTCCTCGTGGCAAGCTGGTAATTAGATAATTTTGTTGTTTAGGTAGCTGCCACATATTTTTGATCACAGTTGCCATTGAACGTATTTAGTGTGTTGGGCTCTGTTCCATAGACAGGTATTTTACAGTTTTACTCGGCATTAATTGACATCGCTTTGAGTTAAACGAGTAACACCAATTGTAATGATTTTTTATGATTTTATTAAAAATACTGATTTGATAAATGATTGATTAAGTGTGACTGTATAGCTGAAATAATTTAAATATTGATCCATTCATGATTTTTTATACCAAGAGAGATAACTCGTGTATTGTCCTATGTTTGGTGTTGTGTGTAGTGATCCTGTACTTAGTGTGTATTGTATTTTATTACAGGGTCCGATGATTGAATATTATTTTCCTGTTTCATATTGATGTCCAGATGTCGTTTATTATACTGGAATAAACGCCAATGTTCGAATTCTACAACAGCTCTCGTTTTTCATATAAGTTTAAGATCATGATGATGAGAGTTAAGCTGTTACATAAATACTGAAAAATTAAACCCGTTTGCTAGTTCGTTAATGATTACATGCAAGAAGACAAATAGTCAATAATAGAATCACAATGTCGTAAACTTTCGCCAGGTTTGAGCACATTCTGAAAAAGAACAGGAAATACAGTGAAATATTTGAAACCTTATTTTTATAGAAGACCCTTTGTCTTTAAATTAATCTTGCTTTTGTGTTCAGATAACACTAAAGATCTATGTAACCTGGGGAAATTTTTTTAAAAATCATTTTTGTACGAAAATCTATGTAATTGGATTATTACAACTGTATAATTATTGTTCTAAGTATTTTATTGTCATCGTTGTTGTAATTGTATTCTATTGTATCAATATGCTATGCTCATATGTGATATGACCTTGCTGTAATATGTCTATTTATTGTACATACTGATCTATAAGCTGTTATGCTTTTAACATACATGTAGAGCAATATGACACAAGATACGGCAGCAGTGAAGTTACTCTAGCTGGCGTTTTCGCATTCAAATCAAAAGCTGTATTTTTTCACCTGAACTCTCTCCTGAAATAATGCCTTTAAATGAAATTACCATGATATGTTCTGCCTAATTCCGGTAATGGCAGTAATATGTGGTGTTCCTTTTGTGCTCCGATAAAACTCTCAATTTCGTGGATCTATGGATTTATTATACCTCTGATAAAGGACAGAAAAAACCGCATATGTATGTGTTGTTAAAAATGATATCGAGGATGAATTTCATTTTATACTGATATGTCCATACTATCAATCTATTCATCAAAACTGTTTCAAATTATATTATTATAGAAGACCTTCTGCTTTCAAACTTGTGCAATTATTGACATCTCAAAATGTTTCCGAATTATTCAATCTTGGTAAAGATACATAACGCATAAAAATTGAGAGACTCTTTGTTGATGCAAATGTCTCTCCTCCGCCTGACATTACTTGCCATTACTTTCTGTTTTTGTATGTTTGTATTATATGTTGTATTTGTAAACCTATAAGCATGTGCTTTTGGTAATAAACTATCTACATGTATCTATCTATCTGTCGGTAAGTATGGGAAAACATAATTACCATGATATGTTCTGTCGGTAAGTATGGGAAAACAGAATTACCATGATATGTTCTGTCGGTAAGTATGGCAAAACAGAATTACCATGTAATTAAATACTTACACGACCTACCCAAACAGTCAGTCAATCTTTATTTCTATATCAACCTGATGCTACAGTAGAGTTAAAACATAGATAATCTATGAACAAGTCAGTCAGTCAAAACATAGATAATTTATGAACAAGTCAGTCAGTCAAAACATAGATAATCTATGAACAAGTCAGTCAGTCAAAACATAGGTAATCTATGAACAAGTCAGTCAGTCAAAACATAGGTAATCTATGAACAAGTCAGTCAGTCAAAACATAGGTAATCTATGAACAAGTCAGTCAGTCAAAACATAGATAATCTATGAACAAGTCAGTCAGTCAAAACATAGGTAATCTATGAACAAGTCAGTCAGTCAAAACATAGGTAATCTATGAACAAGTCAGTCAGTCAAAACATAGATAATCTATGAACAAGTCAGTCAGTCAAAACATAGATAATCTATGAACAAGTCAGTCAGTCAAAACATAGGTAATCTATGAACAAGTCAGTCAGTCAAAACATAGGCAATCTATGAACAAGTCAGTCAGTCAAAACATAGGCAATCTATGAACAAGTCAATCAGTCAAAACATAGGTAATCTATGAACAAGTCAGTCAGTCAAAACATAGATAATCTATGAACAAGTCAGTCAGTCAAAACATAGATAATCTATGAACAAGTCAGTCAGTCAAAACATAAGTAATCTATGAACAAGTCAGTCAGTCAAAACATAGGTAATCTATGAACAAGTCAGTCAGTCAAAACATAGATAATCTATGAACAAGTCAGTCAGTCAAAACATAGATAATCTATGAACAAGTCAGTCAGTCAAAACATAGATAATCTATGAACAAGTCAGTCAGTCAAAACATAAGTAATCTATGAACAAGTCAGTCAGTCAAAACATAGGTAATCTATGAACAAGTCAGTCAGTCAAAACATAGGTAGTCTATGAACAAGTCAGTCAGTCAAAACATAGGTAATCTATAAACAAGTCAGTCAGTCAAAACATAGATAATCTATGAACAAGTCAGTCAGTCAGTCAAAACATAGGTAATCTATGAACAAGTCAGTCAGTCAAAACATAGATAATCTATGAACAAGTCAGTCAGTCAAAACATAGGTAATCTATGAACAGGTCAGTCAGTCAAAACATAGGTAATCTATGAACAAGTCAGTCAGTCAAAACATAGGTAATCTAAGAACAAGTCAGTCAGTCAAAACATAGGTAATCTATGAACAAGTCAGTCAGTCAAAACATAGGTAATCTATGAACAAGTCAGTCAGTCAAAACATAGGTAATCTATGAACAAGTCAGTCAGTCAAAACATAGGTAATCTATGAACAAGTCAGTCAGTCAAAACATAGGTAATGTATGAACAAGTCAGTCAGTCAAAACATAGATAATCTATGAACAAGTCAGTCAGTCAAAACATAGGTAATCTATGAACAAGTCAGTCAGTCAAAACATAGGTAATCTATGAACAAGTCAGTCAGTCAAAGCATAGGTAATCTATGAACAAGTCAGTCAGTCAAAGCATAGGTAATCTATGAACAAGTCAGTCAGTCAAAGCATAGGTAATCTATGAACAAGTCAGTCAGTCAAAAGATAGATAATCTATGAACAAGTCAGTCAGTCAAAACATAGGTAATCTATGAACAGGTCAGTCAGTCAAAACATAGGTAATCTATGAACAAGTCAGTCAGTCAAAACATAGGTAATCTAAGAACAAGTCAGTCAGTCAAAAGATAGGTAATCTAAGAACAAGTCAGTCAGTCAAAAGATAGGTAATCTAAGAACAAGTCAGTCAGTCAAAACATAGGTAATCTATGAACAAGTCAGTCAGTCAAAACATAGGTAATCTATGAACAAGTCAGTCAGTCAAAACATAGGTAATCTATGAACAAGTCAGTCAGTCAAAACATAGGTAATCTATGAACAAGTCAGTCAGCCAAAACATAGGTAATCTATGAACAAGTCAGTCAGCCAAAACATAGGTAATCTATGAACAAGTCAGTCAGCCAAAACATAGGTAATCTATGAACAAGTCAGTCAGTCATAACATAGATAATCTATGAACAAGTCAGTCAGTCAAAACATAGATAATCTATGAACAAGTCAGTCAGTCAAAACATAGACAATCTATGAACAAGTCAGTCAGTCAAAACATAGACAATCTATGAACAAGTCTGTCAGTCAAAACATAGACAATCTATGAACAAGTCTGTCAGTCAAAACATAGACAATCTATGAACAAGTCAGTCAGTCAAAACATAGACAATCTATGAACAAGTCAGTCAGTCAAAACATAGACAATCTATGAACAAGTCAGTCAGTCAAAACATAGACAATCTATGAACAAGTCAGTCAGTCAAAACATAGACAATCTATGAACAAGTCAGTCAGTCAAAACATAGATAATCTATGAACAAGTCAGTCAGTCAAAACATAGATAATCTATGAACAAGTCAGTCAGTCAATTCGGCAGAATTCTTTTAAAATTCTGTAAAATCATAGTATGCATATTATCAACGGTAGTCACCGGCATGACCCGAAAGGTAGCATAACTTTTTTTCGGAGACCAATGGCATGAGTACATGTATGATCGATTACTTGCTGACTGACTCTTCCATGATTGACAACATTGGATCATTTTCTGCAGGTAAATTCAATACTTTTTCTGATCATTCTCCAATTTGCTTTAGTATTTCGGTTCCACATGAAAAAAGCATCCGACCATACACGCGCTAGTATAATGCTTAACGAATATCAGAAGGTTGGAAATGTCAAATGGGTTGATAATAATACTCAAACTATTTTAAGTAACTTGTCTGATAATTTAACTTTACTAGCGGACAGTGTACTTTACTAGCGTACAGTGTTAATGATCGAATACACTGCTTGGACGATGTCAATACTACTGTGGATGCTTACAATAAGGTTTTATCAGAAGTCATTTAGTGGATTTTGTGATATTAAAGCCATACAATGTCGAGCGGTAGACAGAATTTCGAGAATAGAGGGAGGAATAACAAACGAAATAGGTTAGATGTCTCGGACATTAATACCAGCGGTGACACGAATAGTGAGAACAGTTCTCAGCTGGTCAGCGACATGTTGAATGAGACTCGTGCTGTACTATACGGCAATGCTTGTGAACCTACCGTGTCAACTCCCATTCCATCCGTTAATAATAAACAACTAGCGGATCTAAATTCTAAGATGGATCATATCATGGGAAAATTAACTAAATTAGACCAACTGGATGAGCTTATGAGCAAAATGGCATCCTTAGAGTCATCATTAAAACAAGTTAATAATAGAGTGGACTTAGTAGAAAGGAAGAACGCGGAGATAGAACATTCTGTAAAGTTTGTATCAGGAGAATACGATAGACTGCAAAAACAGTATTCCGACCTTAATGCAATTGCACAAAAGGATAAGTCATTTGAGGCTGAGCTGAGGGACATTAGTGATGAAATGTCCGAAATCTTGGAAGAAAGGGATATGTTAAAGAAAACGGTGGAGGATTTGCAGTGTCGGAGCATGAAAAATAATCTTATTTTCCACGGATTTGGTGGTGAAACGAAGTACGAGGACACAGAAGGCACACTACGTGATTTCATATCCTATGAGTTAGGTATTGAAAATCATATGGAATTCGACAATGTCCAAAGATTCGGGAAACTGTACTCAGGGAAACCACGCCCGATAGTAGCGAGATTTATTTACCATAAGGATAAGCGGATGGTGAAGAATAGTGCCTACAAGCTTCGAGGCTCTACCTTGGGAATTACTGAACAGTTCCCCAATTATATAGAGGAAAGGAGGAGACGACTCTACCCTGTCATGAAAAGTTACCGTTCTCAGGGCGACAAAGTGAAATTGTGAAAGACCGCCTTTATATTAACGGCACAGAGTATCAACCACATGACCAATACCAGCAAATCACCCCCAAACAGCGGTGCGCGCACATTCCATTAGCGTAAATTGTGAACTACACAGAACCAGGGACACAACTCAGTCCGGAACGTGTGGAATACGTCGAGTAGTAAACTGCAAACGTCGAATGCGGTCCATGTTGGAGGTCCGATGCACAGTGCTCAGCGAAATGTTCGTGCAGGGTAATCCGCGTAGTGACTCTACGGTACGGCCTTCAATTTCAAGTGCAGTTGGAAGCGCGAGAAACTGGGAACGAAACAGCCATACACGAGCTGTCTCAAACGTTACGGATCGGACGAGTGCCAGTCCGACGGCAGTCGCGGGGCGAAAACAATAGGGAAACGCCGAGGTAGGACAACAATGTAAAAATGTAAGCATTCTATCTTGGAACGTTAACCGTTATCCCATAACAAACTCAGTGACGTTAACTTTATCTCCTTATTCAAGTCTTATGATGTTGTGTTCTTATCTGAATGCTGGATAAGTAAAACTGATGCTATAAATACCGATCTTTTACCTGAATTTGAATGTTTCTCATTTCCTAGGAAATTAGGAAAGGGGGGGGGGGCTCATACTTTCATATAAAAAATGGTTATCTGTATATTTAAGTATTGTGCATTGAAGATGCATTGCTATGGGTCAAAATATTTGATATGTATATATGTTTTGCTTATATACCTCACGAAAATAATACATATATTATATCAAATATGACGTTGATGTATTTGATAGTCTAGAGAATAGTATTTGTAAATACAAACAAATAGGAAATGTAATTTTAACGGGAGATTTGAATAGCCGTGTTGGTAAAAAGTCAGATATTATTGATTCTGATAATGTTGCTCAAGCTTTACTAGATGTTTTAGATGATGTTTTTCATTATGAAGCAGATGAGCCTATGTGTAGGCGTGAGTCACAAGATACAACAATTAAAATGTTTGGTCGTAGATTGATTGAACTTTGTAAAGCAACTTGTTTTAGGCTATGTAATGGTAGAACAAAAGGGGATGAAATGGGGCGATTCACATTTTTCAATCACCTCGGCAGTAGCGTTATAGATCATGTATTAACTAATAAATGCTATTTTAATGTAATATCATATCTTAAAATATGTGACTTCAATGAATGGTCTAACCATGCACCTGTAGCTTTTGATGTTAATTGTTTAAATACAAATACATGTAAACAATACCTGGTACTTTTGTCGACAATACATGTAGATGTGATAATGTTGAGTTACATACTGTATATAAGTGGGATGCTGAATCTATTAACGATATGCAGTGTGTTCTAAATGAACGTTGTGAAGATATTACAGGTATTATTAGTAGAAATGAAAGCAAGGAACTTTGTATAAATGACGGTGTGCAACTCCTTACTTCTGTTTTACATGATGTTTTTTACCCTTTTTGCCTAGTGGATAAGGTGCTCGGCTCGTGATCGAGAGGTCGCGGGTTCGACTCCCGCCCGGGGCACACCGGTGTTCTGTCTTTCGGATGAGACAGTAAAAACCGAGGTCCCGTGTCACGGTAGGCGTGGCACGTAAAAGATCCCTCACTGCTTCGGGTGGGTCCGTTGCAAAGGTCTAAATTTGTATGCAATGCATCAGGCAGATGCCGTCACCATATACGTGAAATAATCGTGGAGTGACGTAAAACAATAATCAAACAAACAAACAAACAAACCCTTTTTGCAGTAAATCATTTATCGTTTCACAACACACGCCTAAAAGTAAAACTGCTTCAAAAAATATATGCAAACCTTGGTTCGATGAGCATTGTATTTGTTTATACAAAAAATATAAAGCATCACTTCATTCTTTTAATAAGAACCATTCACAAATGAACCGCCACATTTTATTAGAAAACAAAAGATTGTACAAAACTTATGAAAGAAAGGTGAAAAGGTTATACTTGAGAATTGAAGGTAACAAATTGTGTCATCTACGCAGGAGTAATGCTAAACATTTTTATTGTGTCATCTACGCAGGAGTAATGCTAATTATTTTTTTTTGTGTCATCTACGCAGGAGTAATGCTAATCATTTTTATTGTGTCATCTACGCAGGAGTAATCCTAATCATTTTTATTGTGTCATCTACGCAGGGGTAATCCTAAACATTTTTATTGTGTCATCTACGCAGGAGTAATCCTAAACATCTTTATTGTGTCATCTACGCAGGAGTAATCCTAATCATTTTTATTGTGTCATCTACGCAGGAGTAATGCTAATCATTTTTATTGTGTCATCTACGCAGGAGTAATCCTAAACATTTTTATTGTGTTATCTACGCAGGAGTAATCCTAAACATTTTTATTGTGTCATCTACGCAGGAGCAATGCTAATCATTTTTATTGTGTCATCTACGCAGGAGTAATCCTAAACATTTTTATTGTGTCATCTACGCAGGAGTAATGCTAATCATTTTTATTGTGTCATCTACGCAGGAGTAATCCTAAACATTTTTATTGTGTCATCTACGCAGGAGTAATGCTAATCATTTTTATTGTGTCATCTACGGAGGAGTAATCCTAAACATTTTTATTGTGTCATCTACGCAGGAGTAATCCTAATCATTTTTATTGTGTCATCTGCGCAGGAGTAATCCTAATCATTTTTATTGTGTCATCTACGCAGGAGTAATCCTAAACATTTTTATCGTATTTTTAAGAAACACTCACGCTCTCGTGATTGTAATTTGACTGTAGCAGAATGTTTATACATCATATGATGACAACGATAATATACCCAATATGGATGTAGAGGGCTGTTGTTTTGAAGAGTTAGATTATAATATTTCTGAAGATGAAGTGTTAGAGGTTTTGAAAAAATCAAAGAAAAACAAGGGTGCAGGTGTAGATAATATTTTGAATGAGTATTTTACAACTTTTAAAAATATTTTCATTCCTATACTGACAAAATTATTCAACTGCATTTTTCATTCAGGAAGTTTTCCAGAATACTGGTCTAAAGGTATCATCATACCATTACATAAAAAAGTGACAAAGATGATCCTAATAATTACCGTGGTATCACACTTGTTAGTTGTTTATCAAATTTATTTACTTCTGTTTTGAATAGTAGACTGCTAAAATGGTCTGATAATCACAATGTCATATCTGATGCTCAATTTGGCTTTAAACCAGGCTATGGAACAGTAGATGCCATTTTTTCTTTACATTATTTAATTAATAAAACTTTAGCTAGAAAGAAAAAATTATTTTGTTGCTTTGTGGATTATCGAAAAGCTTTTGACAGTGTAAATACATTATCAGTTCAAATAAGCATAAATATCTTGTTATCAGATTGTCCCCTGTATGATGATGATGTAAATGGAGAGATATTTGCTCAAGTACAAAATTTCATTATCAGTAGTAATAGATTCTCTTAAGTAAATCTTACAGACATGATCACACGAAACGTGTCAACTTCCCACTTTTATCAATATCATTCATTTAATACCAGGGCTTTTTTCCACTTAAATAAAATCCGGTAAATAGAGATTGAATTTCTCATTTCTCATGTGATTAGCATCCACTACCTTCAGCCTGTACCCTTTTCCTATATTTATTTTTTTTTTCTTTCTGCTTTCTTTTGTCCTTTTTTCTTTTTCCTGCTTTCGTTTTCCCCTTATTGTTATTTATAAGGTTTAAACGAGATGGTAAATATAAGTATGAAATTTATACTCATGAATTTTCATTTATGTATTTGTATTATATATAATGTTGGCCAATTATATATACTAGTAATTTCATGTTCGATTTCAGGAGAGAGCTTTATATAAGTCCAACACTTGTTGCTCAATCCTATATATATATGTGTTATGTTATATAATCCATGCGATTTTCTAAATAAATACTGTTTAAACCAACTTTACTTTACAATGGTAAATTTACAAGAACTCAAAATGTTTTGGCATTGCAAGGCAGAAAATGTATGTTTAATATATTAAATATTTGTAATTCTCAATATTGGAATACTGAAACAAAACTTCATGTATTTGATACTTATGTTAGAAGTATTTTGAGCTATGGCGGTGAAGTATGGGGATTTCATGAGGCAAAAGATATAGAAAAAGTTCATACACATTTCTGTAAGCGTATTTTGAAATTAAAAAGAAATGTTTCTAATTATATGATTTTTTCAGAACTTGGAGGAATGTCACTTATATTGTTCAGAAAGCTATGTATAATAACATATTGGTTGATGGTTTTAAATGACAAAAATTGTATATTGAATGGTTTATATAATTATATGTATGAAAATATAGATGTTCACCAATGCTGGCTCAGAGATGTGAGGAATTTATTAAATAATTTGGGGTTTGGTCATGTCTGGACATCCCAATATGTTCAGAATAAACAAATTTTCTTACATGAGATTAAAACAAGGTTAAATGACACTTTTTATTCAGGAAATGAATGAGTTTTTTGAGTCATCCCCCAAATGTAGACTTTATAAATACTTGCCTGATACACACTTTTTACAATATTACCTTAGAAAATCAATTCCAGATTCCTTTATTTCGCTTTTATCTAATTTTAGACTGTCAAATCATAACTTGTTTATTGAGAAAGGCAGGTACCATAATGTTGATAGAAATAATAGAATATGTTCTAAATGTACTTACAATGAAATTGAGGATGAATACCATTTTATACTTGTTTGTCCTATGTATTCAAACCCAAGAGTTTCTTTCATCAAAAGGTATTACTGGTTTAGACCATCAATGTTTAAATTCGTTCAAATATTAACAGTTAAAAACAAAACTTTACTTTGTAATTTGGCTGAATTTTTAATTAATACTTCAAAATTGAGAAATGAAAATTAATTCTTTGTCTTACCTCTGTTTCCTATACG